>JAGDYQ010000410.1:0-409429 GCA_021962125.1 Bulinus truncatus
GACGGTGTTGACCGAAGATTGAAATATGTGAATCTCTCTGGCTAAGCAATGGATTTATCTAATACCCACTAATACCTTTTCTTAGGTTGTTGACGCAACAGGAGAAAGGTTGGGATGGGGGGGGGGATCAGTTACATAATTTAAAAAGAAATATCAATATAAAAAATATAATGTTCAATAGATGAAGTTTAAATTAGAGATATGTTCCCCCTCCCCCCTTTACTTTATTTCATCTTAACTAACCCTCTGTGTACGCCAAACATTAGTCAACATTCCAGATGTGTTTGATAGTTGCTTAAACCCTCCTCAAACCCCCACAATTAAAAAGGGCTAAATCTGTGTAACACTGGACAAAGGTCGGACGTCAGTGAATAATGTGTCGATGATTACTTATGTACCAACTTAAGGTACTATGTAGGAATCAGTTCATAAGTCCATTGCTCACTGTCATAGAAATGATTAGTCTCTTTTCAATTCCATGTTTACTTTGTCTCAGGTTTACTTTGTCTTAGGTTTACTTTGTCTTAGGTTTCCAAACCATTTTACTAATATAATTGTTTTTTTTTTTTTGGTTTGATTTTTTTTCTGCAGCTGTCGAACTGGTGGCCCCAGGCTTGCGTGTCAGTCAGTTACGCGTGGTGTTTGGGCTTGTTTCTTCTGTGTGGAGCCGCCTATGGGCTGCGAGACTGGCAAACGTTACAGCTGGTCACCGGGAGAGCTATAGCTACCATTATATTATTTTCTATCTTGTGGAAAGTGCATATATCAGGAGCTGCGTAGCCCCGTAGCCAAGGGGGGGGGTGCACTGTGGGGCCGTGCTCCCCCCCCCGCCAGGTGTGGAGTGCCCCCACCCTTAAAAAGAAGAAAAAGAGGAAAAAATAAAGAAAATTAACTAAACTGAGAAGGTACCCCCTTGCTGGGTATTGGTGCCCCCTGCTTAATTTGACCTGGCTACGGGCCTGGAGCTGCGGCTATGTTATTTCCTATCTGGTGGGATGCATATTTATCATATGTATTATTTTTCTGCTTTTGTACTAATGAAATAAAAATATTCAAATGTAGATTGAGGATACCACTCGATACAATAATCAGACACGCGATATAATCATTATCATGACACTAAACTATCTTTGCTCTAGGAATTGGCCCATTGTCATCCAACGCTTAGTGAGCTTGGTTCATTGATACATTATTCCAGTAGATAGTTGTGAATTTATTAACATTACCTTAGTTTTATTCCTTCTATTTTTATAACCGCAGAATGAATCAACAAAAGAATACTTCAGACATACTATTATCACACTTAATGTATATTACTTATTATTTTCTTTCAGAAAAAAATATATGGTTTTACTTGAACATACATTTATTTTTGGTTTATTCCAAAATCATCAAGATGGCTGCTCATAAAAATTTAATTATTTCATAACGTTTTTACATTTTTAGTCATTTTACATTTTATTTCAGAGACGTGTTACTTTATTTAACCACACAAGTTTTACATTCTAAACCAGAGACGTCTTTTACATCGTAGACCAGAAACGTCCTTTAAATTATCGTTGGTGTTTGATAGAAAGGAAAGATTTGGGACCCCGTGCAAAGCTACATCTTTGGGCTCTAGGTGGAGCAATTTTTTAACTTTAAGTTTCACTACATTTAGGCCCCCAACAGATAAGTGTCTTGGGGTGTGCCCTAATTTTAAAATGACCTTCATGTAACATTTGTCTACCATTCACACCTCACATTAGAAAATTTCATTACTAAAGTTATGTTAGGATTTGAACCACAATCTTTCGAGCTTCTGGTCAACATGGTGTTTGTTAGTGTGTACGCTGTCGGTACAAACAGGAACATACGGTCATCACCTACTGTCTTAGTAGCTGAATATCTAAAAGATAAAGTTCTAATAAGTGAATATTTGAAAGGTAAAGTACTACTAATTGAATATCTGAAAGGTAAAGTCTTACTAAAAGAATATCTGAAAGGTAAAGTCCCACTAACTGAATATCTGAAAGGTAAAGTCCCACTAACTGAATATCTGAAAGGTAAAGTCCCACTAACTGAATATCTGAAAGGTAAAGTCCTACTAAGTTAATATCTGAAAAGTGAATTCCTACTATGTGATTAACTAAAATACAGTTTGATTATTCAATTTAATTAGATTTACGCACATAGATATGAAGAATTACATTCTATTTTTTTCTTTGAACAAATGTATTTAATAATTTTTTGTTTTTTACTTTTATGCTGTACAGTTTAAAAAAAAAGTTTTATTTCTGTCCAATATTTAATAAAGTATAATCCAGTTTCACTTTATTTACGTGTTAAATCTAAACATCTACCACTGACAAAAATATATAAAAAAAAACTATTATAAAAGTTTAAAGATGAAGAAGTTATCAATATGTAGACAAAGGTAAGAAAAACAAGCAATTAAGCCTGTTCCATTCTGGACACAGGACGTGTTAGCGCATTTTCATGTTATGCATCAGTACGTATGCTATCTTTCAGTAAATATTTGTAAATTTTGGAAATATTTATAAATTCAATTGTGTAATGCATATATCTGTCAAAAAAAAATTATAAAGACGTTTCTTTATATTTGAAAAAAAATTATTGTCTCTTAAATCTAACTACAAGTGGTTTGTGGTTTCTGAAATAGGACTCATAATTGAAAACATTCGAAATTATAGTCATTTAATTGTCCGAAAACTCCGCCAATTGTTGCATAGCTGTGATACTTTCAATTAAACTCAGAACACAAGCTTACTATTTCATTTTATGAGTTTCTTAATAAATCTTGGTGAAACTACGTGCTGCAGAATTTCGCACCAAATGAACGGGTTATTGAACGTACAAGGTGTATATATAATATATAAGCCCCTTAGGAGCCCTGAAGCCCGGCCCTCAGAGGTCCTATCGCGAAATAAACATTTGATGTACACATGGCAGGCCAAGACCTACAAAATGATATATACATCATGGGTCTAGGACTTATAGTTGCTGAGATATAGCGCTCCTTTATTAATATAGCTTATATAGTAAAAAACGGTACTAAGGCCCCTTTTACGGCCCTGAGAGGTCAGATCGTGAAATAAAAAAAGTCATTTCTTGGCAGGCCAAGACCTACAAAATGATATATACATCATGGGTCTAGGACTTATGGTTCTTGAGATCTAGGGAGATGACGGACGGACGGACGGACGGACAGACAAACCGGGGACAATAGAGCATTTTTTTTTAGAAAATGCTCTAAAAACTCACGTTAAAAATGTAACAGTATAATTCATTGTACTATTTATTAATTTTTAATGTTCATATAAACAGAATCTGCCCCAACCCTACCAACCAATCAATTAACAGTGATTGCTGTTTCTACCATTGCTGTTGTGATTGTTATCTTTGTTTTCATTTGGTAAGAATAGAAGTTTAATACTGGAATGATAAATGCACATTAAGTAAAGTAGAATACCTAAATACTTGATGACATAACTTTTTTTGTCCAAATGTATTTTTTGAAATATTTTGAAAACCGTTTGTATTTTTACATCAGTCAATCGGTCATTAGACAATTGAACACAAATCGTTGTATCGTTTTTTTTAATATTTGTAAAATTTCAAACACCCTTTCTTTGAATTTTGAAAAAATAGAAATTATAAACAGTTTCCTTTTAATTCATAGGTGTTGTTTGAAACAATGTGTACGGATACGAAATCATTTTGAAACTTTTGTTTTATTAGAGGCAGAATGTGAGGTAAACAAAACTAAAGAATTTACAAATTTTCTTTATTTTAATGTTCACATGATGTCTTAGGGAAATTTGATTTCAATGTATACATAAATCATTCCATCAAAGACTTGTATCACTCACCAATTATACAATTCAACCAATGCCTTGTATCTTTCACCTGTTATACCATTCAATCAATGACTTGTATCTCTCACCTGTTATACCATTCAATCAATGAATTGTATCACTCACCTGTTTTACCATTCAATCAATGACTTGTATCATTCACCTGTTTTACCATTCAATCAATGAATTGTACCACTCACCTGTTTCCATTGATTTGATCTTTTAGAGTGACATTGAACAAACTGGACTTGACAGTACCAGAGATGAAGAAACACACACTGACAGTGCCGTTGAGTCTACAGATGACGGTTATGGCAGTGAACAGCGGTGTGCGTCCAGTGAATCCAATGCAGCATACATCCACAGTGAACAGCGATGTGCATCAAGTGAATCCCATGCATCATACAGCCACAATGAACAGCGATGTGCATCAAGTAAATCCAATTCAGCATACATCCACAGTGAACAGCGATTGCATTAAGTAAATCCAACGCAGCATACAACCACAATGAACAGCGATGTGCTTTAAGTGAATCAAATGTGGCATATAGCCAACCTCTAGACACACGTTTACCAGAAGCTGATGGAGGAACACACGCTGACAGAATACTAGCATCTGTTTATACTGTTGAGATTGCAAGTCATTAGATTTAGATTGGAATGATATTCATTTAAATTTAGAAGCCAGCAGCTATAACTTATAGCTAACTGCAGCTACTCTACTGATAACAGTAGTTAATGTACTGATAACAGTAGTAAACGTTCCGATAACAGTAAGAACAGTACCTATAAAAAAAGTAATTGGACCGATATCAGTGGTAACTGCAATGACACATGTCATAGCTGTTATTTGGCACAGAGATGGTTTGAATTATCTGGCCACTTAGTTGAGCGGAAGTAGATTTTATTTTAGAGAGCAGACGATAATAATTGAGACGACGACCTAAGACCTTATTAGTGTAAGAATATATTTATCTCATCATTTGTATTGTACTATGTAAAATAAGAAGTTCCTTTATATGAAAATAAATATATATATATATATACACAGAAGTCAACTCAGTGATTTTACATGTAGTTCGTCTTTAAATATAATTTAATTTACACAAGTCAAGTTAGTGAAATCATACACTCTGAAGAGACTGATATAGATTTTACAGCTACCAAAAGAAACTGAAGTACCAGAAGCAGAAGCAAACATAAAATATACAACTGATATATATATATACACAAAAACTAGCTATGACAACACACATTGCCAATTCGATCATTTAAGCTGATCTGCAAAGATGGATAATAAAGATCATATGGTTTAACTTAAAACTCCTGTTGATCTTGGCATAATGTCATAAAATTTGAGAGTTTGTGCCACAAACAAACAAAGAAGGAAATTTATGAGCATCGGCATCTGCCCTTTCTGAAGCTCTGAGTCAATGAGTTCAGGGCTGTTTTAAGGTAATCGTAGACCCTATGTATTTTCAAAGTCGTAGGTCCTCCCCATCTTCATTTTTAATATTTTTCAAGAATGCACCCGCACTTCTTTGCTATTTAAAATCTAAATACACTTTTGAGGACGTCATATGCGACTTTGCTAAGACAAAGAGCCCAAAAATAACATACTGTAATGTACAGATCTGTAGCTTGACGTGCTCATCTCACACGGTTATATATAGTTACTTCAATACAAACATTATTAAATTTTATTGGCATTCTGAACTTGTTTTCAATTTATGTTTTGGCTTTCGTAGGCCCTTGAAAAGTCCGTAGGCCCTAAAAAACTGTGCCTACTGTGCCTAGTTGGTAAAGCGGCCCTGCATCAGTTGTTTGGTTAATAACCGTTGATTGGGATTGGGGAAGCAAATAATCTCAAAGGTAAACGTTGAAATATGAACTCCTAACTATCAAGAGGACTTGTGAAAAACACATTGAAAAGATATGCATTTCATGCTATTTTGACATAAAACTAAATTGTTTTACAAAATTTTTGAAAAATATTTTTAAAACTATAAAGTTTTACTACAAAAATAAAAATTTAAATTAGAAATAAAATAAAATACATATATATAAATGTGGCGTCACACTTGGCCTGATCCCCTCCCCTCTCCCTGTCACAAACTGTCACACTTTCTTACACCCCCTCCCCCCCCCCCAACCTTTGGAGCGTGACGTACTTTATGAACTGCCCCAATATTAACAGCAGCGCCAATATTGATAACAGCAGCAAAGTCTGGTAATAACAACCGAACAAATGATAATGAAAGAAGTAACACTAATGATAACATTACAACTGATCTTCAAGAGAAGATGTTTATATCTTTGATTGTATAAGCCACTAATGCCACATGTTTATGTCTTTGATTGTATAAGCCACTAAAGCAGCGCTTTTTTGTTGTGCCCTACCTTCTCGCCACTAGAAAAAAAAGTTCTGTATGTTTAAGAAAAAGAGGGGAGAGAATCAATCAATATTACTTGTTAGATAAATCAAGGGAAGAACAAAGCTGAAAAAAAAAATAAAGAAAACAACTAAAGATTGTAAAACATCGAAATTAAATTAAAGTTTTTTTTATTTTTTTTTTTTTATAAACATGTAAATCAAAATAAGTTAAAATAATTAAAAAAAGAAAAATATAAAAAAAATATTGTTTTAAGTCAATAATGAAGCTCAATATGTATACATTTTAACATAGAAAAATAATCATGTTCTAATATAAATATATAACAATATATGCCACACTTGATATTTTACGACTGTAGACAAATTTAAAAAAAAAAAAAAAAGTTTATTTCGGAGAGTATCACAGAATATTTTTGGCATGATAGTTTGTGATCTCTCCTTCCTGGTCTGAGAGACATACCATGATCCACGGGGGATGGATCATAGGGGATCTCTAGTCAGGAAAAAAAACCTATTACTTACGAGGGTGGTGGTACTGTGGTCAATGAGGACTATCCGAGACCGCAGTATTCACAGCTGGCGGTGGTGACGGATGTGGTCGGCACACAACACCCTTCCACTCCGTCCCACTCAAGCACACCTGCGCAGCTTGCCATTTCCGGCTGAGGGTACAGGCACACTACACCCTCCCCTCTGTCCGAGTGGCAGGAAAAACCCCTTTCCTTGCCATTCTGGCCGACCGGCAGTACACACACCCTGCTGGTCTGGCCAGTTTGAGCAAGGATTAAAACCCATCTTTCTGCCATCCCTGCAGATGATAGCGGGCACACTCACCCCGCCGCTCTGTAGGCATGGCAGACGTGCATCAGCGCCGCCAACAATGTTGGTGTGGTAGGCACACTACACCCTACCATGCTAGCAATGGCGGCGTTAAAAAAAAAAGGATTTATGGACGAGGGCTTATTATAAACCCTCCAAATCAATATTAATTAGAACATGACAACTATAACAGACTGAACTCAATTTGTAAATTTACTACGGCCAAACATAAGCCTCCGCAGCAGATGTTAATGGGGATATAGCTGATTTTCGGCTGCATCTAACTTGATCTATTCATAAACAAGCTCTACCTCTTGGTTAGCCTCGGGTAAACTACGAACCACGAGTCCAATTCAGTCCACCTTAAGGTTAAATTTTGCCCTCTTCTTGCTGCAGATTAGGTAACCCCACAAGTCTGTTACCTTTGGTTGTTGATGATAATGTACATCGTGTCCATTGTCTAGTTGATTTAAACTTTCAATAATAATATGTGGCTGTAAATATTCATGGCACCTTTATATGACTAAATTTGACTTTATATGACCTAATTTGACTTTATATGACTTAATTTGACTTTAAATGACTTATTTTGACTTTGTATTGTAATTAATTTGACTTAATTGGACTTAAGATGTGAGGTATGACAGACCAAATGTTTTAGAGCATAGACACAAGACCTGGTTTCCATTCACTCAGAAAAGCAAGGGAGTTGTTCCATGTCTTGGTGAAAGTTGGTTCCAATTCTTTCAAGTTACCCCAGTGTTATTTGTCAAACTGACTTGTGTTGGGGAAGTAAAGGCGGCTGTGTGTTGTGCTAAACACACAACCGTTGCCGTGGTTACATATATACATTAACACTTCTTCTTCCTCGACGGCCCAAAGGAAACTTTATTGAATGCGACACATTATATCATGACCAAATATTATAATACATTTTCAAATAATATAGCTTAAATATTGTTTTTAAAAGATTTCAGTAGCAATATAAAGTATTTATTTGTACCAACTTTTCTCGTGGTACTATACATTATAATGTATACAATTATCAATTCAAACGTCACTTGTAATTGACTTGAATATCAAGCGAGCGTCTAGCAGTGTCAGTCAGTAAAAGTGACTCACCCTTGTTAGTTAATTATACGCATAAAGTTTAGTTAGTCTCTAGAGAGTGCTCACCGCATATTTTCCTATAAGTTATTATTAGACCGTATTATTTCTTATATGTTATAATTAGACCGCATTCTTACTTATATGCTATTATTTGAATACTTTGAAATAACCAAGTGATGTAATTGACCGTGATGTTTTCAAGATGCACATGAACTTCTGCCTTCAGCCGAATAACCAGTTTAATTGAACATACTTTTATAATAATTTCCTACACTTACATAATTGCTGCTCAAAGTAATGATTATACTTATTAAATTTGTGGTAACTAATTGAGACTGTTACACATTTTGGTTGTACAAAAGAAATAAAACACCAATTATGTTTGTATTAAATATAAATAAAGAATTTAGTAACTTGCTCAATTATATTAAATTTCTTTGTTTACCTTTCTTGGAAGATCAAAAACAATACCTGATCTGGAAAATTCAATCGTTACTTGAATAGAAATACAGAGAGTTAAGCATTTCCTTTTAACGATCAGAGAGAATATTTGTTCATTAACACTAGGTAAACATTTGTTATTGTAAAGGATGTTTATTAAATGAACTGGTTTATAATGAGAAACTCAATTCATGTCCATGGTTCATGTAATTTATTGACGACACAATAAAATATAAACAGAATAAATCCAATATAATTCACAATGACTGATCTTCTCCTCAACTCAATGAATAAATACTTATTGACAATAAACTCAACTAATTAACTAAAACTTCTAAACTGTACTCGAATACTCTCTCTCTCTCTCTCTCGGTACTCAACTGAAATGAACTTCTGAACTGACTCGATTGACTGACTGAACTAACTTCTCAACTAAACATCGTCTTTATATAATTAACTTACATCATCCTGGAACATTCTACGTCTCTCTCTCTCTCTCTCTCACACTCTCAGACAATGCTATTTACAATAGACATCTTATTTATATACTCTAAAGATCTAGAATCTTGACCCCGTGACCTCATGTTGACCTGGTTGGCCAAGCTCCAAACATACACACACACCTGTGTGCATAGTACATATAACTATACCATTATATTTATGTGGTACCTCTTAACTCTTCCGTGACCTATGTATTTTGCCTTTTTTTTAATATCAGTGGGTAGCTCTTTTCAATGAAGTTTTTGTTCGTTTAATACTTTAAAAAATACCCCTTATCATACATCAACTCGTTCAGAAATGCACACAAATAAAAAATGTGCCTCTTTATTTAACATATCTAATAAAAAAAACACATTTTGCTTTAATATATATATATATATATATATATATATATATATATATATATATATATATATATATATATTACAATTTACAAACAAACATTAAACATCAAGAAGGAAAAAAAAATCTTTTTGAGATATATTGTTAATTTTATTTTTATATTAAACCTCAGTCAAAATTACATATTACAATACAAAATTAAATGAAATCTATCAATAAATAAAATAATTATCAGATAACCAAAAAAAAATTAATTTCAAATGAATAAAATGCCACATATTATGTTATTACAAGACCATGAACAATTTGATGACATAATCTTGGGTGTATTGAAGGGATCATTAGAGTGTACAGTACTGTATTAGTACCATTAGTTGTCGTAGCTCGATGTGTAATTTTTATTAGTTTACTTGATTTACAATGATAATCTGTGAAATTAATTAATTAATTAATTTTTCAGTATTTAAATTCTAGCTGAAGCCTTCGAAACCTTTGCATTATTGAAAGAAATCTAAATATGGTGTATATATACTTTGGCGGTAAAATGTTTCTGGGTCATTAGTTTCATAATTTGATCGCAATGTTTGACGGCCAACGGTTCTAGGAATCTTAAGTAATTATCCTAGAAGATTTTACAAAAATATTGTGAAAGTCATCATTACCATTTTGTCGATATTTTTTTTTTAAATTAACGTAATGTCAGATACTTTTTCAATTCGCTGAAGAATATCTAAATTCGGATTTTGAAGAGCTTTGGAAAGAAGTAGAATTAACCTACTAAAACGAGCACATATACACAATGATATTATAAAATTTGATTGGTTAATGGCGACCAAAAGCTGTTCTGCTTTGCTAGCAGTATTCGCATCATCCCAATTACTAATATCTTCCAGTGAAACTTTGATAGTCGGATATAATTTGACAAATTTTATTGTGGCTTTATGACGTTCCACCCATCGCGTGTCACATAATCCAGTTAATTTCTGATGATTGCTATCAAGCTCTGTGAACTTTCAGGATTTCTTTGAAAAACTTGAGATATCTTTGGTGATTCTCGAATAAAGTTAATTGTCTACTTGATTGTACCGATAAAATTTTTGATTTACTGGATTTTAGATGCATCTGCTATTATTAGATTTAGAACATGGGATGCACAGTGTGTATACAGAGCTTTCGGATCTTACATGGGCTTGCACTCCATTTATTTTCCTGCATTGAACCACATCCGTCATACTCTTGACCCCTCATCTTTTCAATATCAACCCCAACTTCTTTCAATGTTTGAATCAAAATCGTACCAAGGCCTTCACCTGTAGTAATTTGAGCTTCTTGAAAACCAATGAAGCATTCATGAAAACAATCATTTTTAATAAATCTTAAAATAATTGTCAACTGCTCTTTAATGGAAGAATCAGTAGTTCCATCACAGAGCACAGAAAAGAACCCAGCTGCATTGACATCATTGATAACATTTTTCCTCATTAAATAATGAGCTGCCGATATAATTTCATTTTGAATCTTCCAACTGAGATAGTTTTGTGAACTTGAAGTTGTTTCCAGATGCCATTTTAGATTTTCATAGCCAGCTAATAGACGTAGCCTCAGGCATGCTCTGAATTTTCCATCATTTTCATCTGGTTCTATTATAGAAAGTGGTCCTGAATCACGATGACCACGTAAAGCAATTCCTTGCTTTCCACAATGATGCACTGTTTCTATAATAGGTATTGACAGTCTGCGGTTTTCTTCAATCTGCTTTTGCCACCCATTATGTAATTGCTTCTCAATACCAATATACCTTTGCTCATAGTGCTTCAAAAAATCTTCTAAAATTTTAACTCACTCCTGATGATACTTTTTAGAAACATGAGACGTGCAGTCCGTTTTCACATCCTTATATTTGTTCAGTGGTTTGTTCAGGAGTTATATAATTAAATGCAATATGCCCCTTGGTGGACATGACTCCAGGCTAACCAAGGTCTGAATTTATTAAGATAAGTTTCCTTAAAACGCCTTGTAGTTTTACCTTGGATAACCACTGAAAAAAACGTGATTGTTATCTGGGCACCATTTATTTGTTAGCATAGTGTATTTCTCTTCGCTAGTTGTTTTTTTTCCCACATAAAAACCAACATCATATTGGGATAATGCTGAATTCAAGAATGGATTAATTGTGTCTGTTGCATCTGCCTGTTGCAATTGTTGTCTGGTTATCACGGATAGTTCATGTTTTCATGTATCATGTGACTAATTTTGGTCTAATCTTTTCATTTTTTTTTTATTTCGGAGGGGGCAAATGCCCCCAATGCCCTGCCCGCCACCCTTGTTGCGCCTCTGCAGAAATGGAACTGTAAAAAAATTCTTGGGGAGGGGACTAACTGAGACCCCCCTCCCCAAACCCCTCCTCTCCGTTCGCAAGCTTCGGCGCTTCGCGCCTCCATTTTCGCCCCCCTCCCCAGAACATTTCTTCTACCCCACCAGGGGCGGATTTAGGGGAGGTAATACTTTATTAAATTATGGAAATATTTTTTGTTCTAAGACCAATTTTTAACAATGAAAACAGTTTTGCCCACACCCCCCCCCGGTTAAAGTTGTCTAGATCCGCCCCTATCACCCGACTGCCGAGAAAGTTCAGTCCAGAGCTGACCGATATCTTGTGCCGCCCACATGCTTGGAAAAATAGAGAAAACATCAATCCCCTTCCTTGAATACCTGACAGGTGATTAATGTTTAATAATCCTGAGGTGGACGTCATTTGGTATACAATTTTTTAAGTCACTGGTATGAACAATGTAATAGAAATAAATATTGTATCTATAGAATGACTCTTGTGACATTTATTACTATCAACAAAATTTTCATGTTGTCAAAACTTTCTTATAATTAAATTAATAATTAGATTAGCTTTAAAAGGAACAAGATACATAATTTGTACTGTATTTTAATTACGGCTCATAAATTTAAACAAGAAAAAATAATGTTTAGAGTACATATATCCTCTGGCAATAAATTACTTTTATATCTAGTTTCTAAAACAAAAAAATAACGTTAAAATCAATACATTTTGAAAAATATTCTGTGTTAAAAAAAAATCGATTTTTTAGGCCACGGGAAACAACTGAAACTTAACTATGAGAAGTAAAATTTTAATGATTACGTCCCTTTCATTTTAATTTTGTTTCATAACTTTTTTGTTCGCCAGTGGAAGCGGAAAGTCAAAACATTTTACAAAATGTCTAACTCGTTATATGTTGACTTATTTTTTAAATAATGTTTATTATTACTAAACGGATTAATGTGTATTCACAGTTTGTTTGTTTAACACTATTTATATAATTCAGTCGATTATCCACCTAATTTTGATCTTAAAATTGTTGTACAAAGTAATTTATTTTCTTGTGTTAATCAAGTCACAAATTGTTAATATATTTTATGTAAATATAAACTAATTGATTTAATAAACAATCAACAAAAACATGACGTGACAGAAATAAACAAATATAAACATAATATTGGACAATTAAAAGTTTTATTGAAAATATTTGAATCCAGACACATTAATGTACAGAAGATAAACAACATTAGAATAAATAAATATACTGATGACAATAATAAAAAGACAACATTATAATAAATAAATATATTGATAACAATAATAAACGAACAACATTAGAATAAATAAATAAACTGATGACAATAATAAACAAACAACATTAGAATAAATAAATATATTGATGACAATAATAAACGAACAACATTAGAATAAATAAATATATTGATGACAGTGATAAACGAACAACATTAAAATAAATAAATATATTTATGACAATAATAAACAAACAACAAATGTTTATGTTGATGTCATAATATAATAAACACTACCATATTATTTGTTTACAAACAACTAACCTGATATAAACAGCCCTGCTGTAAATTAAGTTTAAACTTTAAACTTCCACTGTGGACAGGTTGACTTTTATTTATTGAGTAAAACGGAGAAAATCGCCAGGGGTTTATCAGCTGATGATAAGCAAAAGAGTGTTTATTTTTTTATTTTTTTTATTTCTGTAGCAAAAAATTTTGACCTGATTGAACAAAACCAAGATCATTTTCGGACTCAGAGCATCAAAATTAGACTAATTCAACTAGAAAACCCTGGAAGATTTTCAAAAAAAACATTTTGTGTTGCCCAGTGTAATCGTCACATCACATGTAGGGGACTAGACGTAACTAACAGACAGATAAGTGTCACATCACATGTAGGTGACTAGACGTAACTAACAGACAGATAAGTGTCACATCATATGTAGGGGACTAGACGTAACTAACAGAGAGATAAGTGTCACATCATATGTAGGTGATTAGACGTAACTAACAGAAAGATAAGTGTCACATCACATGTAGATGACTTGACGTAACTAACAGAGAGATAAGTGTCACATCATATGTAGGGGACTAGACGTAACTAACAGAGAGATAAGTGTCACATCATATGTAGATGACTTGACGTAACTAACAGACAGATAAGTGTCACATCATATGTAGGTGACTAGACGTAACTAACAGACAGATAAGTGTCACATCATATGTAGGGGACTAGACGTAACTAACAGAGATATAAGTGTCACATCATATGTAGGTGACTAGACGTAACTAACATAGAGATAAGTGTCACATCATATGTAGACGACTTGACGTAACTAACAGAGAGATAAGTGTCACATCATATGTAGATGACTTGACGTAACTAACAGAGAGATAAGTGTCACATCATATGTAGGTGACCAGACGTAACTAACAGACAGATAAGTGTCACATCATATGTAGGGGACTAGACGTAACTAACAGAGAGATAAGTGTCACATCATATGTAGGTGATTAGACGTAACTAACAGAAAGATAAGTGTCACATCATATGTAGATGACTTGACGTAACTAACAGAGAGATAAGTGTCACATCATATGTAGGTGACTAGATGTAACTAACAGAGAGATAAGTGTCACATCATATGTAGGTGACTAGACGTAACTAATAGAGAGATAAGTGTCACAACATATGTAAGTGACTGATCATAACTAACAGACAGATGTCACAACATATGTATATAGGTTGCTAGAATAACCTTACATGTGGTCAATGAAAAAAACAGTCGGCAGTTTTATGCATAAAATACACTAAAGAGACCGACCATTGTCAATTTATCAAAATGAAATGAAGGTAATATAATTTTATTAAAAAGTTCTACATGATTTATAAATCATAAAAGGCTTTATTAAAAGTGCACTTTAATTTTCTATATACGCGTTTATTTCCACGAACAGATGAATTGAAGCTGGACGTTACTACTATCTGCCACCTGCCGAAAAAGCTCAGTCCAGAGCTGACCGATATCTTGTGCCTTCCACAGGCTTGGAAAAATAGAGAAAACTTTAATCCCCTTCCTTGAATACCTGACAGGTGATTAATGTTTAATAATCCTGAGGTGGACGCCATTTGGTATACATTTTTTTAAGCCACTGGTATGAACAATGTAATAGAAATAAATATTCTATCTATAGAATGACTCTTGTGACATTTATTACTGTCAAAATGATTTTCATGTTGTCAAAACTTTCTTATAATTAAATTAATACTTAGATTAGCTCTTAAACGGACAAGATACTTAATTTGTAATGTATTTTAATTTACGGTTCAAACAGTTAAACAAGAAAAATAATGTTAAGAGTGCATATTATAATATCCTTTGGCAATAAATTAATTTTATATCTAGTGTCTAAAAAAAAAAACACGTTAAAAATCAATACATTTTGAAAAATTTTGTGTTAAAAAAATTTGAATTTTTTTCAAGTCACGGGAAGCAACTGAAACTTAACTACAAGAAGTAAATATTTTAATGATTATTTCCCTTTCATTTCGATTTTTTTTTTCCGCCAGAGGAAGCGGAAAATCTAATACATTTTACATAATATCTAACTCGTTGTATATTGATTTATTGTTAAATATTGCTTATTATCATTAAACTTTGTCTAACTCGTTGTATATTGATTTATTGTTTAAATATTGATTATTATTAATGAATTGAATAATGTGTATTCACAGTTGATTAGTATAACACTATTTTTTACATTTCAGTCGATTGCCCACCTATTTACGATATATAATTGTTGTACGAAGTAATTTAATTTTCTTGTGTTAATGAAGTCACAAATTGTTTATTTATTTAATGTAAATATAAACTAGTCAATTTAATAAACAAATCAACAAAAACATGACGTGACAGAAATAAACAAATATAAACAATAATATTGGTAAATTGAAAGTTTTATTGAAAATATTTGAGTCCAGACATTTTAATGTACAGAAGATAAACAACATTAGAATAAATAAATATATTGATGACAATAATAAACAAACAACATTAGAATAAATAGATATATTGATGACAATAAAAAACAAACAACATTAGAATAAATAAATATATTGATGACAATAATAAACAAACAACATTAGAATAAATAAATATATTGATGACAATAATAAACAAACAACATTAGAATAAATAAATATATTGATGACAATAATAAACAAACAACATTAGAATAAATAAATATATTGATGACAATAATAAACAAACAACATTAGAATAAATAAATATATTGATGACAATAATAAACAAACAACAAATGTTTATGTTGATGTCATAATATAATAGAATGACATACAAATAAAATACAACACCGACATATTGTTTGTTTACAAACAACTCACCAGCCAAAACCAGTCCCGCTGTAATTAAGTTTAGAATTTAAACTTCCACTGTGGACAAATTGATACGCCCACACACCAACACCTTCATACCCCACACATTGAACTCTGGCTCCACTACTACCTGGACATGTACATGTTGTGTAGGTAAATTTTTCTAATCTACCCACCTTGTATTTGTCCACCCAGTGACCAACACTGACCTGTTTACTACATCCATGAGGATGTGACACTATAAAGTTCAACTTGTCCACATCTCGAGATTTTCTGTATTTGTTCCTGACTTTTACAAAGACATCATCATAATGACTCCACAACATGCCCAGTTTATCTGCCAGATTTTTGTCACATGTCACACAGTTCAACCTACACAAGTCTCTCTTAATGATTACATTATCAACACTGACCTGATCAACACTGACCACTGGACTGTCTTCTCTATCATAAAACAATCGCAAGGACGTGTGGCTGGCCTCAATGTCATCAAACACCACATGTGTGGCTGTGTACACATCAAACTCCCACCACACGTGGCTGGCTGTGTCTGAATGTTTACATTTTGTACACCAACATGTTGTGTAGTTCTTAAAATGTTTACCTCCATATATATCACCATATCCATCTGTAAACGTGTGCACTTCACTCATCATTCCACTTCCTGTTCTCAAGTTTGTTTTGTCTCTCATGTTGTAAAATGGATATGAAACTTTTGTCTTTGGCCAAAACTCTGGTCTGTGTGGACTGGTCATTTTAACATCAACTCTAACTGTCAGGTCAGCTGTAGCTTTGATGAGTTTATGCAAATCCTTGTTACGATGACCTTCAGGTAGATGGTTTATGGTGAATGTATCAACAGGTATAAACTGTCTATGACCTGGATTCTTCTTACAGCCAATAAGATGTTTGTGTAGATCAGCTTCTCCACCTTCTGACACCTGAGTTTCATGATCACCTGGAACAGACAAATCAACTTACAATTGTAAAATAGAAAATATTTCAATAAGCTAAACATTAAAATACCAAAGATATCAAGTCCACATATTTTTTTTTGATATATCACCACGATGTTAACAATATTAATAAATTGTTTCATTTTACCATAAAGTTGTTTTTCCATTGTGTGAGTTTCACTGTCCATCAATTGACTTTAGACCCTCAGCTAAAATACAATTTAAAATCTGAAATAAAAAAATCATTAATTCATATAAATAATATTATAGATTAGAAATAAAAATATTCCAACTCAGGCTAGTTAATTTAAATAAATATATCTCAATTATTAAGTTACATTTAACATTTGAATGAAAACTCTTACCCGCAATTCATGTACTAAAAACAACTTACCATTAAGTAAATCTTCTATTATTTCAGTAGTCCAATTTTGCAACTTCTGACATCTGATTTTTCATTATGATTACCTGGCAATGTATAACATTTAACAGAAAATATATCAAAAGTTTTAACTTTTAAGAAATCGGAATATATATTTAAATAGTATGTTTTATATTACACCAGTGACATATATTTGTTTGTAAACTATATTTCACCTCAAAGTGTGCCTTTATGTTATGTAAGTTGCACTGTCTACCAAGAGACTTGAGAACTCTGCTAAAAAAGAATACATCAATATCAGGTATAATGGCAACTTGTATTAATCTTTACAAAATTAGTTCATATCATTTGTATTTATTTATCATTTAATATAATCATAAATAAACTATTTGAAATATTTCTTTTACACCTCATAGACTTTTCAAAAAACTAAAAGTCTATTATTTTATGAATTGGAAAAAGTTTTCTGCAACTTAATTAAGCTTAAAGTATTTACCTTTTAAACTATAAAAGTTTAAACAAGGTAAAAAATACAAACTTATGAAATTCATTAAAAAATTCAGCTCATTTACTTTACGAATATTTTTTCATTATCTTTTTGTTATTATGGCTCTCTTTTATCTCAGGCCATATTAATTAAAATAACAATTGTATTCAAAACATTATTTTTTTGTTTAGCCAGGTCTTCTGCAGTATATCTATATTATAACTGCTACTATAAAACTTTTCCTGAATATATTTTATATTTTAATGTTTAATAACTTAAGAAAAAATATTATGTTTTTTTTTTAGTGAAGCAATGTTATAAATTTAAAAATTAATAATATAAAATATTCTTTTTTTTCTCGCTACATCTTAATGAATATAATTATACAAACATTTCAAAATCCATGATTCATCCTATAAAAAATTTTTTGCTTTTTTTTTGTTTTCGATTTACAATAAAAAAAACTTTTTTTAATTTGAAAAAAAAGTTTAATTAAATTCATTAATACAAAAATGGCTAAAAGCTGTATATTTAATCTAGTTTTATAACCCCATTTAATGCTAAATAGAGCTTAATTTGTAATAGACATTTATGACACTCTGGTTGAAATATTTAATAGACCAGTGATTCTAAAAGTAACAGTTATGACCAACTAGCTAATAGAAAACAAACTTACAATGGGTTTTAAACAACATTTTAATTCATTATAAAATGATTCAGATAGTAAAAAAGTATTTTGTCTCTTACTCACCCATTATGGAGACAAACCACTTTTTCAAGAATTTCCCTTTGTTTAAGTACTTGTAATTATTTACATTTAATATTATTTTCTTTTTTATATTTTTTTTTTCTTATAAAAAAGACTGGAAATAGAATTAGCACACTCTAATAAAACAAAATATTATAAAAAATGTCTAAGTAGAATAAATATGAAAACAAATTCAACAAAATAGCTAATATTTAAAAAAAAGAATATTTTTTTATGATATACAAATATCGTAACTTTTTAACAACAATAAACAATTAAAAATCAACAAATTATGACATTAAAAATTCAACAAAAATTGAAAACTAAGAAATTAAAAAACAATATAACTCAAGAGATATAAATTTTGGATAAATGTAGAAAATATGAATAAGGTTTTTAAATTATTTTTGTCACATTAGTAGCATGAATAAGATTTTTAAAGGAAAATAATAAAAAAACTTAAAACTAACTTATAAGCTAGTGATTGATTAAAACACTTGCAAATACAGATCAATATTTTTTTTTAATATTAATTAATAGTTTATGACCAAAATTTGTTTTTTAAATTGGTATAATTACTATTTTATAATTTAATACATAAATATCTTATCGGTAGATACTAGTTATTATACTCAATAAGAAATTTTTTTCCAGATGTCTTCGGCGAAGACATTGAGTTATTGATAAATTCAAATTAATTCAAAATTCGTTGCGAAAAAAATCTAATGCAAAATACAAGCTAGTTTAATATTAAAATTATTTTGATATCTGATATATCTTTAAAGGTGAAAAATTCGTTAAATTTTAAGATTTAACAAAAGTTGAAGCTGTTATCATTCTACTAATTGCAGAAAGGTTAACTGTTGCCAGGAGGATTCTAAAATTAATAAGAACTAATTAAACTAAATTATTTCAATCTGTATTTTCCTTTTTAGAAAGTTAAGCATTTTTTTAAATCGATTAAAATAGCTACATATATTAAAAATGCTTTAATTCTTGAATTTTTTATAATATCAAAGTAGTTTCTAAAAACCAAATAAAAACATAATATACAAAATTAATGGTTTGTCAGTCAAACAGGCATTAAAACATCGTCTTTTGAAACAAACAAAAACACAGTATCGATTAGAGTTTGTTAAAATTGCAGTTTTTTTAAAACATTATTTAAAATTATTTTAGTAGTTTGTAATACAAAATGGCAGTGGGTATTTGGTTATGAAACTATGTTAATATAATGAGAGAAAAACATACATAACAACAAAACACAAAAAAAAAAATTCCACATATTTAATATAATTTTAAAAATAAAATAGTTCACTGTCTAGTAACGATATCGTTATTTAAAGATCGATATGTGATATTCTAAACCAGTAATTAATCAACATAATATATCTATCTTTGTTCAATCCAATTTTCTTTAATCATCAAACCTTTGCATGCTGAAGTAAAAAAAAAAAAGAAAGAAGTTTTAAATTTTCTAGTCAGGTTTGAGATGAAATAATAATTACCAAACTGACTGAATTTTAGACAATAAATATATATACATGTCTTGTAGCGAACAGCTGTGTTAACTGTGTACAGTAGGCTAATTTGAAGTATCAATAGTCACACATTTATTTAGGCCACACAAATATTTTAATTATAATTAATATCTGTTTATTAAAGAGTTGTGCAAATTACCTTAGCTATTCTAAATATATTTGATTTTTTTTTGTTTCTACTTTTGTCCTGATTGAAATGTTTTTATGTAAGGCCGTATGATTAAGATGAAATCTTCCCGCATTTATTAATTTAAAGTATTTCCATTAGTCCTATAAATAGCAAGGGACTTTCCATTTTAAAAAATTTGGGAAGTTCGAAACTGTGACACACAGCTAAAAAATATGTATACATGTGCAAGTTACAGCCCCGTAGCCAGGGGGGGGGGACACTGGGGGGGCCGTGCCCCCCCCCCCCGCTAGGTACGGAGTGCCCCCCTGCTTAAAAAGAAGAAAATAGAAAAAAATAAAGAAAAAGAAAAGGTGCCCCCGTTGCAATGTATTGGTGCCCCACCTGCTTACTTTGACCTGGCTACGGGGCTGTATAATGTCCGCTGATAAGAGATGTAAGCTGAACACAATACGTGTACAATCCTCTGCTATAACATTTTAATAAATAGTGGGATAAGAACAGAGAAGCCCGTCGTGGGGCCAGAGATTGTTGGGGCAGGCCACACTACTTAAGTTGTACAAGTATGAGATTACTGTGATCAGGCCCGTAGCCAGAGGGGGGCTAGGGGGGGCTGAGCCCCCCCGTGCATGACCTGAGCCCCCCCGTGCATGATTTGAGTTTTTTGACACAATTTTAATAATAACGGCTATAAAACATCAATCATTTTGTTTAATAAATCAATAATAATAAAAACTTAAAAGTTTATATTTTGGCAATCATTCAGGCTATTTATATATACTTACATATATAGCTTATTTAATTTTTGGGCATAAAAGATTGAATCTTATTGAAGTTCACTTCTGGGTATTTTGGGCAGCATTGACATTTGGTGCTTAAACAGCCGTGTGTGAGAGCAGTTTCTCAACCCTCACACGAATGCTCACCCCATATCGCAGATAAATGTTACAAAAGCGTCTAAGCAATGTTGTCCTGCTTGCATTTGAAAAAGATTTAACAGACAATCTGAATGCTGAAGAGTTTTTTAGGTAAATTCAGTGCTAAACCCAGCCCCGTAGCCAGGTCAAAGAAAGCAGGGAGGCACCAATACCCAGCAAGGGGGCACCTTTACTTTTTCTTTATTTTTTCCTCTTTTTCTTCTTTTTGAAGTGGGGGGGGGGCACTCCACACCTATCGTGGGGGGGGGGCACGGCCCACCAATGCCCCCCTCGGCTACGGGGCTGGCTAAACCACGAAGTTTGCAAATTTGAAACTTATAATAATATAGGTTCGCAACAAGTGCCGACGAGTGGGGGGGGGCAGGGGGGGCAATGCCCAAGGGCCCGGCGAGTTTTAGGGACCCGAACTGAGCTGGCCAATCAACTTTTTAAAATATTAATATCAGCCCAGGGGCCCGAAATTTCTGTCGATGGGCCTGTTCGCAACCTTGTAATAGTTTTATATATTGATATCTTCTGAGGACAACTAGCAACTTAAATAAGTTAATAAAATAACATTGGCTTCTGACTTCATTTTTATACATGTGTATAATAAAATAATAGAGTACAAACTCCGTGATTTCTGAGTGATGTTATTTAATTTGCAAATTTACTTTTTAGCAGAATTAATTTTATTTTAAATTGAATAATTGCGACTGTTTTTGTTGATAGATCTGTTCTTTGTTTTCAATATTTTATAAGAAATATCACACAAATAGCTAAGCTTTATTCATGCATCTTTGTCGTTCTTCCCGGGTTGTACGTTAAACAAACAGTTTAATAATATAAATCAGGTATCTATTATGTAACAATTGTGTAGCAGAACTATTGGTCAATATATTTATAACAGGAATCAGAAACTGTTCAGTCTCAATAAATTTTTATCATTAAAACTCTTTACTATTTAAATTATTTTTAACAAAACTGCAACATGCCATGCATTATTAAACGTAGTTAAAATTATATATTTCTAATTAATAGCTAAACAGTCGGTACTAAAATGCACCATTCCAGATATGGAACTGCAAAAAAATTCTTGGGGAGGGGACTCACTGAGATCCCCTCCCCAAACCCCTCCTCTCCGTTCGCAAGCTTTCGGCGCTTCGCGCCTCCATTTTCGCCCCCCCCCGAACATTTCTTCTACCCCACCAGGGGCGGATTTAGGAGGAGGGACCGCCCCCCCCCCCGTTATCGCAAGTTTAGGTAGGCCTAATACATCATTAAATTATCGAAATATTTTTTGTTCTAAGACCAATTTTCAACAATGAAAACAGTTTTACCCCCCCCCCCCCGAGTCAATGTTTCGCCCCCCCCCCCCGTCAAAGTTGTCTAGATCCGCCCCGATCATTTCTTCGGCACCCCCCCCCCCCGAAAAAAAATTTCTTCTCCCCCCCGAAAATGTCTTCGGCCCCCCCAATCCAATATTCCTGGCTACGGGCCTGACTGTGATCCACATTACAATTTTTTTTATTCGGTAAACAAATGTTAGAGACACTCGCACCATTATCAATTCTACAAGATTTAATTCTTAGTAAACACAACTAACAGATTCTTAGGGATCCGAACTGAGTTAAATTTGTCACTTACATTTATCACTCAGTGTTGTGTGTATTTGTCCCTTACATTTATCACAAAGTGTTGTGTGTATTTGTCACTTAAATTTATCACAAAGTGTTGTGTGTATTTGTCACTTACATTTATCACAAAGTGTTGTGTGTATTTGTCACTTACATTTATCACAAAGTGTTGTGTGTATTTGTTACTTACATTTATCACAAAGTGTTGTGTGTATTTGTCACTTACATTTATCACAAAGTGTTGTGTGTATTTGTCACTTACATTTATCACAAAGTGTTGTGTGTATTTGTCACTTACATTTATCACAAAGTGTTGTGTGTATTTGTCACTTACATTTATCACACAGTGTTGTGTGTATTTGTCACTTACATTTATCACACAGTGTTGTGTGTATTTGTCACTTACATTTATCACAAAGTGGTGTAGTGTACACAGCTGTCTTATGTGCTGGGCAAGATTTTGGACACTATCGGCTTAGGGCAGGCCCTGACAAAAAAAATAAATAACACCACAAAGTAAAAGTAATTTATGACTGACTTAATTTGGGTTAGTGAAACAACAACTGCCAACTGGGCTAGTGAAACAACAGCTACCAATTGGGCTAGTGAAACAACGGCTACCAACTGGGCTAGTGAAACAACAATAACCAACTGAAAGTAAAAAAAAAACTTTGTTTTTTATTTGAAAAAATGTAAAACAGAGGTCTTGTGGGGCACCTTTGCATGCCAGGGCTCCATTGACTTATTCTGAAACTCGCCTCATTATTTAGAACTAGTCACGGAATTTATTTTTATTTAAAGACGAAGACGAAGTTCTACATATTTAAGAAAATAGGGGAGACAATAAATAAATTTAACATATATATAAAGCAAGGGGAAATATCTAAGCTAAATAAACAATTTTAAAGTCAATTACTAAAACTTGTAAAACCTCAAATAAACATTTTTTTTTTTAAATAAGGTTTTTGTAAAAAATCTAAATTTAAATAAGTTGAAACAATTAAAAAAATAAAAAAAATTAAGGATACCTATTGTTTAAAGTCAATAACATAGATCAATATGTCTAAAATTTAACATTTAAGAATAATGATGTTTTAATTTGAATATATAGCAATATCTCAATCATTTAATATGCCGGTAAATTATACAAAATTCTATATATTTTTGACGAGGGCTTTAGTGACCCTTTATATATACATGCGTATGAACTGCACTTCCCAAATCCGTTAGGTGATATCTTTGTGTAGGTTGCGGAAGTGCGTCTGCGGTTACCCTTATCGGTCTGTCCTCTAAATAAATGTGCTATTTATACAGTGAAATGTCTGAAATAGTCTTACCTTTCTAATGTCTAGCGAAAGTTTAAAAAAAAAAAACACAAAAAATGTAGAACTGAGATCTTGTATTTCCCTATGACATGCCGGAGTTCAAGTTACCCATCCTGAAATTCGTCTCTGTATTTACAATAAAACAATGAGGGAAGTGTTATTGAAAGAGTGAGGCACGCAGCAAAGTGGCGAACTAATTTATTTACTCTTGGTTGTTATAAACGAAACTTATACATCGCTGTATACCCCTACAAAAACCTTTCCCGTACCTCGTACGCGTACCACCAGTTGAAAATCTCGGAACTAGAACAGCCGAAGTCCCGCGGGCTTATTCCGCAGATTATTTTTTTCCGGCCCGCGGAGCTGCACACTTTTTAGAGTGACGTCACACACAACTGAAACCAACTGTTGTCGCCAGGGGTGGACTTAATTTTATAGGGACCCTGGAGACAGAAGAAAAACAGAGCCCTATAAAAAGGAATCATTCACATATTAGGAGTATCTATCTAATTATCTATATTTAAATGTATGTATATATATATAGACAGAGACATATAAATATATAGATAGAGAGATAGATAGATAGATAGATAGATAGATAGATAGAGAGATAGATAGATAGATAGATAGATAGATAGATAGATAGATAGATAGATAGATAGATAGATAGATAGATAGATAGATAGATAGATAGACAGGTGTACGGTTTTACCATCTAAAAAGTAATTCTCTATAATGATTTATTCCTGTTATATTACTGTTATAAAATATGGTACAATTTGTACAACTTACATTTTCTATTTATAATGTTTTGTATTTTCTACTGTATTGATCTAGTGACCTTTAATCAACTTAATCGATTCAAAGACACACTGTATGCAAAATAAACCAACTCAATAAACATAATTTCTGCTGAAAAAGTCTCGGAGTAGTAAATCATAGGAACAGTGTAAGCATGTTTTTTTTATTAATGATGTTAGAACATCATTGAACAAAGAGTAACAAGTCACACAATATTTAAAATTAATCTACTAATAATGTGTTTACCTCCAATGGTAAAAATACAAAATTGTACTTCATTAGCCCCGATGAACTCTTAGGTCTTAAGGAAACTTGACTTTTACTTGCCAGGAAATCTTTTGCAGACCATGTGATTTCCATCATCCCCTTTATACCATACACTTGAACAAACCTTTAATTTTAGTAAAATTTGCAAAAAAACTCATGTGATGGGGGGAAAGCCGATACAGTAAGCCATAAAATGGCCGCAGAAAAAGATTCAAGTCTAATACATTCCAGGGACCCGCAGGGTAAATGTATCTGTTATAAAATGACAGAAAATAGTGGCTGAGTTGATCCAAGAGTCTCGCAAGTAATCTTAAAGCGTGGGTCTTGAATAGCTACCACCCACTAAGACAATCACAGATAGCGCAAAACATTTAACTGACTAGAGTCGTGCTTAGCATTGAACAATATTATAGAACACAAAGAAAATAATTTAGATCTAAATTTTATTTTAAAAATTTTTACATCTAAATACATTTAAGGAATTTTTTGTGCTCTAAATATAACAAGTTTTACAGCAATGAATTTAATATTTTTTTTTTAATTTTCTGTACGTAATAGTAATCCATTTTTAAACTCTGTCCAATATACAATCACACATTCGTACTTATATTGTTAATTGTTATATATACATAATCAATTGGCTGAATTTTTTATTTTTTTTCAAATACAAACCTTACAGAGTAGATTTAGTTAAATACATATCTCTTGTAGCCGTCTACTGATACACCATGCACAGTGGACATGACAACAGCACGTATGTTTTCGTTGTCAGGCTCCTGAAGGTCAGGTCATGGTTCACGGTCAAGACCTCGGTCATCTTAGTGGTCGCTCACATTTCTTACGCCACGACCACCTACGTCCTGTGGTTGCCTGACCTTCGCCGCAACCACACCTACTCGGCGGTCAACTCGCACTCGGCCCAGAGCTCGCTGCTCTTTCAGCAAACAACAACATCCTCAACCTGACCTTGACCCCGGTAGCCATGGTCTTCGTTTCCATAACAACCTTCGCCATGCTGACGCTCTTAATCAGGTCAAGAAAATGGCGCGCCTCTGTTTCATCGACGAAATATTTCAAAGAGGGAAGTCGTCATCAGAACCAGGAAGTCGCAAAGGGGGAAACGTCGAACAAAGAGCAGGAATTCGTGAAGACAATGATCGCCATTACTACGGTGTTCCTGGGATGTCAATCTGTCAGTCACATACCTGCAGTTGTCATGTCGTCTTCCTCCGCACAGGTGAACTTGTCAACTGATATCATCATCCACATCCCGGTGAAGATAACAGTCACTCTGTCTAATCTGTTTGGCGAATTGTAACAACCAGGAAATATTAAGCAGATTAACTCACTTGGTAGACCGTCATGACGTCATGGCGGCCATTTGTCAGGTTGAACAGGGGAGGTAAGCGAGCTAGAGTGAAGGGTTTGGCCTAATGGTGGTCGCTGACGTCATAAAGTATGTCAGCACTAGGCCTGTCCCTAAAAAATTCAGTTCACTTTATACTCCTAAGTTGAGATGATCACAAGTGACAGCAACAGACAGGCAGAATGCAGGAAAAAACTAACTCTCGTATGAGTGATGACCATGTTCCATGGACGAGCTGGGTTAGGATGGTTTGGTAAGTGTGTAGACTAGCTCGAAGTGCTAGCCCTGTACACTCATTAAGTAGTTGTGCACAAGGTATGGGCGTATTCCCTCTTCATAACACATGGTGGTCGCTTGACGCTCGGAGAGACATGCACTGAGCACAAAGAGAGATCTTTCAGTTCTATGCTGTCTTGTTTTTAGTGAGATATGTAGCAATTAGTTTGCGTGTAGTTTTAAATTATGTAGATGTAGCCATGGGAGCTACTTACCCTTGTATGTAAAAAAGCGTTCATTAATTATTTTACACAGGGTCGAGTTGTCTTATGTTTTCATATCGTTGCTGTGTACTTACAAAAATTCATTCCACAAACTCTGTGTGTTTTTCATTCAGTAGAGTAGTCAGTCATAGATCGGCCTAAATCGGGACAGTGTCACTATATTTTAAATTGTCCTCCTAGATCAGAGCTCGATTTCATTATGTGAGCATATGAGAATGACTGTTTTGAAGACCGTTGAAGTACCCTGGCTGCAACAGCTGCACTTTACAAAAACTCAAATTCACTAGTAATAATTAATTACTGAATTTACTAACACTCAGTTGTTTTTTAATGACAAATAATTTGCCTATGGTTCATGTCTGCAATAAATGTCTTAAAAAAACAAAAAACAAAAACGAAACAAAAATTGTACAAAATGAAATTAGGATATCTTTTACTCTACATATACAACAATGGTAAAGATTAATAAAAATAAAACCAACTTGCGACCAATTGGTAAGTATACAGAACCAACATGCGACCAATTCGTACGAAACAGAACCAACATGCGACCAATTTGTAAGTATACATAACCAACATGTGACCAATTTGTAAGTATACATAACCAACATGCGACCAATTTGTAAGTATACATAACCAACATGCGACCAATTCGTACGAAACAGAACCAACATGCAACCAATTCGCGTGGATACAGAACCAACATGCGACCAATTCGCATGGATACAGAACCAACATGCGACCAATTTGTAAGTATACATAACCAACATGCGACCAATTTGTAAGGATACAGAACCAACATGCAACCAATTTGTAAGGATACAGAACCAACATGCAACCAATTCGCGTGGATACAGAACCAACATGCGACCAATTCGCATGGATACAGAACCAACATGCGACCAATTCGTAAGTATACAGAACCAACATGCGACCAATTCGTAAGTATACATAACCAACATGCGACCAATTTGTAAGGATACAGAACCAACATGCGACCAATTTGTAAGGATACAGAACCAACATGCGACCAATTCGTAAGGATACATAACCAACATGCGACCAATTCGTTAGAAACAGAACCAACATGCGACCAATTCGTACGAAACAGAACCAACATGCGACCAATTCGTACGAAACAGAACCAACATGCGACCAATTTGTAAGTATACATAACCAACATGCGACCAATTCGTACGAAACAGAACCAACATGCGACCAATTCGTACGAAACAGAACCAACATGCGACCAATTCGTACGAAACAGAACCAACATGCGACCAATTCGTACGAAACAGAACCAACATGCGACCAATTTGTAAGTATACATAACCAACATGCGACCAATTCGTACGAAACAGAACCAACATGCGACCAATTTGTAAGGATACATAACCAACATGCGACCAATTCGTTAGAAACAGAACCAACATGCGACCAATTTGTAAGGATACAGAACCAACATGCGACCAATTCGTAAGGATACAGAACCAACATGCGACCAATTCGTAAGGATACATAAAAACATGCGACCATTAGAAAGGATACAGAACCAATATGTGAGCCATTCGTAAGGATGCAGAACGAACATGCGACCAATTCGTAAGGATACAGAACCAACATGCGACCAATTCGTAAGGATACAGAACCAACTTGCGACCAATTTGTAAGGATACATAAAAACATGCGACCATTAGAAAGGATACAGAACAAACATGCGACAGATACAGTGGGCCTAGTCTCTTGGATGTCTAACACAGATATAGTATAATCCGTTCAATAAATAATCTGTTGGATTATAACACAGACTTGGTATAATATGTTCAATAAATAATCTTTTGAATGTCTAACACAGATATAGTATAATATGTTCAATAAATAATCGGTTGAAATACTTCTAGCATAAAAAAATGTACATTATTTCACAATCTTCTATTTCACAAACTTTCACATCTAAAACTAACATATTAGATAAACATGTCCTAAACAGAGACAGCCAGCCTAATGAAGAAGTCATTTTCCCATCTGGTGCGTAGCTTGATTTTCCATGTAATTGACATTTAGACGCTAGTAAGTGTGAAAGGATTGGCAGCCAGCATAGATGTTTCTTATTTTATTAACATAACGTTTGAATAGCCCTCACACCGCTGGCATAGGATAGATGTCTCTTATTTTATTGACATAACGTTTGAATAGCCCTCACACCGCTGGCTTTAGCTCGTTAGCTGCTGGCGGCATGCATACATTACCAGCTATAAAACTGGCGGTTATAGGAGTAGCTTGTTCTGTCTGTTATTTTCCTGTATATCTGCTAACTGTTGTATATGCATGTGTATGTAGACGTGTTTGTGTTCATCTGTCTGTATGTGAGTCTGTATGTGTGTGTGTGCGAGCGTGTCTGTTTCAAGGTCGGAGCGTGTGTCCGTGTGAGAGTTTTTCCGCATTCACGGAGATGTGTGTGTGTGTGTGTGTGTGTGTGTGTGTGTGTGTAAGTAAGACTGGCACACTGCAAATCACAGCACAAAGCTTTTCTCAGTTAAAGTAAGCATACCGGTCATTAATTTGTAAGAGGGTGAAACACAATAAAATAGAAAATATAAATACATACAAGATACAACTAAAAACTAGAAAAAAAATTATACATTAAGGGGTGAATTATCTAGAATTTCATATTTTCGTGAGTTTTAAACATATTTCTCGTATCGATACCTGTATTATTAACTGTTTCGGTTTTCTTTGCTTTTAAATTAAACATTGGTGATACTTCCCGCGTCTTCCCTTGCACACCCTACACACATTTTTTTTTTTTAAATTGCAAATAATTTAATTGACTGCTGCTCCCTTGTTGTTTATTCACTCTCATTGATTTTTTTGTTTAAACAATTACTTGTGTACACAATGATTGGTAGATATATTTTAGGATTTGTTATCTGTCATTAACTTTGATTTAAAAGGTACATTTAGACGTATAATTTGACCCCAAAAGAAATACTATGCAAAGAAAGGACTATAATGATAGGTTTTATCAAGTCTTATATTTATATTAAAAGATGATTGATATGTGAATAATAAACAAATATTTAGTGCGCATCCTCTTGAGAAAGGATCGTACATTCTTGGTGCACCTAGAAATAGATTTATGTTCAATAATTGAAAATAAAAAGGACAATTTGTGGCTGGGTTTTTTTATGTTTTTTTTTTCAATTTTTAAGAAATCAAACTTAACTCGACGATGTATGATGATGGGTATCCTTTGATCTTGTGAAAAAAAGTATTCTCAGTTTACAGCGTTCGGCGATAAATTAATTATTTGTTTTACTTGAATAATGCGAATTTAAAAAAAAAAAAAAATCATTCGCTTGTGTAATTATAGCATCATTTATGTACATTTATATACGTCGAATGTTTATAAATTAAGATGGAAGGAAGCTAATAAACAAATCTCACATCTATACACAATGTAAACAATAAAAATACACATCTAAATGACCTAGTTCATAAAACTGAGCAGACGATCACTGTCAATCGATTAATTTCTTGCAGTCTGATCAAATAAAAGTAAAGTTGTTTTTTTTTTTTTTTTTTTACAAAAATGGGATATCCCAAAAATGATTCAAGTACTACCCAGACAATTACAACTGCGGCTAGTGCAGAACTTCTAAAAGACTTTGAGCGCGTGATCTTCGTATTCGTCAATCGAATTGTATTTTGTACTCTCATTGGACTATTTGGCATGCTTTCCAACGGGGTCAACATCTGCGTCTTCATCAAGCAGGGACTGACCACTTCCATGAACATCAGCTTCTTGGCCATGGCCGTGTCGGACCTGTTCCAGATCGTCACGGTTCAGTGGATGAACGTCTGCTCGAACCCCTACATCGACAGCGTCGACGCACCTTTTGTCTTCGTCGACGTCATGTACCTGACCGGCGGGTGGCCTACGGCCTGCGCCAACCGCATCACCCTATTCATCACCGCTTACGTCATGGAGGAACGCTGGCTGTGCATCGCTGCGCCCCTCAACGTCAAGACGATCATCACCCCGGGCAGGACTGTGGCCATACTGGTAGCCATCGACGTCATCAACGCCATCGGGCTCATCCCGGAGTACGCCTCGGTTTACTTCGACTGGAAATTCGCCCCTGCCAAAAACAAAACGCTCTTATCTCTGGCTTTCAGGAGCACGCGCCCTCAGACCCAGGGAATAACCTTCACTATCCACGCGGCACTGTTGGTTATCGCCCTTATGACGGTCACCTTGTTCACAGGCGTTCTCGTGCTACAGCTGAAGCAGCACTCCAGGTGGAGGCAGAACAACCTCAAAAGCGACAGTCAGAGGAGCAGCATTACCTCCAGGGAAAGGAAGACGGTGAAGATGGTCGTCACTATAGCAACATTGATGATCACGTGCTACTCGCCTGCGGTCATCATTTCACTGGTTTCGACCATCGTGACCGACTTCAGCGTCTCTGGGGAGCAGGTCAACCTCTTCCACTCGATGTGGTCATTCGGCTTTCTCCTTGGCATAGTCAACGCCAGCAGCAACATCTTTATTTACTACAACATGAGCAGCAGCTACAGAGAAACGTTCCGTCAATTAATCTACAAATTTAGAAAAGAGAAAACTAAATTTCATGAAATGTCGTCAAGCTAAACAGTTTAACAGAAAATGCCGTCGCTAACTAAACAGTTTTGTGGCCCGGGGGAAGGGAGGAGGCGATGGGGTCGCTACTAGTGCATAATATCTCAGGTGGAGTAAACACACTCATTATATTTTATTATGAAATATATTAGACAATCTAAAAACAAGCAATTTAAGTCTTTTCCGTTTCGGGCAAAGGACATTTTAGAGCAGTTTCATGTAAGCAGTGGCTACGGTTACGATAAATGGAGAGGGAAGTAATCATGTTGAATAACTGTTACAAAAATAAATAATAATTATGCCCCATTGATTAGCTTTTATTATTTATATTTCAAATATAAGCAAAAACGGTACTTAAAAAGCCCCCTTTTTCGGCCCTCAGAGGTCAGATCGCGAAATGAACTTTTGATGTACACTTGGCAGGCCAAGACCTACAAAATGATATATACATCATGGGTCTAGGACTTATGGTTGCTTAGATATAGGGCGCTCCTTTGTTAATATAGCTTATATGGTGAAAAATGGTACTTAATACGCCCCCTTTTTCGGCCCTCAGAGGTCAGATCGCGTAATAGACCAAAGTCATTTTTTGGCAGGCCAAGACCTACAAAATGATATATACATCATGGGTCTTATGGTTGTTGAGATCTAGGGTGATGACGGAGAGACAGACAGACAGACAAAACGGGGACAATAAAGCATTTTTTTCGAAAATGCTCTAAAAATATAACGAAGAAGTGTCCATACACATAATATATCGTCCCAGTTCTTTTCTCTTTAAATTTAAAGTTTACGTCTTTTGTTAAAATCAGGCGTAGCACAGATTCAACTCAAATTATTCTTCAATGACAGTGGCAGGACCTTCATTAATGTATCGAATCAGTTTAGAGCCAACATGTATGAAGTCTACAATTCTAGTATTGTTAGATGTGCTACTAACAGTGAGTGAATCAATAAACGCTTTTATTTTGCTTTAAATTGAAACAAAGATTTAAATATTTGAAAACTTCTTTCTTAAAGTTTTTACATTGTTAACCAGAGACGCTTTTATATTTTAGTCAAGTGACGTTTTACTTTTTTAAACCACAGACGTTTTACATTCTAAACCAGAGACATTTTACAGCTTAGACCAGAGACGTCATTTTACTTTTGTCCGGGGGAAGCAGAGAAAGGAACATTTTGGAAACCCATTAAAAACAACATTTTGGGGCTCTAGGCTAAGCACTGTTTTTTACTTTATGTTTATTAAGGGCCCAACAGGTAAGGAGCTCGGACCCTGCTCTAATTTTAAAATGATCTTGATATAAAGTTTGTCTACAATTTACATCTTTCATTTGAAAATTTGATTGCTGAAGTAATATCAGGATTTGAACCTCAAACTTTAGAGCTTCCGGTCAACATGGTGTTTTTTGTATGTACGATGTTGGTACAAACAGGAACATAAGGTCATCACCTACTGTCTTAATCGCTGAATATATAAAATGTAAAGTCCTACTAATTGAATATCTGAAAGGTAAATTCCTGCTATGTGAATATCTGAAAGGTGAAGTCCTACTAACTGAATATCTGAAAGGCGAAAAGATGAATGATACAACATCCAATCAAATAACTGCACCCACCGTGGACATGAGTGAACCTCTCATCAGTTTATAGACATATGCCTTGTGAGTGGAGATACTTCACGTTCCTAAACTGGCGCTGAGTGATCTGGGATAATTACTAACCTCATCAACATCCGGGTCTTCCTTAGAAAAAGAGTATCGTAAGACAGCAACATGGCCCGCCCTGAATGAAACGGTCGCGTTCATCGGCGTGACGTTATTGGGAAAAGTGTTCCTCTCCATGAACAACATGGGGATCGCTATGGTCTTGACCACTGTTGCCATGGTAACCATGGCTGTGGCGACTATCATTCTGATAACCGGTGTTATAAAGTCGGTGAAGTGGAGACGTGATGTCGAGAAAAGCAGCACGCATGCTTTGAATTATTCGGGGAATTTATGCGGAAAATCCCGATCAGAAGTGGGTACGAAAATGTCGGTGAAGAATGTAGAGATGTGTAGGACAGTCATTGGTATCACTTGTATATATTTGGTGTGTTCCTCGTGCCGCCACGTACCGGCGATGGCTACTCTCGCACTTCCGGGCTTGTCAGGGTACGGTAGAAGCAGGTTCCTGTATAAACTAATATACACGATCAAGTTTGACTTCGATCTGATCAACTCCTCGGCCAATATGTTGTTTTATATCAAGATGAGCACCAGGTATCGACAGACGTTTTTTGCTCTAATTAAACACGCTTCCAATTGGTTTTAATTGTAAACTATAAAGACTATGTAACATCTCAGCAAGAAAACGACTTAACTGCACTGTTTACATTATCATATAAACTATAAAGACTATGTTACATCTCAGCAAATAAACGAATTAACTGCACTGTTTACATTATCATATAAATTATAAAGACTATGTAACATCCCAGCAAATAAACGAATTAACTGCACTGTTTACATTATAAACATTCATGTTGTTTTTTTTTTCTTTTAATTTTAAAGGTGTTAATATTTTAAGGAAAAATCAATCTGATTAAAATGATGCATTATATTCAGAGTTCCCTTGTGCGCATTAAATAAATGATTAGTGGCGGTTATCTCACCAGTACAGGCGGTTATCTCACCAGTACAGGCGGTTATCTCACCAGTACAGGCGGTTATCTCACCAGTACAGGCGGTTATCTCACCAGTACAGGCGGTTATCTCACCAGTACAGGCGGTTATCTCACCAGTACAGGCGGTTATCTCACCAGTACAGGCGGTTTTCATTAGACCTCGGTGGGATTTTAGCTGCTTTTACAGTTTATGTAATAAATTAAGTTTAGAAGTATATAATAAATGAATTGAACATGCTCTATATCTTAGTCGTATATTTATTGTAGATCATTTGTTTTAAATTTTTGTATTGCTAAAACTTTATTTGTTTATTACACTTAATTTTTTTTTCAAGCCAAACTGCCCCACGACAAAGGCTCGACGCGCCGTCGTACGCCAGCATTGCTCTGGTACATTTATAAATCACCGTAATGTATTAAAATAATATTTATCTTCTTCAATTCTACAGCCCATGGGGGGGGGGGCTCTGGCCGTCAGTACACCACCTTTAATGTCCCAATCATTGTCGTCTTCTTCCACTCTTTTACTCTCAGGTCTTTATGGTCTTTCATGATCTCATCAGTCCATCTAGTTCCTGGACTTCGCTGTCTTTCATATAACTAGATGAATGTGTGGGCAAGAAACTTTTATCTTATATATACCTGACAAAGTAAAAGTGCACAAATGTCATCGAATGCAATGCAGACACCAAAGAAAACTTTATTCTCTTATAGGTTTTTCGACAAAGCGGAGAACTAACGTAATTCAATCAACTCTACTATCGGTTTCTTGACCTCGTTTTCCGGTCCAAGAATGTTGGGATGTGTATCTGAAGTGGGACACAACTGTTTCATTTTTATTAGATAAAAATATCAAGTATCAATAATTTTTTTTTTTTTTTTACAATAGGAAGATTCAAAGGCGTCACTATAGGGTATGGATGCGGGTAGAAATGGGTGACACCAATATAGGGGTGACACAAAAACGAACAATTCAGATCTCATATCAGAAAGAACCGATGATAGTTAAAAACTTGAGCCAATGCACATAGTTCCACCATGCAGAACATAGCCTAGGGCGCCGTCTTGCAATGCACAGGGTGCCACCATGCAGAGCGGTAGTACAGTATGCCACCAGGCAGAGCGTCTGGAGCTTAGGTAAATGAATACAATTGTTGAGAATGTTCAAACGCTTTCATATATATATATATATATATATATATATATATATATATATATATATATATACACACATATATATATATATATATATATATATATATATATATATATATATATATATATATATATACTCATTTCAAAAGAAAACATATTGAGATCAAAGAGGACATTGTAAATGTACAATAAAGATATCACCTGTAACTCAATATACGTTTATAAATGTCCAGGTAAATCATTTGAATAATATCCTGTTGGGATATAAAGGCTGCAAAGTATCTTTGAATTTGTTCGACATCACACCTGACATGTCACAAACTGACTAGATGTTGATTGCTCTTAGTTTTCTACGTCGAGTTATCCAAAGTTGTAATTTTAAGAGAGATACGACTACTGTAGACATCAGAAAGCAGCAGATATTAATCTTTACAACGCCATGTATGGTCAGTACCTGATGTTTTGTAATTCATTGCTGAATGGGGATTCCTAGAATATATTCCATCTCTCACTGATCCTGCAATTATTTATTACTATCTGTGTGTCTGTAGCATCATGTGAGAGGAGTTTTTCAAACACAAACTGATAAATAAAATCCATGCCATCTACTTTGGGACAGTCAAGGCTTTTTGATATTGCTCTCTTTTATGTTGACATTGATATGGTAGAAAATATTGATATTGATGGGGTGATTGATCGATTTTTAGCTTTGAATACTATGAAAGGAAAATTTAAAATGAAATGTATTGTTATAATAAGAATAATTTGCCTTTGCTTGCTAGTTATTTCTGGTAATATAATATAAAATAATTTCTTTTTATTCATTATATAATTGAAACTCATCAACTCTTGTTCTATTTGACGTATTACACAAACATTACAATCATAGGCGACTATCTATGGTCTACAGCAGGAACATTCGAAATATGTTCCATCGTTCATGGTGGAAGTGTTGGGAGAGGGAAGCACAAACCATGACGGCACTCGGATAAAATATTGTTTTTAACGTAGTAACGTATCTTTTATATTAATTACATAGCTACTGGGAGTGATTCAATCCTCTCTTTTATATAAATTACAAAGCTACACGAAGTAATTCAATCATCTCTATTACATAAATTACAATGCTACGCGGACATGATTCAATCACCTCCTTTGTATAAATTACAATGCTACACGGATATGATTCAATTACCTCTTATGTATAGTTACATGCTTACATGCGGATATGTCAATCACCTCTTTTTTATAGCTTTAAATAATGGCCTAAATGATTATTATCAATACGGAACAAACATTCATTTTGTAAAGCTATTGTTTTTGCAAAATGACTTCCAATGGATTTTTCCTATTTTTCAATGGCTGGACATTTCCTACTAAATATAGAATATTTAAAAAAAAAAAAAATAAAAAACAATTGGAAATTCCATCGATGACTACTTCAGACATTCTTAGGGCTGACACATTGGTTTTAGGCAGATTTGAGTGATTTTCAAAGGGCACCTTGTTACTGAGAGTAACTATCACCGTCTTGTACAAGCCGCTATATTAAATGTACCACTACATGTAAGTATTACAGACAACAGTAGTGATTACTTGTAGTCAAATATTGTGTTAGTAAATCAACAAGCTGTTTTGAAAATAATACTAGATGTAAATTTTCTAGACAGCAATAGTAATGGATGAAACATTGTATCTGTATATCAAGTGATTATATTGAATTTAACTTTACACGTAGCTTTTATTTAGAAGATTTCAAATGAGCAAAAGTGTGTGTTTTTAAGAAAAGTCGCCGCAACAAACAATATAACATCTATTCTCATACAGTGAATTATTTTAAAATTGTTTTTATTAATAATGAAAAATATAAACATACACTTGAAAAAAAGTTTCAGTAATTAAAATGATTTGTTTTATTACTTTATGTAAAACATTAAATCATTATGTATTGATCTACGTCTTATAAAGGTTTAACAGTAATATGACAGTTCGAGTGTCATTGTACAACATTGGGTTGAATTGTTAAAAGTCTTCTCAGGTCTAACTAAAAATATCATTTTGTTAAGATTTGAAAAGAAATAAGCTGAACATTTAAAAAAAAAAAATAAATGTTTGAATTTTGGTTGAGCTTTCTTGGTTTAAAATTCAAACACTTTTAGCTTATAAAGTTGTCCGAAACTTTTTTTTTCATTTCTTAAATAATTTATCGTGAGTTTTTAAAATGCTAAAACTTATTTTGAGTAATTTAGTCAAATTATTATTTTTTTTAAAAATATCATTAGCCAAGTAGACATGAATTGGTCATGTAAAAAAAATGTTTTAACAATTTTCATTTTTTTGTCTTAAATTTAAAATCAGATACCCAGACATTACTCAATGTTACTGACAATGATAAATAAATACATATGGTACAAAGTATTTAAAAAAAAAATATTAAAGTTGGCTTTAAACCTGATATTATTGTGATTTTTAGTGTTCTCAAATCACATTAAATAAAAAGTGTGACTGAAAAAACTAAAGATACTCTAAGAAGTAAAATATATTTTGTTAACACATCTGTGTAATTGGTGTAATATAATATTTTAATTTTTTACTCTGATTTTTTTTTTTTTAAAGTTTTGTCGTACACATTCCAGATGTCAAAATTTGGAAAAATTAAATTAATAAACAGGTACAAAATTTTTTTGTTTACGGTAAGTGTTTTAATTACAACAACCATTGTGTTTTGATTTTACATTGTTGAAAGTTTACGCTCAAACATTAAATTTAACTTTATATTGATATCTCATTATTTAAGTTAACCAGCCTGAGTTGAGATATTTTCAGTTGTAAACTATAATATTACGTATATGAATTATTGATTTTTTTTGTTTCAAAATGGTGGACAGTGAAACTCACACTATGGACAATCAACTTTACGGTAAAATTAAACACAATTTGTCCATATTGTTTACATTGTGGTAATATAACAGCCATAATTTGTGGACTTGACATATTTGGCATTCTAATATTTAGATTGTTGAAATATTTTCTATTTTGCAATTGTAAGTTGATTAGTTTATTCCAGGTGATCATGAAACTCAGGTGTCAGAAGGTGGAGAAGCTGATCTACACAAACATCTTATTGGCTGTAAGAAGAATCCAGGTCATAGACAGTTTATACCTGTTGATACATTCACACTAGACCATCTGCCTGAAGGTCATCATGACAATGATGTGTATGAATTAATAAAAGCTACAGCTGACCTGACAGTCAGAGTTGATGTTACAATGACCAGTCCACACAGACCAGAGTTTTGGCCAGACACAAAAGTTTCATATCCATTTTACAACATGAGAGACAAAACAAACTTGAGAACAGGAAGTGGAGTGGTTAGTAGAGTGGACAAGTTTACAGATGGATATATGTATCAATATGGAGAGAAATATTGGCAGAAATACACAACTTGTTGGTGTACAAAATGTAAACATTCAGACACAGCCAGCCATGTCTGGTGGGAGTTTTATGTGCACACAGCCACACATGTGCTGTTTGATGACATTGAGGCCAGCCACACGTCCTTGAGATTGTTTTATGATAGAGATGACAGTCCAGTGGTCAGTGTTGATAAGGTCAGTGTTGTTGATGTAAACATTGAGAGAGACATGTGTGTATTTAAATGTGTAACGTGTGACAAAAATCTTGGAGATAAACTGGATATGTTGTGTGAACATTATAATGATGTCTGGAGGAAAGTCTGGAACAAATACTTTAAATCTCGAGATGTGGGCAAGTTTAACTTCATTGTGTCACATCCTCATGGATGTAGAAAAATGGTCAGTGTTGGTCACTGGTTGAATAAATACAAAGTGGGCGATGTATTAAATAAATTTACCTACACAACATGTACATGTCCAGGTAGTAGTGGAGCGACAGTTCATTGTGTGGGGTATGTAGGTGGTGGTGGTGTGTGGTGGTCGTATCAACTTGTCCACAGTGGAAGTTTAAATTCTAAACTTAATTACAGTGGGGCTGGTAATGTCTTGTGAGTTGTTTGTAAACAAACAATATGGCGATGTTGTATTTCATTTGTATGTCATTGTATTATATTATGATATCAACATAGACATTCATTGTTTGTTTATTATTGTCATCAATATATTTATTTATTCTAATGTTGTTTGTTTATTATTGTCATCAATATATTTATTTATTCTAACGTTGTTCGTTTATTATTGCCATCAATATATTTATTTATTCTAATGTTGTTTGTTTATTATTGTCATCAATATATTTATTTATTCTAACGTTGTTCGTTTATTATTGTCATCAATATATTTATTTATTCTAATGTTGTTTGTTTATTATTGTCATCAATATATTTATTTATTATAATGTTGTTTGTTTATTTTTGTCATGAATATATTTATTTATTCTAATGTTGTTTTTTTTATTATTGTCATCAATATATTTATTTATTATAATGTTGTTTATCTTCTGTACATTAATGTGTCAGGACTCAAATATTTACAATAAAATTTCCAATTGACCAATACAATTTTTTTTTTGTTTATTTCTTTCACGTCGTGTTTTTGTTCGTTTGTTTATTAAATCAATTTGTAAATATTTACATTACATAAATAAACAAATTGTGACTTCTTAAGAAAAATTACAAAAAATGAAATAATTTCAACATTTATATATTGAAAATATGTAAACAGTCTACAGAATATTGTCAGATAGTGGAAAACTGAACGAATGTAAATGTACATTGGTCATTTCAAGAATATAAAAACTATATTCTAATATAAAACTAACATACAAATAATTATACTTTATTATACACTATAATTAGTGTGTCAGTTTATGGCGAACGCTCCATTATTATACAATGCATTGGGCTACTATATAACACGAATACATGTTACTTTTATTGTATACAAATTGTTTATTTAAACATTCTAATAAATTCTTTACAATAAAGACAAACATCTCTTCTCTCCCTATGGCATATTCTGTGCATATCGAAGAGAACTTCACAAGTGTAAAGATGTTGCTAAGTGCCTTTAAGTATGACGACTATTGATAAGAATATATCGGAGACTTCAAAATGACGTTATTCCTGAAGGGCCTTCAGTGTAGCTGTATGAAATGTCCTTGTTTTATTTGTCTCTTGTACAGCTGTGAAACTAAGTCACTATATCACTGTAAGAACAGGCCACAACGGATGGAGGAACTTTGTAGGGAAGGGCAACGTCAAGTGGGAGCAGCTGGTTTAACCTAAGAAGTTGTTGATGCCACCACTACACATTTGTAAAGCCTCATCAATCAATTGGTCACTTTTCTAGTCAGTGAGTCAGTAGCTTACAAGTATTACCAAGATCTAATTTTTCAAAGTTGTCAAAGGCAAAGATCAAGGCTGGTATCTAGGTCAGATAGCAGATCAAGAAGATCATTGATTGTGACGAGTTCACCTAGCTGTTCGACACAACGCAGAAAACGGTTTGGAACAGTTTAGTAGCAGTTGTTCCTAGCTTCCCGTGTAATCCACAAGGCCGATAACTATGTGCAGTTGGTTCAGACTCATACATAATTTTGCCACAATAGCAGATCAAATATCTTCTTTGGTATTGGAAATATGACTGGGAAAGTTAAACACAGTAAAATCACTTGTATAACAATATTTATGGTGACTGCTCGACCAAACTGAAGAAATAAATTGTTGTTTACACTTCCGTTAAATTTGACACAGATAGTGACGTCAACATCTACATCAATCAGTGAAGGAAGTGATATTTTTAATTTGTTATTTTGAACGTAGGGAGGAGATATCTGAGCCATGTTACGACCTGAAAAGATACTTTCACTTCAGCATTACTCATTGAAAAATCAGCATATGTGATTTTTTTTTTTCAGTTAGGGCTATAGAGCAGTGGATCTTAATTTTTGAGAACCGCGAACCACTTAAAAACATTGTAAACTCTCGCAATCCACCATTTAAAAAAATGAAACAGAATAGAAAAGATAAAAGAGCTTAAACGATTCCCGTTGCTGATACTAAAGCTGTCTATAATATTAGACAGAGTCTATACAGTCTCCATTTAACTTCAACAAATATTTAATTAAATTGTGTAAAAGAAAAAAAAATGGCTAATCTACGAGGTATTGAAAGTGACTGATTTATTTATCGTGTTAAGAATGACATTTAAAAGATATACTTTAATTAGAACGATGCTAGAGACTGACCATGACATATTTTGAAAGTACACAATGACTCTTGTCCATACCAGGTCACGGTGACATGTCTTGTCAGTACTGATATAAAACAGTCCAGGTCGTACACGTTGTTCATCTCAGGTACCTTTACTTTGATTGAGTTAAAAAGGATACAAAATAAATAAATCAACGAGAATAAAATTGCATGTCAATTTAAATTTACTGCCACACATAGTAAAATGATTTATAACACAGGGGTGGACAAATTAACTATCAATTATCAATCGCACATAACATAATTATTGATCAGTCAACAAATCAGGATACATTTTTAGTCACATATTTGTATCAAGATCTACTGTTTAGCATATGTCATATTTAGAAAGGCCTTACCACAGATTAGATAAAATACAGATTGTGCAAGCATCGTTTTGAAACAATGTTTTCTTCGCCGCCATTAATAATATTTACACTTGTCAGTTCTATACAATATATAAAGCTCTTAGAACCACATAAGCTGATGAATTAAAAAAATATATAATATTATCTCTTTTTTATATTTATAAAGCAAATTAAAAGCCTTTTCATTCATATTTCATGCCATGGAAAAACCAACAACAAAGAGTTGTAAATAGATCTATATGAATGAAAGGCGTCAATGGAAACAAAAGCGAACAACAACAATGGCGTGAGAGTTTTAGACACTAAACCGAGGACTATTTATATAACGATGCGTTATCTGTATAATGTATAACCGTTAGGTCTTATTGCCTTCTATTACATGTGTTTATATTTCTGACACAATACAAAGGCAGGAAACTGTGCTAATGAATCAATTAAATATCAATAATTGAGTTTTTTGATTTCGTTGAGACATTTGAATTGTTGATGATAACAAAAAGACTTAGTCATCCGGAAACAGCACTTTTATTAATACTGTCAAACTTTTGGTAAAAATGATAATAATAGCTCAATAAAGGTGAAATTTAAATGGACCAGGTAAGTGTTTATTTGATTCATGATTGTGACCTTTGACACTAGTCTTGAGAATTAATATAAACTTATAGCTCTTGGGTTGTTTTTTTTCGATCATAATTTTTTCAAATAAAACAGTCGATCCACAATTAACGTTTATCCTTTAAAAATTCATTTTTGTATGAAAATATTCAAAAAAAAGAGTCCATTTTAAATTTCATTTGATGTTCACATGTACTAGATGCTTTTTATTTAACTCCTATGTCAACTCTAGACATGGAAACACAAAGAGAGTTAACAATATTAATGGTACACTCTGCATGATGTCAGTGCAATTAGTCTCGAATATTGGAATAGTCTTCATCTCTTTTAGATGTGTTGCGTTTGTTGGGGCCATGTCAGCTGTAAGAAAATAAAGAAACATATTATAACATATGTTTTATTTCTTCATTGATTTATAAAAAAAAAAAAAAAACTATTACTATATGATGTCACCAGAGCATTATCAGCCCTTGGGTCTTACTCTTAGACAATATAACCTCACCCGGATATGGGCCCCCCTTTCATACAATTCAATTTTTGCCTGATATGGTGCCCAGTCTAATGTAATTTAGCTTCAGCAGGATTTTTGCAAATATCGGAGAAAAATAACATATTATTTCTGATAGACTTTCAATTTAAGTAATCTATCCAGTTAGTATTTTTAGCAGTGATATGCAAGAGGAGTGATCAATGCTACACAATAGCATTACCATGAAATAATAAGATTATTTCAACACGTAATGTTATTTACACACATTTATAGACTTATCCTAAAAAAAAATAGTGAATCGGATTACATGAGTTACATTAAACTGGGAAGAAATTATATTGATCTTTTCAACTACTGGCCTACTGTCCTCAGGTGAGACCAATTAACTGTTTATTTTTCAACAATTTTAATTTGAAATGCTCATAAAGTTCCTCAAACTCTAAGATAAACATTCAATGATTACAATTACTTCAAGTATGTGTGTATACATAGTTTACAAAGTAACACTCTTCATCCAAACTTTGAACTTGTATCTTTTAAGTTAACAAGGTAATCGTTAAGCTAAAGTTCAGTGTTAAAAATATAACATTGTTTCTAAAACATAAATACAAATCTAAATTAAGATTTAAGTAATAATAAAATAGGAAAAGCAATATTTCATATTTGTTACCTGTTGTTAAGGCCCCGAGCACGGGCCCTCAGATTGTGAAGTCCCGAGACGGGTAACCTGGCTTGTGTCTAGGCGTATGAGGGCTGATCCGATAACTCGACTCGTATATTTATTTGTACTCTGCCAATCACGCAGTCTCCACAACAATTAGCGCTAAGACAGACGACGAGGATCAATTCGACAAAGTCGGGTGTACAACACTAAATACGTTTATTATATACAGGCACCAGTCCGTAAAGGGAATCTGGTGGCCTTTCAAAATAAATCAGAGATAATCCACAAAAATACGATGCAGCAATCCAGTAATCCAATATAAATTTAGGGATCAATAACGACGTGTTCACTCTCTCTCTCAATTCTTCTCTCTCTCCCTATTCTTCTCTCTCTCTCTCTCTCAATATCTCTCTCTTAGATATAGCAATCGACTGGCTATCACTAAGTCGGATTGCTATTTACAAATCGACCCGCTCACTACGGAGCCCGCCTGTCGAATGCCTTAACGTCTATATTTTACTCCCCTCAACACTTCCTCCCACGTGACCATTAGCCAATCAAATATGATAATGGCTAATTCAAACTTTCAAACTAATTCAAACTAGTGGTGGGGTGTGGCGTCTAGATGGGGGGGGGGAGAAAATTAGTCCGCCGTAAAATAACTGGACATTCAGCGGGGCGCTTTCTCTTTGTAGTAGCCGACCGTGAAGCGGTGGTCGGACGACCAGGGAAGAATGTAACACGTTTCTGTTACTAGTAACTTCGCTCGCCGAGGGAGGTTCGGCCCGAACACCTGGACGAGGAATGTAATTAGTGGGGGTGTGGTGGAAACGGGGGGGGAACTAAAGAGCGGGAACGTAGAGTTGATGTATAGTTTAATATACATATTAATGTTGTTGCTATTATTAGGTCAAGGGTTGGAATAAGGGAATAGTTTCGGTAAATTAGTCACAACCTGTGACACCTATAAACTGCCTAGTGAAAACACCAATGTTTCAAAAATAAAGATTTTTTTCTTAAATTGTTTACACAGTAAGCTTTTTGTTTTGTTTCTTGTTGCTGTATATTTCTTCTTCCATTCAGGTTTTTGTTATATGTTGTAAACAATTGTACTAGCCTGTAGTAAAAAGTAAAGTTCCCTTAGCCTTGGCGGGCCATCGGGACAGATGAAGTGCAGAATTCATCTGTTACTATAACCTCGCCATATGAAGGGATTGAGTTGTTAGCAAAACGCCCAGCCGTATTTACTTTCCCAAGGTCGACAGTCGAGTATGTTTCATACGATATGACAAATGGTCCTTTATTGTTACACTTCAGGCACAAAACTTTCTGTGTCATTGTACTTTACTCAGAAACGCTTATCGGAGTTCTAGACAATTATATGGCGGCTGAAACATTCTTGTGTAGCTTACAGCAGCAGTTCCCAACCTTTTTTACTTTGCGACTTTACCCCAAAAGGTTGTGGAAATATATCAGCGGGTACCTTCCACGTATAAGTTTGCCAATAAATATATTTATTATCGACCCCCGCGACACTTCGACTCCGGGACAGTTCAACCCTGGACTATTCGCACCCGTCAACTGATAAAAATAAAATTTGAATTATTTTTCTTTGTTGCGTCTTCGCTTATCATATCTGAGTTTTAATTAAAAAAAGGGGGGGGGGGAGAGATTTATTGAGTGTAAAAATTTCTTCACATTATCACTTAACTTGATGTTTATTTCTAAGACATCACAAAAACTAAAAGACACGTTTTATACAATTAAAACAAACATTTGAAAAATTAAAATACACATTTAAAAAAAAACAAAAAAACTTACACTTATCATTAACAATTATATACATGTTTAACTAAGTTACTAAAAATATTTAAAACAAAGGAATAGTAATTTAAATATTAATTTTAATGACTTACAGGTTCGAACTGTGTCGGGGTCGAAATGTCGTGGAGTCTAACTATCATAATGGAATATATTTACCTTTTGTGTTGCAATACATGGTCACGTGATTTGATGATGAGTCACGCCCCCCGACTGGCCAACTTTTTTAAACTCTCGGTTTTATAAACGAAATTTTTGTATCGCTTCTCATCCATGCATAATAGTTTCCCCCCTTTGAGGTAGGAGTATTATTGTTTGAGAACCTCGGGCTATAAGTGCGTCATAAATCACCGTTGTTTAACTTCCTGAACAATTTGAACTTTGACCTACAAGTTTATTTTAAATTGTTTAAAGTACTATATAACACTTGATCACAGTAATATATATTACCTGATAGTTTGTTAACGTTAAACAGATCTGATAGAAAGCAAGGTAAAATTGATTTTATTATTCTTCTTTAATGGTCAATCGTTTTGTGTTCGTTTTAAATCTTGTTTACCCTCCGAAATTTTTTTTTAATGGCATGTTATTTTGTTATATATAAAGTTAAAACAGTTTTTCTTCATAGAATAATTGTATAAATCATTTAAAAATAAATTTTTACTACCACGACAAATAGAACGCGTCATTTTGTATTTTATTTGGCCGCGAACTTGTACTAGACTAAAAACAAAATGGTCGCTTTCTGTATTTAACAATTTTATTATAAACAGAATAGCTGAAATAGAATAGATAAATTTATAAGTCTGTGGGTCCGAATAACAATCAGACTTTATTGGGACGGGGTCCGAATAAAAATCGGAGTTTATTGGTTCCCGATCCGAATAGTCAATTCGAATTTAAAAATAATAAATATAAATATTGAAGTCTTTAAAATATTTTAAATAATGTATCATTTTACTATTTGCTAATTTGATCATTGAAATAACTTTTTATTACGACTAGTGAAACCTCGGTCGAAAATAATGATATGTTTCTGGATGCACTGAAATTGTTTGTTTTTAGCAAAACCGACATGCGGATATTTTTCAAGTTCCTGACTATGAGGTAATCGCGGCAAAGTTTGCATACCTTTTTATCAGCGGCATGTTTTCGTGGCGCAATTACAAATTTTTTTGTCTCGTGTGATACTATCTTAATAGGGAGCCGGAGTCAAACCGGAACTGTCAAATTTGTAGGAGCCGCAGCCGCAGCCGGAGCTGGATAAAATATGGCGGCTCCGTAAGCCTGGTTCCCAAATTTATTTGGTGTGGATCTTGCAAACGTTTAATAAAAAAATGTAAAACTTATGGCTTGTGGGGTCCGTTGGCATGCCGGGGCACCAGGGGCCCATTATTAAATTAACCTCTCTCTTTATAATAAAACAAGAAGGGACATGTTATTGAAAGACGATGAAAAAAGTTTATCTTAAAGATAAAGAGGGGAGAGAACCAGTAAATATTACTTGTTAGATAATTCAAGGGATAAAACAATAAAGATGTAACAAACAATTTTAAAGAAAATAAACTAAATGTTGTAAAAGCTGAAATAGAAAATTTTATTTCAAAATAAGTTTTTTTCAGAACAATGTAAATTAAAATAAGTTGTAACAATTTAAGATGGAAAACTATGAAAAACCCATTTGTTTCCAATCAATAATGCATAAGTATATATGTCAACACGAAACAAGAGTCATGTTCTAATTTAAATATATAACAATATCTAACTACTCTCATATGATATTATATATATATTTTTATTTGAAATTTTTGGCTAGGGCATATAATTGACCCTATATAAGATAATGTAACATTCATTTAACCTAAAGTAATCGATCTTTACCGCGATATTACCTTGTATGGAATAATGTCTGTGGGTACACCTATCACTTACTTTTATCACGAAATGATTGAAGTTGTCTTACATTTTTAATGTCACACTTGAGTGATTTGGTGGTGAGACACGCAGCGAAACTGTCGACATTCTTCAAACTCTTGGTTGTTTTAAACGAAACTTCTACGTCACTATATACCCTGCAAACGTTATTTTTTTCATTCAATAAAACATATTAAAAAAATCACAATGTAAAACTGAGTTCTTGTGGGACACATTGACATGCCGGATCACCAGTCGCTTATCCTAAAAAAATCGGTTCTCTATTTATAAGTAAACACGTGTGGAAGTATTATTGAAAGATGATGAAACAATTCTATATTTAAGAAAAAGAGGGGAGAGAACCGATACATAAACCAAGTTAGATATAGCAAGGGGAGATAATAAACTAAAATAATTGATTTTAAAGAAAATAACTAAAAATTGTAAAACCTCAAATACATTTTTTTGTAAATAAGTTTGTTCAAAAATATGTAAATTAAAAAAAAAAAAAACAATTAAAAAAGAAAACATGAAGATACTTATTATTTAAAGTCAATAGTACATATCACTATGTCTAAAGTTTAATATGGAACAACAACCATGTTTTAATTTATATATCATATATTCTCGCTCATATTACAATGCAGCATACAAAATTCTCTGTATGAATTTATGACTAGTGTGTTCATTTCCCTGTTATAAACATACTATAGAATAGGGGTTGGTAACCTGCGAGTTTTTCCATGTCTAATTGCGGCCTTCTAATTCATGCGCAAAAAAATAAATTATAATTAGGTCTGTACCGGATTGTAATTTTTAGATCCTGTAGGAATCGGAACAGGAATCGGATTTAATATTTGAATCCTGCCGACTCTTCCGAACGAAGTAGTAATTTCTCGCCTAATATAAAAAAAAAATGTATAAGAATGAGAAATATAATCAATATTTCGTTTTTAAGTTCTGGATAGCAAAAAACAGTAGGCCTATAAACCATTTAGATCTTGAAGACTGTGACTAAAACCCCTTCCCCAATCTTGAGTTAAGAAAGATAACTCTTTCAAAATTACAGGTTCTTTGTTTTAATTTTTTTTTAATAAAGCTGTACCTAAATTAACTTGATTTCTCTTACAATCAAACAAAGAAATGGGTGACATATCTTAGAAAATATAATAAAAATGAATTCCAAAAAAAATATATACTGTGGCACCACCCCATAGTTAATTTTCCTTTAGATTTTCATAGTAACGTCACCAAACCTTGTTATTTCATTCATACTTTCTTTTATATCATTTTCTGACTATTTCCAATAAAAACGCAAATTAAAATGCATTTCAAATCTAAATCAATATCACTTTAATGTTCAATTAAAAATGTATCTTCAAGTTATTCATCTAAGCATGCAAGGAATTTTATCTAAATCGTGACAAAATCCACTAAACCAATGACTTGTATCACTCACCTGTTATACAATTCAATCAATGACTTGTATCACTCACCTGTTATACCATTTAATCAATGACTTGTATCACTCACCTGTTATACCATTCAAACAATGACTTGTAGCACTCATCTGTTTTACCATTCAATCAATGACTTGTAGCACTCACCTGTTTCTATTGATTTCATTTTTTAAAGTGAAATTGAACAAACTGAACGTGACAGTTCCAGAGAGGAAGAAACACAGCCTGACAGTACCAGAGAGTAAGAAACACAGACCCACAGTGCCGTTGAGTCTACGGATGACGGTTATGGCAGTGAACAGCATGTGTGTCAAGTGAATCCAATGCAGCATACAGCCACAGTGAACAGCGATGTGCTTCCATTGAATCAAATGCAGTATACAGACAACCTCTAGACACTCGTTTAACACAGTCTGATTGAGGAACAGCCGTTGACAGAGAGAATACGGGCAGCTGTTTATACTGTAGATATTACAGATCATTAGATTTAGACTGGAATGCTATTAGTTTTAGTTTAGAAGCCAGCGACTATAATTGTATTGCCAACTGCAGCCACTTTACCGATAAGAGTAGTAAATGTACTTATAACAGTAGCAACAGTACATATAACAAAAGTTATTGCACAGATATCAGTGGTAAACAATTAAATGATTATACTAATGATTACAGCAGCGCCAATATTGATAAAAGCTGCCAGTCTTGTAATAACTACAAAATAAATGATACAGAAAGAAGTAATACTAATGATAATATTACAAATGATCTTTCAGGAGAGTTATCCAGTTATCAAAAACTAATTTCCCGTTACCCAACTAATATGTCACAAGGATACTCCTCTGCTGAAAATAACTTGAAACTTGACAACTTTACTTTTGACTGGTCTGAGTTCGATACAATCAGAGACAAATTTACTGAAAACAGTGATTGCTAGTAAATACCAAATCTAACTGTTTAATAATTCAACGCCCATTAACAAGCTGCATACATTTCGTCTGTATATACTTTGTTACTTTAATATAGTGTTATATGTTGTATCCATTTGTATATCAAAGTTGTGGTTTTTTTTTAATCATCATGTGTGTAAAACTATAATTTTCGTTAGTCGTTTGTTACTGCTTGTTATTTAAATTTTCATTTTGGATTGTTAGTTTTCTGAAATATGAGATGTTTATGTTTTAGACTGTATAAGCCACTAATGGCACATGTTTATGTCATTGATTGTATAAGCCACTAATGCCACATGTTTATGTCTTTGATTGTATAAGCCACTAATGTAACATGTTTATGTCTTCGATTGCATAAGCCACTATTGACACATGTTTTTGTCTTTGAAAGTAAAAGTCACTAATGTAACATGTTTATGTCTTTGATTGTATAAGCCACTAATGCCACATGTTTATGTCTTTGATTGTATAAGCCACTAATGGCACATGTTTATGTCTTTGATTGTATAAGCCACTAATGCAACATGTTTATGTCTTCGATTGCATAAGCCACTATTGACAAATGTTTATGTCTTTGAATGTAAAAGTCACTAATGTAACATGTTTATGTCTTTGATTGTATAAGCCGCTAATGCCACATGTTTATGTCTTTGATTGCATAAGCCACTAATGACACATGTTTATGTCTTTGATTGTAAAAGTCACTAATGTAAAATGTTTATGTCTTTGATTGTAAAAGCCACTAATGCCACATGTTTATGTCTTTGATTGTATCAGTCACTAAAGCGACGCTTGTTTGTAGTGCCCTTCTTTCTCGACACTAGAAAAAAAAAGTTCTGTATGTTTTAAGAAAAACAGGGGAGAGAATCAATTACTTGTTAGATAAATCAAGGGAAAAACAAAGCAGAAAGAAAAAACAATTTTAAAGAAAACAACTTCAGGTTGTAAAACATCGAAATTAAATTATTATTTTAAAAAAAAAAAACTTTAAAAAAAAAGATAATATGAAAATACTTATTGTTTGAAGTCAATAATGAAGCTTAATATGTATAAAAAGCCCAGTCCGTAGCTAGCTATTGAGGCACCATGTGCGAGTTTTTTGGCGCCCCAACCCTCCCCCCCCCCCACCGTTCTGAAATATGTACAACCTACTACAATACATAACATTTTTCACTTCTTATTTCAGTTTTAACGCTGTACCGTTCTTATACAAAGGGATCAAGCGATTTCGGTTGATTTCGGTAATTAGAGTTTCCCTTTTAATTTTTTTTATTGTAATTTTTTTATTTTTTTATTTTTTATAGTTTTTTATTGTATAAAAATGGTTAAAATAATAAAAAACCATGTTGAAATTTTAAAAATATAAAGTTTTATTATTAAAAAAAATACTTTGAAAACATCGTAACGAGACGAGTTTCTGTCCGCCATGTTTGGAAATTTCTCGAAGCACATGTTGAATGACTCGACTCGAAAATCTTTGTTCCTTGCTAGAAAAAAAGCTCTAGTAACATCAAAATTATACTAAAATGACTGTTAAGAATTCCTCTTTCGAATGGATTACTGATGAAGACTATTTTTGGTCAGAAAAGAAAAATATTGATACGATTGTCCAACATGCTGACTATTCGACTTGGTAAGTTTTTGGCCTAACGGAATTTTTTTACATTTCATTATATATTTAAAATTTAGAAGTGGAAATTTATAATTTTTGATATATTTTATATTGTCTGGCCTAATTTTATGATTATTATAATAGTTATTATTTGTTATATTTCACCTTTCGCTTAAAAAATTAAAAAATAATTGATGGCCTTTTTTTTACATTAGCTTGTTTACATAATCAGCTGATTGAACAGCTGTGTTTTTGAATCAATACCTACTTATAACCATCATGCTAAAAATCATTATTTATTCACCCCTATACAGTTTTCTAATTAACTGATAATTTATTTTAGCTTTACTTATAAATATGTTATATATATATTTTTATTTCAGTGTAAACAATGTACACAGGTCCCTTGCTGAGGGTATACTTGTACAGATTCTGGACCCTCAGAGAAGATTGCCACATTCAGACCATCCTGAAAGTCTGGGCTGCATAGACACAACAGCCACAAGAAAAAGATATAAAAGTTAACTACAACAGGTTAGTATATTATTTAAAGAACAAAAAATAGTATTCTTAGTAAAATTGAAATGAGATGAACTTTTTGAAATGTTACTAGTCATCTGCATTTTTCCCTTTTGCTTTTCATTTATTTACAGATATTCAGATTTCATTGACAGCACAGATTATTGAGTAGCAATACTTTTTTGTACACATTTTGCATTTATAGTTTATGTATAATTTGTATTTAAATATATATATATATATTTATATATATATATATATATGTATAAATATAAACTATGTATGTGTATAAGTATTTTATGTGTATGATTATCTAATGAATTGATTTTATTTTATTTAGGTACATTCTTCAAACTATTTTGCACTCAAAGACCTGATGCCATATCTTAGACACAACAGCCACAAGAAAAAGATATAAAGCTAACTACAACAGGTTAGTATACATTATTTAAAGAACCAAAAAATAGTGTTCTGTTAGTAAAATTGAAATGAGAAGAACTTTTTGAAATGTTACTAGGCATCTGCATTTTTCCCCTCTGCTTTTCATTTATTTACAGATATTCAGATTTCTTTGACAGCACAGATTATCCAGTAGCAATTCTTTTTTGTACAGATTTTGCATTTATAGTTTATGTATAATATATATATATATATATTTAAATATATATATGTATAAATATAAACTATATATGTGTATAACTATTTTATGTGTATGATTATCTAATGAATTGATTTGATTTTATTTTAGGTACATTCTTCAAACTATTTTGCACTCAAAGACCTGATGCCATGTATTTGTGACAACACCAACAACTAGGTTGTACAGATGGGGATTAGCGAGAAATCTTGTTTCAATATTGGATATGCCTATAAATCACATGGGAGGAAAGAATGGATGTTAATAGGTTCTAGTTATGGGTTTATGTATAATCTTGAGGTTTATAATGGGAAGGAGTAAGATACATGTAAGAATGCTTAGAATTGGTTAGCTTATAATGTAGTAATGGAATTGTGTAAATCTATTGTGGGATAAAGGTTTAGGTTATTTGTGGATATTATTTTTGGAACTGTTGAAACAGAAAAAAAATTACCGTAGTCTTTAAATTTGCTTCTTGAATCTTTAATTTGTAATTTTGAAAATAATATTTTATTTTGAAATATTCCTGGTCTATATTTATATGCCTTTAAATATTATGTATGTATTTAACACATTGTTTAGTATAAAGTATCTAAAAGTAATTAATTAATCGGTTGTTTTTTTTTCTGCGGAAAAAGAAAATCCTGTCACATAGCAAGTCTTTAAAAATTCACTGCCAAAATTTATCTTTAGGATTTGTTTCATTTTTTTGTAGATTGTGTTAGATATATTGTTGTACATATACTTCAAAAAATTTCATTTTATCTTTGTAAAGAAATTATTCTTCATAGTTTTAGAGTACTAAAATTGTAAAAAAAAAAAAAAAAAAAAAAAATTATATTTTCACTATATATGATTAAAAAACTGAGCAGCATATGTAAATAAAATACTTATATAGATTGCTCATCTATTTCTGATGAATTTGATATATAATTTGGCACACTTGTAGATTTAACAAAAAAAGTTAAGGAGGACTCTGATTTTTCTTTTAAAAAATTAATAAAATGCATGTATAAACAAAAACTTACATAACTTTGTATTTTGTCACTCAATTTGTTTCATGTTTGCACATTTTGTGTTATATATGTGGTGAAATAAAAATAAACTTCATTTATACTCAATTTTTGTATAGATTTTTTTTTTCCTTCATACCTTTTGTGAGAGTGTGTGTAAAAGTTGCTTTAGACAAAAAAAAAGTTTTTATCTCAAGTTCATTTAAAAACAAAATAATAATCTAATTTAAAATTAATTACCACATCTATAAAGCCCATTCATTTCTGATTAATTTGATATATAACATATTATTAATAAATTTCTCTAATATAAAATAGTTAAGAAATATTAAGGTGACCCAATTTCGGGTAAATAACCTTGAAAAATCAAAGAACGGTTAAGTGTTAATTCAGGTGAAAAAACGATTCCTTCCTCTTTTAACTGTTAAGTATGCAGTGTATTCATACGTCTCTTCTCTAAAAATAGGTCTGGAACAAATCTTTATTATATGTAGCCATTTCAATAATTTTATTTCAGCATTCTGCATTCTCTGAATGGCCACTTGAAAACTTCCAAGCATCATTGCTCTAGTGTTGTTGGATATGTCTGTACTTTGCAGTGACTTGCTGACTTAGGCAATGAGAAATTAATAACAGTTAAGAATTGGCCGCTTAAGATTTACTATACAAATAGCATTCAGCATACTGTGGCATATCTCGAAGTTGACCATACACTTTTGTCACTTCAATCTATTCATTGCAGCTACTCTTGATGTTTTATCTAGTGTTTTTCGTGACTTTTCAATGTTACATGTAAAACCGAGAACTTGTTTTTTCATCGTAATGGACATGCTGCAAAATCATAGATCACAGATGCAAATTTATAACTACTGAAGGGCCAAAATAGGTTCTTGAATTTGATTGAAGGGCCGGACCAAGATAAAGCAATGTAGTGTTTATAATATTTTACATGAGCTAACATAAATGTAAATAATATCAAAGTAAATAAATGAAGGGGAGTGTACTGCGGGTCAAATAAAAACGTTTAACGAACGTAGATACCCATGTCTGGTTTAGAAGCTGAACATTGTTTTCAAGATTACTATTTCAGAGACCCGTATAGCTCTGCGCCCTGTGCATAATTATTAAAATACACACATTTAACTGCACATTTTGGGAATTTTATTTATTTACTTTTGTTATTTAGTCATTACATTACAATTAGACAGTAAAATCAACTATGTCATATTAGGCCCATACAATGCATACTGCAACATAATTATACCTTCTTTAAGTTTTTTTTTTATATTCATATAAAATTAGGTATATTCCTTGTGGGGTCGGAAAATAAAAATGCCGACAAATTTGCTATTAAAGATCAGCATAGTAAAATACACAGGCAATTTGTATTTTGTTCAAACAAAATAAAAGCTACCGGTACCATAGAAGTGGTGTGCGTGTTAGTGCATTGGTCCCCAACACTTTTCTCTTCGCGGACCGGTTGACGTTTGATTATTTCACCGCGGCCCGAGAGGGATAGGCGTCGCACTATCCTGAGGGAAATACACAACAATAAATAAAAAGGAATTAATTTAACGTTTCTTGGGCGGCCCAGTGCCATTTAATCCACGGACCGCTACCGGTCTGTAGCCAAGGGGTTGGGGACCACTGTGTTAGTGGGTGCCTAGGCAGCCGGCCAGTTTGGTTATAATTTAGAGCGGCAACTTCCCGATAATGAATAGGAAATATAGGAAAACGCTGCAAATGTACCGGTATATCAAACTTGTATCAAACTTTATAGTTGCATAATATGTGCACGATTAGTATCAGTCGATTTGTTGTAGTGTGTACTCGTCACCTACATATATCACAAAGTGTTGTAGTTTGAACGTGTCACTTACTCTTAACACAACCTTATTGTGTGTGGGCCCAGATTGTAAGTACTGGGCATAGGGCCGGCCCTGACAAAAAATAAATACCGCCACAAATTGAAATGGTTTACGACTGACTTAATTTGGGCTAGTGAAACAACAACTGCCAACTGGCCTAGTGAAACAACAACTACCAACTTGGTAAAATTAATGTTCCCCAATTGGTCTTGTGGCGTCTCTTGGCATGCTATAGCACCAGTCGCCCATCCTTAAATTCACTTCTCAATTTACAATAAAACATGGAAGGAAGTGTTATTGAAAGACGAAGAAACAATTCTATATCTTAAAGATAATGAGGGGAGTGTCACGGGTTGTGACTAATATGTCGAAACCATCCCCTTACTTCAACCCCTAACTTAATAGTATTACTAACGTTAAGGTGTACATTATACCATGTATAATAATATACGTTCCCGTTCCCAAGTTCCCCACCTTTTTTTACCCCACCCCCGTAATTGCGTCATAGACCAGGTGTCCGGCGGAATCTCCGCCGACGAACCAAAGTAGCGGTTAACAGAAACACGTTACATTCCTCGCGGGATTCGCCCTGGTCAATTGCCGACAAAGGGATGGATGTCCAGTAACTACTGTCTTTGTCTGTATGGCGTACTTCCCCCCCTTTCCTCATCTAGGCTCCACCCCCTAATTTGAAAGTTTGAAAGAAACAGGTATTATATTTGATTGGCTAAGGGTCACGTGGAAGAAAGTGTTTGAATAATGTAAGATAGATTTATAGACATTCGACGGAGGGTCTTCGTAGCGACCAGTCGACTTGTGTGGCTCTGGGTGAGCGATAGAGAGAGAGAAAGAGAGAGAGAGTTAATTAGTGATAACGTCCTTGTTCCTCTCATTCATGTTATATTGGATTATTTGCTGCAGTTTGAATTATCTTTGCTTATGATAAGTCACCAGATCCCTGTTACGGACTGGTGCCTTTATATAATAAATATATTGTGTCGCTGTACACCCTTGTTGGATTGATTATTCGTCACTTGTTATACGTTTAATTGTTGGTGAGACAGTGTGTGGTAGAAACACAAATACAAATACGAGTCATCATTGAGTCAGCCCTCATACTCTTAGCAACAAGCCAAGGATACCCTCAAAGGGGTCCTCAACAGGGAGAGAACCAATAAATATTACTTGTTAGGTAAAACAAGGGATAAAACAATACAGAAGTAAAAAACAATTTTAAAGAAAAAAAATATTTCAAAATAGGTCTTATATACCTATGTAAATTAAAATAAGTTGTAACAGTTTAAGAAAGAAATTGTTTTAAGTCAAAAATGTTAATGTCTAAATGTCAACATGAAAAACGAATCATGTTCTAATTTAAATATATAAATACATCTAACCACTTTCTTGCTGTATTATGTAATGAGGGATTCATTAATTTTTGTCTGGGGTATATAATATTCCCGAAATCTGGTGTACTCGACCTATAACGCGATATTACCTTGCATTCAAGTATGTTTGTGTGTACCTCTATTTGTTACTTTTATCACGACATGAGTGAAATCGTCTTATCTTTCTAATGTGATTCTTAAGTGAGTCTCTGGGAACTAGGCGATCAGGCACGCAGCAAACTACTGACCTTCAAACTCTTGGCTGTTATAGACGAAACATATACATCGCTGTATACACCTTCAAAACCTTTCCCGTACCTCGTACGCGTACCGCCAGTTGAAAATCTCGGAACTAGAGAGGCCACAAGCCAACTACAGCCCGTGGGCCGAATCTGAAGAACTAAAAAAAATCGTTGTCGTCAGAGGCGGATTTAATTTTAATGGCGCCCCGGAGGCAGAAGATAAACAGGGCTCTCTAAAAAAATGGTTCATTCACTTATTAGGTGTATCAAATTATCTATATTGGAATACATATAGACCTATATATATATATATATATATATATATATATATATATATATATATATATAAATATATATACAGAGAGAGAGAGAGAGAGAGAGAGAGAGAGAGAGAGTGAGTGAGAGAGAGAGAGAAAGATAGATAGATATCTTGTACGTTTCGACCGGTGGTTTTAAAATCCAACAAGTAAGCCTCTATAACGCTATACGCCCTCTATAGTATTGTTATAAAATATGTTACTATTTGTACATATTATTTTATAATGTTTTGTAATTGATCTAGTTACCTTTATTCAAATTAATTGATTCAAAGACAGTCTTTATGCAAAACAAACCAAATTGATAACAATAATATCTTCTGAAAAAGTCTCGAAGTAGTGAATCATTAGAACAATATAAGCATGTTCTTTATCAATGACGTTGCAACATCATATAACTAGGAGTAACAGCCATACAATATAACAGAATAATCGAATAATAATTTGTTTACCTACAATCTTAAAAAAAAAATGATACTTCATGTGTCCCGATGAACCCTTAGGACTAAAGGGAACTTTACTTTTACTATCCATACGATGTAGTTTTATCCACTCATTCATACCATGCACTTAAAGAAACTTTTAGTTTTAGTAGAATTACCGTAGCTCAAACCTGACGTGAAAGGGGAAAGGCTATACATAAAGCTATATAATGACAGTCGAAAGTTTTTCACGCCTCATACATTTCAGAAACCCGTAGGGTAAATGTATCTGTTATAAAATGACAGCAAATAGTGGAATAGTTGATCCGAGAGGCTCGCAAGTAATCTTTGAGCGTGAGTCTTGACCAGCTACCACCCGCTATGACCATCACGGACTGCACCAAACATTTAACTGACTAGAGTCGTGCTTAGCACCAAACATTTACCTGACTAGAGTCGTGCTTAGCACCAAACATTTAACTGATTAGAGTCGTGCTTAGCACCTAACATTTAACTGACTAGAGTCTTGCTTGGCACCAAACATTTAACTGATTAGAGTCGTGCTTAGCACCTAACATTTAACTGACTAGAGTCTTGCTTAGCACCAAACTTTTACCTGACTAGAGTCGTGCTTAGCACCAAACATTTACCTGATTAGAGTCGTGCTTAGCACCTAACATTTAACTGACTAGAGTCTTGCTTGGCACCAAACATTTACCTGACTAGAGTCGTGCGTAGAACCTAACATTTATCTGACTAGAGTCTTGCTTGGCACCAAACATTTACCTGATCAGAGTCGTGCTTAGCACCTAACATTTAACCGACTAGAGTCTTGCTTAGCACCAAACATTTACCTGATTAGAGTCGTGCTTAGCACCAAACATTTAATTGACTAGAGTCGTGCTTAGCCCCAAACATTTAACTGACTATAGTCGTGCTTAGCATCAAACATTTAACTGACTAGATGTGTGCTTAGAACCAAACATTTAACTGACTAGAGTCGTGCTTAGCATCAAACATTTAACTGACTAGATGTGTGCTTAGAACCAAACATTTAACTGACTAGAGTCGTGCTTAGCATCAAACATTTAACTGATTAGAGTCGTTCTTAGCACTAAACATTTAACTAACTAGAGTCGTGCTTAGCATCAAACAAAATTATTCAACTAATAAAAAAGTTTAGTTCTAAATTTAGTTTTAATATTTTTTGAGTTCTCAATATATGTAAATCAAATTATGAAGTTAACTAGAACATAAACTGACATAAAAGTACTCAGGAGGAGTACAATAGCAAACTGTAAACATGCATCTATCTACATCGATGCTCAAATCTAGACTAACTTTAAAACAAAGCATGTGCTCGCAACTGTCTGTTTAATATACGTCATTTGTTTTACAAGATATGGAAACAGAGGAAGACCTCGAAACAAGAATACAGAACATAGAAACAACACAAGAGCAGATAGACAGAGATGAAGGAATGCAAGAGACATCCCTTTCTGCAGAAGACATGCATGAGGATGCAAACCATGATGGAAAAGTATGCAAAATTTAAAAATTTTATACTTTGCCAAAATGACACTAGTCATTCTATACAGTGCCTAGGCATTGTATAGAATGCCTAGGAAAAGTATGCACAATTTAAAAATTTTATACTTTGCCTAAAACGACCAGGCATTCTATAGAATGCCGGCATTTCACACTTTGCCGGTAACATATACACTAAAATCTACAATAAACTACATTACAAGATGGCGGAATGACGCCATGGCTACTGAGGTGGGCGGAGCCTACCAAATTGCGTCATCAAGCTTAGGCTATACTATTTCTCCACAATATCCTTTCTGCCCGTCGCACAACATACACTTGAAATAAGTTTTGTTGTAGAAAAATCAGCTACAAGCCGTCTTGATAGGTTAAGTGTCAATTGCAAGACTAATAGCCGAAATCGTTAGTTATATGATGGCCGCCAAAAGAGGTGAAAGTTAAACACGTTATAGAGCCCGGTCTTGTACATTCCATTGTTACGTAATGACAGCAAATAGTTGGAAGAGTTTATCTGAGAGGCCCGTCAAGGGGCCTGAAGTAGCTAGGACAGCACAGACTTCTTACATTTATACAACCTGTGAGGATAAAGCGAGCAATATTTCTTGTTTTTATTTAGTACACAAATGTTATAAGCATTCGAACTAAAATCAATTATACGAGATTTAGTCATAAATTAACACAAAGAACTGATTCATAGGGAGCCGAACTTAGCTAAATGAATTTGATAAATTGTTTTTGTCTGTACTTGCCACTTACATATATCCCAAAATGTTGTGTGCACTTGTGACTTACATGTATCACAAAGTGCTGTTGTGTGTACTTGTCACTTACATTTATAACAAAGTGTTGTAGTCTGTACTTGTTGTCACATACATGTATCACAAAGTTTTGTAGTGTGTACGTGTCAATTAAACTTAACACAATCTTCTGGTGCGCGGTGCCAGATTTGGAGCAGGCGGTAAAAGGCCGACCTTTGAAAAAAATAAATAAATAAATACCTCCACAAATTAATGTTGTACATGACTGACTTATTTTGGGCTAATTAAACAACAACTACCAACTGGGGAAAATTAATGTTTCCCAATTATTATAGTCTAGGCCTGGCAAAATCAACTCTCGATATATAAGTAATTACGGATTAAAGACGATAAACTAATTTCTATGTTAAGAAAAAGAAGGGAGAGAACCAATAAATAATACTAGAGCAAGGAAAATGATAAAACTAAAAAAATATAAAAAAAAATAACTAAGTTGTAAAACCTCAAGTAAATTATTTTTTTAAGAAAAAAGTTATTTAAAATATGTAAATTAAAATTAAATAAAAAAAAATTTAAGAAAGAAAATAGGAAAATTTTTATTATTTTAAGTCAATGGTATAGCTCAATATGTCTAACTTTTAATAACGAGAACCCTGTTTTTATGTATATTGTGTATATATATATATATATATATATATATATATATATATATATATATATATATATATATATATATAACATCATAACATATTTTATATATTGTTTAGGACTGTATAGTTTTGCAGAGTATCATAAAATATTTTTGCATGATATTTGAATGAACTGTCCTTCCTGGTCTGAGAGACATACTATGATCCACGGGGGATGGATCATAGGGGTTCTCTAGTCAGGAAAAAAATCCATTACTGGCGAGGGTGGTGGTACTGTGGTTAATGAGGACTATCCGAGACCGTAGTATTCACAGCTGGCGGTGGTGACGGATGTGGTCGGCACACTACACCCTCCCCTCTGTCCGAGTGGCAGGAAAAAAATCCTCGCCTTGCCATTCTGGCCGACCGGCAGTACACACACCCTGCTGGTCTGGCCAGTTTGGGCAAGGATTAAAACCCATATTTCTGCCATCCCTGCAGATGATAGCGGGCACAATCACCCCGCCGTTCTGTAGGCATGGCAGACATGCATCAGCGCCGCCAACAGTGCTGGTGTGGTAGGCACACTACACCATACCATGTAGGAAATGGCGGTGTATAAAACAGAATAATTAAATTTAAAAAAAAGTATAGATGTTGTGAATTTTTTACTAGGGTATCCATTACCCTCATATAACGCGCTAGAACTTCCATTTTCCATTCCTTTATGCAATATCACTTTAAACGGTGCCTCTCTCACTGAATTCGCGAATGAATGTACTTATTTATAATGCGAAATGAATAAATCTTTTTACCTTTCTAATGTCTCACTTGAGTGATTTTTTTTTCTGTGGCGAGGCACGCAGCGAACTTGCGACCTACTTCAAACTCTTGGTTGTCATAAACGAAAATTATACATTGCTGTATATACCTTCAAAACATTTCCGGTACCCCGTACACGTACACGGCCCTAGAACAGTCATAAGTAAACTACGAATCCGCCGACCTTTTTTTATCCGGCCCGCAGAATTTCACAGTGCACACAGCTCAAACCAACTGTCGTGGTGTACTTGTCAGTTATATTTATCACTAAGTGTCGCTGTGTTGTGTACTTGTCACACCCATGGGCGTTGCTAGGAATTTTTACAGGGGGGGGGGCAAAATTTTTCCAGGGGGGGCAAAATACAACTTTATGACATTTTTTTTTAATGTAAGGGGGGTGGAGCAAATGCCCCCCTCTTATATGACATTTTTTTCTAAATGTAGGGGGCGGGGGCAAATGCCCCCCTTTTCCCCCCCCCATCCCATGAATACGCCCATGGTTACAGCCATCTGTTGCGCGGTGCGATATTGGAAGCAGTCGGTAAAAAGACCGACCTTCGCCAACAATTTAACACCACCACCACAAAGTAAATTGGTACATGACTGACATAAATTTGACTAGCGAAAAAACAACTACTAACTAAATTAAAATTAATGTTCCTGAATTATTTTGGATTGGGTGTGGCAAAATTTAATAACAAAAAAATTGAAAAACTAAGTTCTGGTAGGGCCCCTTGGCATACTGGCGCACCTGTCGCCCATCCTTAAATTCACCTCTCTATTTACATTATAACATGGAGGGAAGTGTTATTGATAGACGATGAAAAAAATTCTGTATCTTAAATACAGCATTGGCTAAAACAATAAAGCTGTACAAAAAAAAATTAAAAAATAAAGAAACCAAAGGTTTTAAAACCTGAAAATGAACATTTTGTTTTCAATAAAGGTTATTTTTATAACTATGTAAATTAAAATAAATTGAAACAATAAAAGAAAGAAAGATAGCACCGATCAACAAGTTTTTTTTTTTTTTTTATTATTTTGAAAAACAAATATAAGACTGAGGTCTTGTTTGGCCCCTTGTTATGATAGGGCACCATTTGCCTGTTCTGAAATTAGCCTCTCCTATTAGAACCAGATACGGGGGTAATTTTTATTGAAAGACGTAGAAAAAGATATATATATTTAAGAACAAAATGGGAGAGAATAAATAAACTGGTTAGATAAGGCAAGGGAAACAACTAAGATAAAAAATTTAAGAAAAAAACTAAGGTTGTAAAACCTCAAAAAAACATTTTATTTAAAATTAAGTTTTTATTTTTATGTATTTTTTTTTTATTTGTTAATTAAAATAATTTAAAATAAATAAAAAAATATGTAGATATTTATTTTTAAAGTGAATAATATAGTTTATTATGTCTAATGTTAAACACGCAATGTGAATAATGTTTTAATTTTAATATATAGCATTATCACACACATCTGAATAAGCATGCTCTTCTCACACTTTTTTTCAAATATTTCACAAGGGTTTAATTTACCCTTTAAATAAACATCTTTAAGACTCCAATCCCTAAGGCGAGATAACGTCATATGGTGCGGAATTTTGTCTCCGGGTACCCGTCTCAATGTGTTCACGAATCAATGTACTTATTTATATTGTGAAATGACTATAATAAATGTACTTATTTATATTGTGAAATGACTATAATAAATGTACTTATTTATATTGTGAAATGACTATAATAAATGTACTTATTTATATTGTGAAATGACTATAATAAATGTACTTATTTATATTGTGAAATGACTATAATAAATGCACTTATTTATATTGTGAAATGACTATAATAAATGTACTTATTTATATTGTGAAATGACTATAATAAATGTACTTATTTATATTGTGAAATGACTATAATAAATGTACTTATTTATATTGTGAAATGACTATAATAAATGTACTTATTTATATTGTGAAATGACTATAATAAATGCACTTATTTATATTGTGAAATGACTATAATAAATGCACTTATTTATATTGTGAAATGACTATAATAAATGCACTTATTTATATTGTGAAATGACTATAATAAATGCACTTATTTATATTGTGAAATGACTATAATAAATGTACTTATTTATATTGTGAAATGACTATAATAAATGTACTTATTTATATTGTGAAATGACTATAATAAATGTACTTATTTATATTGTGAAATGACTATAATAAATGTACTTATTTATATTGTGAAATGACTATAATAAATGTACTTATTTATATTGTGAAATGACTATAATAAATGTACTTATTTATATTGTGAAATGACTATAATAAATGTACTTATTTATATTGTGAAATGACTATAATAAATGTACTTATTTATATTGTGAAATGACTAAATCTTCTTAACTTTCTTATGTCTTACTTGATTGATTGGTTTGGTGGTGAGGCACGCATCCAATTGGCGACCTTCATCCAAACACTTGGTTGTTGTAAAAAAAAAAAAACAACTTATTTTTCGCTGTTTACCCATTCAAAACATTTCACGTACCCCTTCGGGTACGCATTCTATCGGTTTCGATTCTCGGCCCTAGAACGGTCATACGCCAAGTACGAATCCGCCGATTTTTTTTCTATTTGGCCCGTAGACTTCCACAGCGCACACGGCTCAAACAAACTGTTGTCGTCATTGGTGGATTTAGTTTTGTTGGGGTACTAGGCGAAGAAAAAAATTGCATTATATAAAAATATTTTATAAAAAACAACGTTTTTCTTGCGTACTTAAAAGCAGAAAATAATTTCTGAATAAATTGGTCACATTGTCATATACTTTATAAGAGCTTCTGATTTTTATAAAAATGAAAAACATTTTATTTAGTTTTATTTATTAAGAAAATCATAATGAAATAGTAAAAATAGTGCATTGTCGTCGGGTTCTGAGTTTTATTGGAAGTATCAGACCTATAGCTTATCAGAAAGTGGTCTAAAATTTTATTGTCAATTTCCGGGCAGACAAACACACAGACAAGAAGTAAAGATAAGAAAAACGTTTTTAAAAAATACATACATACATGCATACAAACATATATACATATATGTATACATTCATACATACTTACATACATATATATATATATATATATATATATATATATATATATATATATATATATATATATATATATATATATATACATACATATATCCTTAACTACATGCATATATTTCGCGTATCTAGGTAGCTCGCGAAATTCACCCCTCTTTCGCGGCAATGTATTTATATGGAGATGCTCAAACCGCATAGAACTTCCGCGGCGGTGCAGAGAAATTTCGCGGCATCGCTTCTTTCAGAGTTTTTTTCGCGTTTCGCGAGTGTAAACAATCCAAAATGGCTGCCTAGAAACATAGACTCAAATGAAAATCATGGTTAAAATTGATATAAATGTCTTAAAATTAACAAATAAAACTTACATTTATATATAGCAACTTGAATTATATCAGATTATACCAAAAAGTAAGTGTTTTTTTTTACATTTTACTTGTAAAATACCATAACTGTAGAAAATATATCATAAGAAGAAAATGTCTGCCGACGTCTTCAAATAAACAAAAAGAAAATTTAAAAATCATTATATCCGGTCGGCTGACGCCTACGTTTGCTTCGCTTAGGTGTATCGAGTGTTTTTCGCGCTTTGAAAAATCTCACGTGAGAAATAGCACAGCGGAACGCTTCGCTTTAATTTGAGCATAGCTTTATAGTAAGCTATTTTATCTTCCGTTTTACGATTTTAAATAGAATTGTATAGAAATTTGAAAAACATGATTCTAGAATCAACGTAACATGTACGTTAGTTAGACTTCCCTATTAGCAAGTAAAATGGAATATACATGTGGTCGTCACGCATCGACGAATGTCAAACTATGTTAAGTTGTGACTATCTCAATATTTACACTTCTATTGTATTAAACACAAAGTCAAATGAAAAGAAAAATTATTTCATTTTCTGGCATCTACATTATTATGTGTAGGGATAAAAAAATAACGGAATACTTCATATTACTCATAAAGTTGATCAGTTTTTGAAAGTAATAGTAAACATGACTAATGGGTTTAATAAATATTGTCTCTGTTATTAGTACGTTGGCGTTAGATAATACTTTGGTAAATTTATTAAAATAGATTTTATTATTATTCTATAAATCTTGGTCTATACATAACGCCTTAATAAATGTTGTTAAATTTTCCTTATGAGTCTTATTAAATATAGACAGTATAGAGCTTGGCCTATACATAATGCCTTTACAACTGTAGTTATATACACCTTATGGATCTTATTAAATGTATTATTTTTTGCACAATTATAATGTAAAGAAAGATTTGCCATTGAAACATATATATTTTAACACATAGAAGACATAGATAATGTACTAAATTAATTATTTCTTTGCTGTTTTTGTGAATAACATTAATATTTAAGTCTAGTTAATGTAATCAGCTTCCAGTCCAGTATTTTAAACCATGAATGTGACAGACTCACTTGTCACTGCATTCATAAGCATTTTGTCGTCACTGATGACCCCTGAAGTTCATAGGTTATGTATTGAGATCCTTCACGCGCCGCTGTTCTTCTTCAGTCTCTTCGGCCTGCTCAGCAACATCATCAACATCCTGGTGTTCGTCAAACAGGGCGTGACGTCAGACAGCACCACCGTTTCCCTGTTCGCCTTGTCAGTGTCCGACATGCTGGGCTGCGCCTTCATGCTCCCCCAGCCGGTCTGCTTTTACCTCATCTACTTCCTGGTCAGGGCGACGGTGGCCGGGCTGAACTGCTACACGCTGACCACGATGACCTGCACCTACCCTCACATCATCTGCAGCAAGATCACGTGCGTCATCACGGCCTACATCTCGGTCGAGCGCGCGGTCAGCGTGGCCCTGCCCTTGAAGGTGAAGGAGATCGTCAAGACCAGGAACACCGTGAAAATCATGGCGTCCATTTTCGTTTCCATGGTAGGTTTTCACACGCCGTACGCAGCCAGCACACGGATCGTTTGGAGAAAATGGCCCACCCTGAATGAAAGGGTCGCGTTCCTACGTGTGACGTCATTGGGTAAATTGTTCCTCTCCATGAACAACATAGGGATCGCCATGGTCTTGACCACTGTTGCCATGGTAACAGTGGCCGTGGCGACTATCATTCTGATAACCAGTGTTAGGAAGTCGGTGAAGTGGAAACGTGATGTCGAGAAAAGCAACACGCCTGCGTCGAATGATTCGGTGAATTCCTGCGAAAAATCCCGATAAGAAGCGAGTGCGAAAATATCTGTCAAGAATGTAGAGATGTGTAGGACAGTCTTTGGCGTCACTTGTATACATTTGGTTTGTTCCTCATGCAGTCACGTAGCGGCCATAGCTACATTTGCACTTCCGGGCATGTCAGGGTACGGTAGAAACAGGTTCCTGTATGAACTCATATACACCATGAAGTTTGACTTCGATCTGATCAACTCCTCGGCCAATATGTTGTTTTATATCAAAATGAGCACCAGGTATCGACATACGTTGTTTGCTCTAATTAAACAAGCAGTAAATTGGTTTTAATTGTAAACTATAAAGACTATGTAACATCTCAGCAAATAAACGACTTAACTGCACTGTTTACATTATCATATAAACTATAAAGACTATGTAACATCTCAGCAAATAAACGACTTAACTGCACTGTTTACATTATCATATAAACTATAAAGACTATGTAACATCTCAGCAAATAAACGACTTAACTGCACTGTTTACATTATCATATAAACTATAAACACTATGTAACATCTCAGCAAATAAACGACTTAACTGAACTGTTTACATTATCATATAAACTATAAATACTATGTAACATCTCAGCAAATAAACTGCACTGTTTACATTATCATATAAACTATAAAGACTATGTAACATCTCAGCAAATAAACTGCACTGTTTACATTATTAAAATTCATGTTGTTTTTTTTTTATTTTCAAGATGTAAAAATTTAAAGTAAAAAAAAACTCTGTTTGAAATGATGCATTATGGACAGTGTTCCCTCGTGCGCACTAAGTTGAGCGATCGCGAGCGAAAACATTACAATAGAGCCACGCATATTTCGTTTATAGTGCCTTTATAGTAGACCTGCCAGCCGAATTTTTTTTTAAGTTTCGGCTGGCTGACATAATTTTTCGGCTGATAGCCAGCGTAGCCGAATTTGACCATAAATTGAGTAAATTGACATTTGCGGCTGATTTTCGGCTGATTTTTGGCAGATTATGAAATATTTGGCTAAAATTCGGCTGACGCCTAGACAATATTGAACTGATAAAACTTCAGCAATAAAACAATTGTACAATACTTGGGGAAAAGTTTTATTATTTAAAACAACAGAAATAAACAGTTGTATCATCATCATCTTTTCAAGTCAAGTATAGACTGAATCATGTTGAATTCCAACTCGTTGGACATGATGCCTTCACTGACTTATCATTGTGTCTATGACTGTCAATGATGGCGTTAGTGCTGCTCTCAGAGGCATCCAATATTGATGCACTAAGCTGATCATCTACAAGAAGCAATATACACACTGAAGACATGCTTTCTTTCAGGGTCTTTATCATTTCTTTATCCTCTGTAAATGCTGCATCGTCTTCTATAATTGCGGTCTTGAAATTCTTCATTTTTATTGATGCTGTCGGTAGTATTAAGGTGCAATACGTGTGCTATAAAGTTCTGATGAAAGTCAACCTTCAAAATCTTTGAAGTCTTTATCATAATTGCAGCACCATCATGGCAGCTAGTATTTTGTGATCAACAGAAAAGCTTTTCAAGACAGAGCTGATATGGTCAGCAAGGTCGTGTGCAACAAGATTAACTAATGCGACAGTTAATATAATGGCGAACGAAATACGGCGGCTAATGATGCGCGCCGCATATTTTTTGGCGGATTTACGGTGGACGAAAATTCGGCGGCGTAGCCGGCGCCGGCTGAGGGGTCTACTTTATACCGCAAAAATGTTGAATACTTTCCAAATCTTGGCACAACCAACAAATATTGTGCCACACACAGACGTCTTTAATTGGGAGAGGACATTATTATAGACATTTTAATAACACAACATCAATATTATGTAGCAAACAGTAAATAAAAATTGATTTTGTTTATTCTCCCATCAAAAGTAAATAGTTCGTTTTTTTAAAGACACAAATATACTTTTTCTTCAACTATGAATCATTTCAGCTGCCAACTTTTAAATTTATTCCATTTACCGTTTTAAATTATTACAGAACAAAACGACTTTGACCAATTTTGACCAATTTAGTTATCAGCTTTGACATTCCATTGATCAATCATTATTTCAACACATTACATTATGTGTGTTTTAGAATACCATAGCTGTCATAGGGTAAGTTGTATTGATTTAAAATCTTTAGAATTACTTTTCATAATTTCAAAAAAAAAACATGAATTACATCACATACTAAAAAATAGAGCATACAATGTTTGAAAATAAAATTTACCATGTTTTGAAAAAGAGATAAATATTCAAATTTAATAATTTTCACTGTATTCGGTAATCTTCTGTCGAAATAGCAATATTGATTATAAAATTTACAAGTTTTTAGTAAGATTTATGAAAGGTTGCATTCTAATGTATTTATTGTATATCGTACGTCTACCATTCATAAAATCTCTAAAACTAAAGACACTGCCACTCATTAGAAAAAGTCGTCATTTATTTAATAAAACATGAATCAGTCCAATGAGTTAGACAAAGTACTCACTAAGACCACGGGTGGTTCACTGATCAGTCTAGAGACTTACTTCTGGTCAGTCCAGATTCTAAATGTCCCACTTCTCATACTAACGGCCCTCGGTACTGTGACCAACATCCTCAACATTCTTGTCTTTGTCAAACAGGGTGTAACGTCAGACAGCATCACCATGTCCCTGTTCGCAAAGTCCTCTTCAGACTTCATGTCCACACTTTTCATGTATCCAGCGATATTGTGCTTGTATTTTGAAGACAATAAGGAGATGACCGTCATCAACTTTTGTACCATCAGTGTCATGGCCGTTACCTACCCTCACCTGGTTTGCATGAAGTTCACGTGCCTGATAACTACGTACATATCAGTGGAGAGGGCCATATTCGTTGTGTTTCCTCTCCATGTTAAGAGATTCATCAAAGTTAAAAGAACAATTGTGGCCAACCTCATTATGTGTATGATGGTAATCATTATTTACATGCCGTACACATCCAGCGTTCAACTTCTTTGGATTCATGATTCAAGTAACAACAACACTTTGAGGGCTGTATATAAACTTACAGAGCTGGGCAAAATGTTTTATACAATAAACTACACATTAAATTCTCTCTTCCTGACTAACGTAAATATAGTAATTATAGCTGTATCAACCGTTGTCTTGGTGACACGTTTAAGAACCTCAAGAAAATGGCGTGAAAGATTAACTGGCGGAAGAATCTCATCAAAAAATCTGGAAATATGTAAAACGGTGACCGCCATCACAGCGCTGTACCTGGCATGTCTGATTGGCAGTCACCTGCCTGCTCTGGCTGTTCTGTCTGTACCTGGTATGACTCAGGATGGAGAGAACAGATTGCTGTACGGAGTAATCTACACCCTGAGGTTTGACGTGGACGCCATGAGTTCCTCCCTCAACATGTTTTTCTATTACAAGACAAGCAGCAAGTACAGGCGTACATACTCGACCATGTTTGGTTATGGTTCAGCTACACAATGAACTATTTAAGTAGTAATATGTTGTTACTTACTTTAAGACATGGATGGTGATTACACTGCAAGAAGTCTAACATGTTAAAATGTAAACTTTAATAAGTCTGTGTTACTTGAACGTTCACTGTTAAATACATTTTAGAGTGAACTTTTGTAGGTGAGTGTAGTGAAAACCAATTTAACCTGGTCTCTTAATTTTTCAATGCCGACTATAGTACTTCATTCAGTATCGAAGCAATTTGTTTGGGTAGAGTTCATTCTGCCGTTATATTAAAATACATTATGTCTACAAAGATTTTATTGTAGATTGTTTAATTGATATGCATCTATTTTATTTCATTAATAAAAAATATTAAAAGTTTTAAAATCTCTGATTAATTCTTTTTACTGTTGCAACGGTGTTAATGTGTAACCTTCTTCTCTGTTACTTGCAAATTTGTTTCTGTAACGCTGCAACGCATGACGGATAGTAAATTTCTTTGGAAGTGCCATCATATCATAGATAGGTGATCCAGACGTTACAGTAATATGACTACTTAATGGCTGCGCCAGAGTTTCAGTTATATGCTGTTTCATTTTACCCATGACCTTACGAGCCAATGAAATAGATATGTTACCTTCATGTGTGTGATCGACGAATGTGTGAATAACCCTTGACCTCCATCGTTTTACTCTGGTCCTTAACTTCAACGACGTAAACTTACAACATCTCCATGATATTTTATCTTTACTGAATCATTTTATGAAACCAGTATTCAGAATTACCTATAATCATAGTTCTTTTTTGTCGATTTGAAACACCAAATTGAACATTAGACTCCACAGTAAGTAACTTTATTGTTTGAGTTCTGAGCACGTCCAATGGTTTATATAGACACACTTGATATCTCACACATACACGCCTCATGCTCGCATAAGAGTCTCATTGACCAATGCATTATGTCTACTTTGACTACTCGTATAAAATGACCCAAGTGACAAATATCCACGGTCGATGGTTTCAGTATATCTGACACATTTTTATTATCCGTATGGCAACATTAACTACACTTGCGTCTTCACTAGACTTCACATGAGGTGTGATATTGACAAGTTGACTTGATATGAGGTGTGATATTGACAAGTTGACTTGACATGAGGTGTGATATTGACAAGTTCACTTGACATGAGGTGTGATATTGACAAGTTGACTTCACATGTGGTGTGATATTGACAAGTTGACTTGACATGAGGTGTGATATTGACAAGTTGACTTGACATGAGGTGTGATATTGACAAGTTGACTTGATATGAGGTGTGATATTGACAAATTGACTTGACATGTGGTGTGATATTGACAAGTTGATTTGACATGAGGTGTGATATTGACAAGTTGACTTGACATGAGGTGTGATATTGACAAGTTGACTTGACATGTGGTGTGATATTGACAAGTTTACTTGACACGAGGTGTGATATTGACAAGTTGACTTGACATGAGGTGTGATATTGACAAGTTGACTTGACATGAGGTGTGATATTGACAAGTTGACTTCACATGTGGTGTGATATTGACAAGTTGACTTGACATGAGGTGTGATATTGACAAGTTGACTTGACATGAGGTGTGATATTGACAAGTTGACTTGATATGAGGTGTGATATTGACAAATTGACTTGACATGAAGTGTGATATTGACAAGTTGACTTGACATGAGATGTAATATTGACAAGTTGACTTGACATGAGGTGTGATATTGATAAGTTGACTTGACATGAGGTATGATATTGACAAGTTGACTTGACTGTGATCTTATGGGGCAGCTAAAATATTTGACGTCACACAATTACCCCCCCCCCCCAATCACCCCTAACTCGAGCTATAATAGGAAAATGTAGGAGCTTATGGGAATATTTTGGAGCCTATAAGAATAAATGGGAGCTTATGGGAATATGTGTTAATTGATTCTACTCCTGTTTTGTATTTGGCGAAATGGAATATAGGCTTTGTGTTTATTTTCAACAACGTAATGTCAAATTTTAATCGTATAAGTAAATTCTACTCCTGTTTTTCAATTTTTGAAACGAACTATGAGCTTCGTTTCAATTTTCTGCTATACAATGATCAATGACATGCATAGGTATATTCAACTCTATGTCAATTATCGAAAATAAGAAATAAGGAGAGAGAGAGAGAGAGAGGGAAATAGAGAGAGAGATAGATAGAGAGAGAGAGAAAACTGGAATAAATGGGAACTTTGGGAATATGCGGGAGCTCATGGGAACATGTGGTATCTTACGGGAATATGCAGGATATTATGGGATTATGTTGGAGCTTATGGGAATATGTTCCAATGGATTCTACTCCTGTTTAGTATTTTGCGAATGGGACTATAGGCTTTGTGTTTATTTTCAACCACGTAAGTCAAATTTCTACGCATCAGTAAATTCTACTCCTGTTTTTCAATGTTCAAAACGGACTGTAAGCCTCGTTTTAAATTTCTGCTATACAATGATCAACTGTATTGCATAAGTAGATATAAACAGATGGACTCTACATTTCATCTGCTCCGAAGGCCCTTTATGTCTAAGGAAACTTTTATTATTTAACCATGCATACAAGTTCTAGGTAGTAATCTTATTTTACGTTACATTTATAGAAAACAAATTCCAGTATATAAAGAACACAATACATATTTAAAAGATTTCATTTTAAAAAGGCTTTTTAAATTATCTTATTTACCCGTACAGGGGCCAAAATACTTATCATCATTGTGTTCCCTATCATTAAGACCTCAGAAAAAGTTAAGACAAAGTTATATTTTTCTTGTTTAGAGGTAAATTAATATTAATATTTTTAATAATTAACCTAAAACTTCTAATAATTAATATGACAACATATATTTATATCATTTCTGTGAATTATATACGTGTTTTGTTGAGCCAAACATTTTCAATCCAAGAATTATCTCCCCATGTAATGGCCCCACCTAGAGGCAGAATAAGATTTATTGAGGCCCTTGACGCAAAAGAAAATATGACCTACTTAAAAAAAGAAAGGGTAATTATCTATATGTGTCCCGGATGTTCCGAATACTTTGACCTTAAGACTGGTCAGATTAAATGTTTTAGGTCTTAATGAATGTTCTACAGGTACATTGTGTATTTCTTGTTTTACTGATTTAGTGAAATTCTAATTAATTCAAAAACACTCTTCAGTCGATAAAAATAATTTCTACTGGAACAGTTTGGGAGTAGTAAGACTTTATTACATTATTAGCATTTTATTTTATCAAAGGCTTTAAAAAATAAAAAAAATTGTGAGTAACAATAACATAATATACTCACATCCGTTCAAATTGTGACTTATTTCCTCCCCTTTCAAACTCGCCTCCTTCCTAATGTGACAGTACAGGGTCAAGAAGAGATTTGACCTATTTCTTTATATACCTTTGACTTAAGTATATAGCCTGGAAAACCTTTACACGCCGTGTAATGATCATCTCACACATTTCTTTTTATACCTTTGACTTAAGTATATAGCCTGGAAAACCTTTACACGCCGTGTAATGATCATCTCGCATATTTCTTTATACCAAACACTTAAGCGAACATTTCGTTTTAGTGAAATTGGTCGAAAAGTGACAAGCTAGGGTAAGTGTTAAATGCGTAGCTTATGACCGTAAATGTAGGTTATATAATGTCAGGCCCGTAGCCAGAGGGGGGCTAGGAAGGGGGTGCTGAGCCCCCCCGTGCATGATTTGAGCTTTTTGACAAAATTTTAATAATAACGGCTATAAAACACCAATCATTTTGTTCAATAAATCAATAATAATAAAAACTTAAAAGTTTATATTTTGGCAATCATTCAGGCTATTTGACTTACATATATAGCTTATCTAATTTTTTGGCATAAAAAATCTAATCTTATTGAAGTTCACTTCTGGGTATTTTGGGCAGCATAGGCATTTGGGGCTTCAATAGCCGTGTGTGAGAACAGTTTCTCAACCCTCACACGAATGATCACCCTATATCGCAGATCAATGTTACAAAAGCGTCTAAACAATCTTTTCCTGCTTGCATTTGAAAAAGATTTAACATACAATCTGAATGCTGAAGCATTTTTAGGTAAATTCAGTGCTAAACCACGAAGTTTGCAAATTTGAAACGTATTATAAGTTCTCAACCAGTGCCGACGTGTGGGAGGGGGGCAGGGGGGGCAATGTCCAGGGGCCCGGCGAGTTTTAGGGACCCGGACTGAGCTGGCTAATCAACTTTTTAAAATATTAATATCAGCACGCGGGCCCGTGTCACACCTGCCAAGGGTCCCGAAATTTCTGTTCGCAACCTTGTAATAGTTTTATATATTGATATCTTCTGAGGACAACTAGCAACTAAGATAAGTTAATAAAATAACATTGACTTCTGACTTCATTTTTATACATATGTATAATAAAATAATAAAGTACATACTCCGTGATTTCTGAGTGATGTTATTTAATTTGCAAATTTACTTTTTAGCAGAATTAATTTTATTTTAAATTGAATAATTGCGACTGTTGTTGTTGATAGATCTGTTCTTTGTTTTCAATATTTTATAAGAAATATCACACAAATATCTAAGCTATATTCGTGCATCTTTGTCGTTCTTCCCGGGTTGTACGTTAAACAAACATTATCATAATATAGCAGGTATCTATTATGTAACAATGGTGTAGCAGAACAAATGGTCAATATATTTATAACAGGAATCAGGAATTGCTTAGCCTTAATAATTTTTTATCATTAAAACTCTTTACTATTTAAATTATTTTTAACAAAACTGCAACATGCCATGCATTATTGAAACGTAGTTAAAATTATATATTTCTAATTAATAGATAAACAATCGGTACTAAAATGCACCATTCCAGATATGCAGTGAATAACTGGACTTAAAGTTGTGTCCTGTTCAGTGTTTTGTAGATTACATACATTACATTTCTTACAGATATTCAATTTTTAAATTATGAAATGTGATTAAAAAATGAATACTGTTGGTGAGAACAGTTCACAAATATCATTTAAAAACAAAAAATTATCAGCAACTACAAAAATTTTACGTTATTTATTTATATTTGTAAAATAAATCAGGGAAAGAACTTACTTCTTTTAATACATGATTTTATGAGCTATAATTCCCAATTCTGTGGCGAGAAATATCAACATTGATGAGTCATTTTATTACAATTCTTAAGATAGTATTGTTTTAAATTAAATGTGCGTTAAAATGTATCAAGGCTAATACATGTATAACTATGCATGAAGTTTTTTTTAAAATAAAATTTCAAAGGAATTTGTCCAATCTACTTTTATTGAAATGTCTGACTTTTTTTTTTCTATTATTTAAATTTATGCTGATGAATCTGCAAATTTAGTTTGCTGTGCTTTAGTGGAACATATTCCTCACATAATAAAAGACCTTACAGCATTTAGCAATGACTTAGAACAAGTAGTACTGTAATCTTTAGACGTATATAATTATATACACTTTTGAAATGGCATTGGTGTGAATTGTTTTAGAATTTCAGGCCAAAACTGCATACTGTATAAACATTTTTTAATTAAATCATTAAAATTTTAAAATAAATATAATCTTATTTAAAACAGTTTTGATCCCTTATCTTCATCTGGTGTTTTTTTTTTTAATATTAATTTTTCATTCCCGACCTTGTGTATCCACTTTATTTGCATGAATGATCTTATTTATGAAATGATTTTTTTTCTTTTTTTAATATGATGTAATTTGTATTTAAATATTTAAACAATATATTTTCAATACAAACATCTTTTAAAACAAAGGATTTTTTTCATTACTTTATTGTTTATTATTATATTTTTTTAATGATTTCAAAGCAATAACAGTTCTGTTGTCAAACACATGGAAATGATTCAACAGTACATTCTTCTTCCCTGTTCCATTCTTCTCTTGCCCAGTCTGGCAGGGCTGTTTCAAAAGCCCAGTCCAATCCCTGTAAATAATAAAAAAAAGAACAATTTCAAAATATTTTTCTTTTTTTTCTTCATTATTTAAATTTCAATGAGTGGTCCACCTACTTAAGAAATTTATTAATGGGAAAGTGAATCTTTCGTTTAAAAATGAGTTTCAAATGGCTGTAGACACCCTATGGGGTAGGGGACGGATGGTCGTGCGGTAAAGCGCTCGACTGTCGACCTGCAGGTACCTGGTTTGATCTACGGTGAGGACCAAGGAAATTTTTCAGGTCTCTGTTAAGTTTTTGATATATCTCCCATGGTGCCTCCATGACCAGTGCACTATTGGCTATGGGGGGGGGGGGTGAAAGAAGGGCACCATAAAACCTGTAGTTCATAGGATCTAAGAGATTTCGTCTCATCCTTACAGGGGCATCACACACACACCCTATGGGGTGCCAATTAGAACTCCTTATTTAACACCCTTCATTAGTATGACATATAAAAGACCTAGGTGTGTAACCTTACTTCCTGTTTGAGTTCAAACGAAACGTCATTTAGTGGGCGCAAAAAGATCGTTTTAGGCTGTTATGCCAGAATATTTCAGTGTTAATGTTTTAGACAACAGAAACTTTTTTATTATTATGCAACAAGATCTATTTTACTATATTCTGACATACTCATAAGACATTCAGGGAGTTAGAAGATATAAGCATTGGGGGTGGAAGTGGCATGTAACAATAGTGTATTTTTTTCCCTCATAAAAAGGGTCCAAATTGATGCAGAAATGAACCATGGTTAATAAAAGCTTTAAAGAATAAATAAATTTCAAGGTAAATTTTACATAAATAAAAACAACCATTAACAGGTTGTCGTCTGTTTTGTGATAGGTCATGTATAAATTCCCTACCTATTCAACTGTGCAAATGTCTTCTGAAAAAAATGCAATTAATTTAAGGGCATTAGCATGATGTAATTTCTAACCACAATCTAATTTGGCTAAGGGCACTTAGGATAGTAACTGAATCTCCCCCAATCTTTGTTTACAATTATATCTCCTCTCTTAGATTCAAAATCCCTTTCAGCAGAATAGACTTACCTGATATTTGAGAGCATGAAGAAACATGACCAGATGTTTTTCTTTTGGGTCTATTGTCTTTTTCTTGCATAGACAGCAATCCGGGTCCACTGTAAGTTTCGACAGATCAAATTCTGGACGTGCTAGCCCACTGTCTAAGTTACAGCTTGACACAGAAGGCTCTACACTTTCAGACTGCCGTGTTTTGTCATTTGTGAGTTCACCTTCTGAAGATCTTTGACTGAAGGAGTCTGAAGTAGCTAACTTGATATGAACTTCTTCCTCTGCCGAAACAGTGAAGCCGCCTGTCTTCCTCTGCTTGATTGGCGGCTCATCATTGTTTAGATCTTGACTGGCCAGATCAGTGCAGTCCAAGGGGAGCTCATGAGACTGTAATTCTCTAAGTTTGTCTTCATAGTATGGGTTCTCTCCCCCATCCCATTGGGTAACATGATGCTCTTTTAGTATTCTTTCACAAACCTATGTATGAAAACAAAACTAATTATAACTACATATATTCATGATAACTGTCTTAAATGTTGACAAATCTCACAAAATGAATTACAAATATTTGAGCTTTAATATTTAATTAAAAAAACATAATACATGTAACTAAAAATCATGTTTCAAATAGAAATCCTAATTCACCCCTTAATTCTATATAGAAATATGACAAAAAAAGCTAAACTTGCCAATGCCTACATTATGCTATATGTTGGCATAATCATCTATTTAAAAACAAAATATTTAACAGACTACTAAAGTTAATAAATGTAAAAAAACAATATTAAAGGATTTTTAAAAAAGTTCTTTATATTAAAAAACAATTATCATAAACGATTAACTAGGGAATGGAATTACATTGGTGTATAATTTGATTAATTAAAGACATTACATAAAAGACAATAAGTTCTTTATTTTAGACAGATTATTATTCAAACCATGTCTGAAATTTAAAAGTATGATTATTTAATCATAAAAAAAAGAACATGTAATGAAAAAAGATTTGTCATCTACATGTATATACTAGTTGCAAGTACCTGGCTTTGCCCAGGTTTAAAATTAGGTTTTCTGTTTACCTTTTGTTTTCTCCCTACCCCCCTCTCTCCCCTCTTCTCTCTCCCTCCCTCCCTCCCCTCTCACTCCCTCCCTACCCCCTCTCTCCCTTTCTCTTTCTCTCCCTAACTCTCCCATCTCCCTCTCTCTCCCTCCCTCTTTATCTCACCCCCGTCCCTCCTCTCTCCACCTTCCTCCTCCCCCCTCTCCCTCCCTGCCCCCCTCTCTTTATCTCTCACTCCCTCCCTCCTTTCTCCCTCTCTTCCTCTCTCTCCCTGCCCCCCTCTCTCTTTATCTCTCTCTCCCTCCTTCTTTATCTCTCTCCCTCCCTCCCTATTCCCTCCCTTTCTCTTTCCTTCCCTCCCTTTCTCTCTCTCCAACCCTCCCCCTTTATCTCCCTCCCACCACCTCTCTCCCTCCCTCCCTGCCCCCTCTCTCTTTATCTCTCTCCCCCCTCCCTCTCTCTGTACAATTAAACGTCAAATTACGCTTCTTAAATAAACAGAAAACCTTATTTTAATCCCGGGCAAAGCCGGGTACTTGCAGCATGAAAAAAAAACAACAACATTTTTTTTTCCGTCCCTAACCCTTTCTTCTCCGTCCGTTCAATTACACATTCACTTGGTGCGCGAATACAGGGAATTCCCTGTGCATTGATACAATTTGAATGCAATAACATTTAAAGCACCTGCGCAAGTTCATCATCGGATTTTTATTTATAGTGAAGGCATCCCATACCATGAATACTTTAATATAGTAAAATACTAAAATAATTAATTACAATTAAACTACCCATTGAGATTGTATTAATAATGTTAATAATGCCCATGTAATTATGTGTACGTGTACCAAATTTCACGTTATTTGGTTGTCTGGATCTTGAGTTATAAGGGAACAGACAGACAGACAGCAAATGCGTCTTATAAGTATAGAGATTTCTGGTTTCAAATTATAGAATGAAAATGAAGTTAGAGAAACATAACCCACCTTATCAAATGGAATCTCATATACACCATCTTTTCCTTTATTTGGTCCCCAGGCTTCATTGTTGTAAAACACATCATTCATGATTGGATGGCCCAGGTATTGTAGATGAACTCTGATCTGATGAGTTCTTCCAGTGTGTGGGACACCTATTTAAAACAATCGGCCAATAAAAATTAATATGTGACTGAATATGTTGGTATAGTTAATTTAACAACCCAGTCATCAGGGTAATTCTGGAGTAAATGTCAAGTTACCAATTACAGTATTTGGTTTCAATAAAGTTAGCTTTAATTCTAAATCAGTGACACCAAAAATGCATGAAATATTCATCTGAGCCCATGATCGTAACTCATTACTACAAATACTTCTTATAAAACTCAGCCAACATAAAAATAATAAGCCTTTCAAATTTGTAATTTAAAAAATTGATTTGAACCCCCCCCCCCCACCTTAAAATAGTGTTTTAAACCATGACAAAACTCATCAAGTAAAATGAATTTTTTGAATTTAATTTAAATGGATTCCACTGTAAGGAGAATTACATTGTTAAGAAACTATAAAGAAATTCAAACATAGTGACTCACATTTTACAACACTGGATTTTCCATTATAACTGAGTCTTGTGAAAGTTGTCTGACTTGATTTGCCATTAGGGGAGATCACTTGTAGCCGCAGCTTATTGGATAGTGGTTTAATAGGCTTGTCTACCTTGATGGTGCCACTGTAAATGTTCAGAAATGGTTAATACATGTATATGAAAGCACTGAATTCTTCTGCCTTTTTTTTAGTAGTTTTTTTTTCTGGATGTCACTGGTCATGTCATATTATCATATCTATTTTTTAAAAAGATTTTAAGCTGACTTTAAAATATTAAACATGGCGCTTACTGCCCGGTCTCAATTCGATATTTCTTTTAAAAAAATCTTTAGTTTTAAATAGTTTCTGTGGTTTTTAATGAAACGTAAACCAAATATTAAAAAGTAACTATAACATAATATCATTCAAATTATTGTTGTTTTTATTATAACAGATAGCATTTTAAAATCGTCAAACGTAAACAATAGCAATAATCGAAAATTCTCTGACAATGAGAATAGTATAGCGAGTGCGTTCGTCGCAACTAATTTCGTAAATAAAGTTCTTTTTAAAAGTTGATCTAATATAAAAAAGAAATTCTGCTAATTTCTATACAATTAAGTTGTCAGCTATTATAATATTTCATTTTTTTAAATAAATAGTGCTTTGGTTTAATTTAAATTACAAAATAAGATTATATAGGCCTAAGTCAAGTAGAAGTGCAAAATAATCTAGTGATTGTTAATATTAACACAAAGCAATTATATCAACTAATATATGACGTGGTGGCTGAATGGTAAGCTACTTGCTTTTTTTATTTTTCTTTACTGCTGGCTATCCAGGTTTGATTCCTCTCACGGACATTATGTTTTTTTATTAATAATTTATCCTTTTGGTTGTTTTAATGAAAAGTAACAACAACTAATTAGATCTCTTTGACAATTTTTTTTCTTATTGAAATAATTTATCCTTTAGAATGTTGTAAGGATAAGAAACAACAGCTATGAGATTTTTAATTTCCTTCATAACTTAAAGAAGAAAAATTATTTTGAAAATATGTATCAAAGCTGAACAATAGTCTATCTCTATGCAAAGTCTTTGCAGGGTACAGCTAGTTATTCAATGATATGCAAAGACTGCTAATTATGTCAATTCTAGACACCTGAATAAACATAGGTCTACAGGATTCTGCCAATTAAAGGAAAACTTATATGCTTAGAAAAAAAACACCTAAGTTTAGTATGATTTAAGAAACAGGCACATAATAATCAAGTTAGTTGTAAAAAAAAAATGGGTGCAAATGAAAAAGATAAAGCAAGTATTGTCTAGCCTTAAATTGTTTGAAACTTTAGAAAAGTACAACAATAAATTTACATTTTGATAATAATAATGGTTGACTATGAGGCCAGATGGTTATTTTATCTATCAAGAAGAAGGAGGTCACTGGAATGATGGGAAAGTTTAAAAAGACTTTTTACGTTACAATTGTGCTTAATATTTTTCCACTAAGTCAAGGTACACATGAATAACATATGTTAAATATTTAAAAATAAATATTTACAGAAATAAAATAAAAAAACTAACAGAAATTACCACTATTCATTGTGAAATGTGCATATTTTTCTTTTTAAATTTAGCTAAAGGAATTTGTAAAAGTCAGGCATATATGGCTCTAATCACTTACTCTGGAAATTTCCCAACTACTCTGCAAACATACTCTTTCTGAACTTGTCTCTTGGCAACCTGATCCATTAATTTTCTTGTGATTTCTGTGTTCTTGCACAAAATTAACACCCCTGAGGTAAGGCGATCAAGACGGTAGATATCTGGAAAATAATAACCACATCAGCAGGAAAATTAAAATTTTAAGCAGAAAAAAAGTTATTTGCTAGAATAAGAATTTAAAAGTTTGTATTTTATAAGGTAGAAAAAAAATTAAATGGTGAAATAAATATTAAACCTTAAATACACATTCATTTGCCATATGTTTTTACAATATGTTTTTAAAACCGTACTTCTCAGGTTAGTAAGGCCCAAATCTTTTCCAAGTATGAATACAACCGAGTTGAATCTGTACCGTCCACATGGATGACAAGGTATGGAGGATGGCTTGTTAATGACAACCATTTGGTCATTATTCTCTATGATTTCTATGGGTGCTGCTGTTACTGGGTTTTCGTGTCTGAATAAACAAATATAATTTATTAAGACAAAATTGTCAAATATGTTTTACTGTAAACTTCCAATTATATCTGTGCCTCGGTTGTTTTGGATAGCCAACAATCTGGATATTTCTTTTTTTAATTTTTCAAATGATTATTAATTTTTACAGCAAATGATAAATTCATTTGGAAATAAGTTTTAAAAGCACATTTTTTTTTACTGCATTTGATTTACAACATAGAAATAAACTAGATCAGTACTTCTAATAGTGTTGGTCGTGACCATTAGTGGGCACAAAATATAATGTAAATACACAATCTTGGCGGCTTTCGGAAAAATCCATTAAAATTGATGATGCACGTTCTGTATGATTCATATTCTGTGGTGGTGGGTTGCAACAATGTTTCAATTTTTTTTAATGGATCAGTAATAAAAAAAATATGTGCATAATTAGAGCATATATTTCTATTTACATGTATGTTACAAATTAAAAATTAAAAAGTTTGTTAATCTGCAAAGTAAAATTAATGACTCAATTTTTTAAACAGCCAAACTAGATAATGGAACCTAAATTATACAGCTGAGCAATTTAAACCCATTTAAAGAGAGACAACGAAGGCATTTTGCTAAAATAATTGAAAATAATTTTACTGTTGTAAAAGATACACAAAAAGGGAATACCAAAGTGCAGAAATAAAACATAATTGTCTAACCTGTGTGTTGAGTGGGCTATATAATCGCAATCTTTTAGTATGTAATCTGCCGTCGTTGGGTTGTTATTCACACAAATTAAACCTGACTCAAAGGCCTTTTCCTATGTAAGAAAAATAATTATGATAGTGATCATAAAAATACTTAAAGAAATTCATTATATCAATGACATGTTGGATGGTCCTTCCAAATAATTAAAACTCAAAGGGACTTAAGTTTGGTAAAATATTACCAATTGATCATTAAATACTAAAAAAAATTCGCCATGTTATTTTCAGTGACTTACAAGTCTAAAAATTTCAGCAATAATTTCTCTCACACACTATATCATAACTCTGAAGGTGTATTCACAAATATTAAATGATATAAACAAAATAATACAATAAGGAAAAAGAAAACAAAAATATTAGCCTAATATTCTAGCTGTTGTGAAATGATGCTTCATACGTTGAAAGAATAATTCAAAATGGTTAATTAGACTAACAATACCAATGTGAAATTTAAAACCATGCTCAAAACCCAGTACTCACTAAGTCTCCAGGCTGATCAAATCCAAACTCAGAAGACAAAACATCGTAGATTCTCCTGCCAACCCAGCGACCTTTTGCATGGGTGGAAAAAACAAACTTGTATGGATAAACCTTCCGAAGACCTTTGAAAATATTTTAATAACCCATGTATACATTGTAAATAAAGAAAAACCAAATATATGTATAAAGAAATTGGGTAAAATAAACAAAGAATACCGTTTTCAAAATAATATGATGATTGTTTAAGATCTTCAATAGTGTAGCCTGGGTCATCAGTTGAATTACAGTCAGCCTTTTCTTTTTTCTTTTTCTTAAATTCTTTATGCTTTTCAGCTCTGGCAATCTATAATTTTAATAGTTATAAAAATAAGAGATCTTTTTTTAAAAAGAACCTTCCATACAATTTTATAAAACAGAATTCATCTATTGCTTATTGAAGTTTTCAAAAAAAACGAAAAAAAAAAAATACCCTTTTTAAGGCACGCTTGGAAAGAGGTTGTGAGGTAGTTTGTAGCTCTGTAGCCTGAACATCATCTGGCTTATTCAATAGTTGATTATTAGAGTCATTGCTGTGCTCCTTAGCACATTCATTCATTTTTGTGATTAAAATTTTATTAACCAGATGGGATGTAAAATTAAAATGGAAAGGTTTCAATGTCTTTAGTTTCAGATGTCTTGCTCCAAGAATTAATATCCTGCCACCATAAAGAAAGCACATATCCAACAAAACCTTTTTTGAAACTGTTCAGTTATTGTGTCCAAGAACCAAATCAATATGAAAGACAAACTGACTTGATAGCTGAAAGTACTTTAACTCTTAAGTCAATTGTGAAGTAAAATAAGATGATATATAGATTCTGTCTTATCTGAAAAAAAAAAGCGAAAATTAAGACGTTAAACAAATTTCAAGAAATTAGTTAAAAGTTAATATTATTTTTCTTACATGATATGATAACAAATAATTGACTCATACTGTCATGCTACATTAGGCTACAGTAATCCAAATCAATTGTCATGACGTCCAGGGAGTGATCAAGAAATTTTCCTAAATAGTATGCTAGGTCTCGCTCAGTCCAGTTTTCTGAAAAAATGTGTACATTTTCTAACTACCAATCTAATTCCAAGATATATTTTGTTAATAATGAAATCAGATTTTGTTAATAATTTTAATCAATCTGCTTTTCTTAGCTTTGTAAAAGTATTATTAGTAATTAAAAGTATAACTTTCATATAAAGTGGAAAAATGATTTTTGAATTATACTGATAGTGTATTTTTTAAAATAAAAAACAACTTATAACTCACATAAAACTTTTACTTTTACCTTAGCCCTAAGTATAAATAATACATACTAATGAATGAAACTATTCTTTTGTAGGAAAGGGTGTTTTAATGGCCTTTTTTTAAAGGGTTTATTGCCCCCTCCCCCCATCCCAGGCTGACCTCAGAAAAATCTGGTTACACCATTCAGTAATCATTAGGCTCATTTACCAATGAGTGTTGCAAGTTATAGTCATATTTATAGAAAATGTTATATAATGGTAATGTGTTTATTGAATATAGTTAGGATTATGATTTATAGTAAAATGACTACAAGTTTAAATGTATACAATTTTCATTTATAATATACTGTATATGTTGTTAGTCTAATAATTTATACAAATTTAATTAATTTATAAATCTATGTTGTATGTTCGTTTGTGCTTTGTATATAGCATAAAAATATCAATAAATTTTTCTCAAAGACCACTAAGAGTTATGACTAGCAACACTCATGCCTTGGCTCTGGGCTGAAGGTAAAATTAGAAAGATTTTCCTTAGCATTGAATTTTTTTCATCATAGTCATAAGACTTATAACAATAAAAAAAAATTGATCAGTTTGTGACATGATCATCACGATGTTAATGGAATCAAATTAAATTTGCACAATAAAAAAAAAGTGACGTGTGGTTGACATTAAATGTGGAAAAAATAGTAAATTAGATATTCTAAGATAAAGTTAATTATCCTATATTTTGATCTAAAACGATAAATTACCATATTATCAATGGCTCTATGTCAGTATGGAAAAAAAATTGTCAAGCCTCATGCCATCAGATCAGGGGATGATTAGGACTACCGAGTAGAACACTAGGTAGGATAAATAATTATTAGAATAACTTAAGCTTTAATAATCATAGCACTAATCTTCAAACCATTTTAAAAAGGGTTCAATTTGTATTTTTACCAGGAACACGTTTCATTGACAACCACAAACACATTGTTTCAGTAGGTCACAAAACAGAAAACACATGTAAATAAAATGATTATCCCCCCTTAAAACACACCAGTATTGCCTACTACAAAATGTTTTGCATACATGGCTAACTTATTATGTAAAAACTGTTTTGATTTTTTAATTATAAATTAAAAATGAAACTATTGTTCATTCATCAAACACACACAGACATAAATAAAAATTATAAAGTAATGAGCGAAATATTTCAAAGGTTCCATATTTAAACTGAATTAAATCATGACAAAATGGCTAAATTAGCAGCTAACTCCGTTTTCTATTTCAAATTGTGTTTCAACACTGGGTCTGGGCAGTTTTTTTCCGGAACCGTAAACATGATAGACCAACAGTTTTTTTTAGGTGATTGTTTCTGAAAACCTGTTTACGGGATAAAACGTTATATCTTCTTATAATTCCATTAAGAGCAGGACTCTTTCTTTGGACTTTTATTGTATGCTCGCCTTTGCCGAGCCTTTGGTCCACTTTGCCGTCTTTGGCAAAATGTGATTATTTCAGACTATTGAAAATAAATCAAAATAAACATTACATGGAACGTGAAAAGCTTCGCATTACTGTTACACAATCCTACTTCTAAAATAAACAGAAGCACTCAAATTTTATGCCATTTATATACCAATTTTTACCATCATCAGTGGACCAGAAATATGGAAACAAAAGACTCAGTTTATATGTCAGAAAGCGAAATACTAGTAGTTCAGAATACCATTCATAAAAATGCAACTGCAATTGATGTCAATTTGAAAAGGAATCTCTCTTTACTAAACATAGTTGCCCTGCTGGTATCAATCACAGGACATGTTGCTGTATTTATTACACCTGGATTAGTAGTAGAAACATCAGGATCCCTTGTTTCAACTGTCATTATTTGGCTTGTTGGAAGTTTTCTTGTTTACTCTCTGGCTTTGTGTTATACTGAGCTTGGGACTATTTTTCAGAATGCGGGTGGAGCATATTTATATATTACATTGATATTTGGCCACTTTTATGGTTTTTTGGTTGCTTGGGGGTACATTATTCTTATATCTGGCCCTTTCATTGCTTTTGCATCTCAGACTGCAGCTTTATACATTGTAAAAGCAATATTAGATGACAACTCTTGTTCAAGTTATTGGCAAAATGCATTAGTCCTCTTGATTGCAAGTTGGATTCTTTGTAAGTACTGGTTTGTCATTTTTTTTTTTTCTATCTTGTTTTACCCAGTGGCATCACTAAGGTTGGTGTCACCTAGTGTGGAAAACTAGGGGTGACAACTCAACACAGGGGCCTCAAGTTCAAGACTTCCAGCATGGACAATGGGACATAATTCGAATTTTACTGTACTAGACCATAAAGTATTACTTACTGTATTTCAGAAAGCTATATGTTAATTTCATTAAACTGTGTTTGTAAACTTCTCCAATTTCACATGAATCATGTGACTACATTTTTGTTAGCGCATTTGGAAATAGCTCCAAATTGATCAGAGCAGCTTTAAATTTAGTCATAAACCTAAGCACCAGATGCTGTGCATGGTGGCACCCTTTACTACTGCCCTGCATGGTAGCACCTCGTGCTATGCTGTGCATGGTGGCACATGAGCTACTGCTCATGTTTTTAACTATGATTGGTTTTAAAACCAGAGTAGACAGAATTCTTTCTGCTATGAAATTTAGAATTGTTTATTTTGGTGTCACCCCTATGTTGGTGTCACCCAGTGTGACCCTCACTACCCATAGTGGCACCACTGGTTTAACCAATACAATATTACCTTACGTTCAGTTAAATTTAACAGATTTCTATGACCATGGGACAACCTTACTCTAGGATTGGGAAGGGGTTGTAGTCTGGCTACTGTAAAGAAAGTCATGTATTTAAATTAGTTATAAAGATGATACATTTTTATTCATTGAAAAACACCCTTTTTTTTTTAAAAGTTTTTTTAATTAATCAGAAAAATATTAATCACGCTAGATAGTCTTAATTTTAGTCTTGTACTGAATCCCTGTGAGATGACCTTGACTAATAGTAGTCTGCTTTCATTCCAGTATTGAGTATTGTTTCTTAACTTACTATTTTTGTGAATCTCTATAATCTATGTAAACAATATTCCACGTCTATTTTTCTTCCAGGTGTATTTTCTACCTTCTCAGTCTTAAAACCTCATTATAACTATTCATACCTTTTATCATTAACTGTGAGGCCAGTTGTCTGATGCTTTGAAGTATTATTATTTTTTTTATAGAATACTTCAATGCTGCTTTGTTTTTTTACTTTTATTATTCATCATCATCATTGCCCATCACTCCTATTGGGGTATGGGCCACCAACTAAAGATCTCCAGCGACTTCTATCCTGAGCCATTCTCTCCAGCTGCTTCCAGCTGAACCCCATCCTGGTGATGTCTGCTTCAAATTCTCACCTCCAGGTTTTTCTTGGCCGGCCTCTCTTTCTTTTTCCTTGAGGATTCCAACTCAATGCTTGCCTAGTGATGTTGCTTGCTGGCTTTTGAAATGTGTGGCCTATCCATCCCCACATCATCTTCCTGATCTCCTCATCTATTGAAGCTTGGCCGGTTCGTTCTAAAAGGCTGGCATTGGTGATGGTGTCAGGCCAACGTATTTGAAGAACTTACTTTTATTATTGTACTACAAAAAAGAGCATTGTGTGCATTAATATTTAAAAAAAAATACAACAGCTTCAATAAAATTTTTAACTAACCAGTACTGATAATTTATCATCTAGGTATTTTTTAAAACCAATATTTTATATAGGTTCTGCATGCCTCACTATTGTAGCCAGATGATTCTCACTAGTGTGGATGGTGCCCTTGCAAATTTAAGCCACCCACAGGGAGATTTATTGCAGGAGGCCCCATCCACCCATCAAACATTTTATGGGAGGGACCCCAAGCTGTTAGCAATGCCACTATTCCCTACTGCGAGTGTATTTCTGCCTTTCAAAAAATCATAACAGAAGGGCTTTATACAGGGCAACCTCAAGTGTATTTATGTCCATTCAAAGCCTTGGTGGAGACACTAGAATTGAGAAATATTCCTTAAATGGCGTTTCCAGGCAAGCTTATAATACAGATGGTCTATGGTGAGCTTTCCTCATGTCTAAATATTAATGTCCTGATTCCTGGCCCAGAGAGTGTACCTCACCATGCACATACATTGGTATATAGACTTGTAATAAGGTTACTGAATTTTAGTTTCAAAATAAAACAATAATTTCTTCTTTATTTTTTTTCCAGTTGGACTTGCTTTTATGAACTGTTACTGCCTAAAAATTGTTGTTTTACTTCAAAATGCATTAACTGTGTGCAAGATGCTTGCCATAGGAATTATTATCATTGGTGGAGTGTATATTATGTCCTATGGTTGGTTTTTTTAAAAGTAGTTTATCACAGAAAATGTATAAATCATAATGAAAAAGGCAACTTATAATCATAAAATTGCAATTTTTTGGAATAAAGTAATTTTTATTTTGAAATAATTGTAGTACAAATTATTTTATCACTTATTTCACTTTCCGATTCATTACATTTAGAATTATTCTTTACAGGATCTTCTGAAAATTTCAGCAAACCAATGGAAGGTTCCCACTCTGACTCTGGTAGTATAGCTATGGCCTTGACCTATGTAATTTTTTCCAATGGGGGTTGGTATGTAATACAAAGGTTGTTTTGTTTTTTAAATTAAGTCTGTGTTATCTTTCTATAATATCAGTTTTAAATTTCATGCATATTTTCCTTTCTTTTTTTGTGTATGCACAATAACTGGTCATTATTTTTTTTATGTTTATGAAACATTTACACATTTTCAAGTTCACATTATGGTATTTGTAATAATTGGTTTACTTTACCTCAGAAGCCTGATATTGTTCCACTGTACACAAATGTTGTTAAACTCTTTCACTACAAAAAATATGTTATAAGAATTGTCCTAGATTTTTTATATCTAATAATAATTAGCTTTTTGAATATCACGGGCATGCATTAAAAAATGTTGTTTTCTTTTCTAGTTATAAAAACCTGTTTGAGCCACCATGCTTATCCATTTACTTTAAATTTAAATCCTGAATTTAATTAACATATATAACTAAATACTTTTTTTTTCTTTATTTATAATTTTAAGGCAGGCTGTGACCACATTAACAGAAGAAGTCAAGAATCCATCCAGGTAAACATAAATATATTTATTTTAATGTAAATTTTAATTTGCTTCAAACTTTCACTTAATTTACATTTATATATTTATCATTCTCAGCAAGTTTGATTTTCTTTAATTATTTCCATGAAATAAAACTATATACATGTATTTTGAAAATTGAAATTGACAACCTTTCATTGAAAAAAAGGAAATCTTTTTAATAACTTGGCTTTTGTTGTTAAAATGGTATTTTTATTTCTCATTAGGACATTGCCTAGAGGGATTCATTTGACTTTCGCAATTATTGCGACACTTTTTCTGTTGACCTATCTGAGCTATTTTCTTGTCCTAGACAAAAATGAAATCATACAGTCCAAAGCAGTTGCATTAGTAAGTTTTTATATCTTTTAACATTGTCTTTACTGGTTCTTCTAATAATATGAGGGTTCGCACTCCCCATGGAAGTCTGCAAAACCTGCAAAACCCAAAATTTGGCCAACACAAATGGAAACCTTTGGAATGGGAAAATTTATCATTCAAGCAAGCATTCCGAGCACACGGAAAGAATTCTTAACTGTCGCGTAAGGTACAACAAAATCATGTAATAAGTTTTATGATTGGTAAGTACGGAACCACAATGTGACCTATTTAAAAGGTAAATGGTGAATTATTAGGGGAAAGGGTGACGATTTCAATTTATATGCCTACACCAGAGTTACCCCCCTTCTGTTTTTTGCCGTCACTTTGCCAATTGAACAAGCTATCAGCAGCTCCCAAAAAATACCAGTCATTAACACAGAAAGTAGCTTGTTCAGTAACTTTCAGGGACGGAACTTAGGAAGCCATTAACAATTATTTTTTTCTTCAGAAAACCTAGACCTGACACTTAATAATATCTGTGTAACTTTTAAAAGTTGCAAGTATTGTAGTTTCTAACACCATGCTGTTTTATGAATCATACCAATTACTAATGGCAATGGTGATCTTATGCAGATCCTATAATTGCTTCCTGCTCTTTGATTAATTTTTTGTGGCTTCCAATAAGCTGGTTTTTATTATTTTTTGGATACTTTTGTTTACAAAATCTTGAAAACTTAGTTTTAGGCTATATAGTTTTTGGAGGAGGGTATAGTGTCATAAAACTGCGGGCTGAGACTTAGTCTCTTAGAGTCAGTGAGATCAAACTCGTTGTGTCCCTCAACATCTAGGAACTGCCATAAAGACCAATGGCCAGCAAGCTACCCGACTGGTCCACTCTGTGGTCGGCCAGTCCCAGGGCACTCAAAAAGCACATGAATGGCTCTGACTTCGTTGAAAAAATTTTTTTTAACATGTAGTGTAGATTCAGAAGTTCTTTTTAAAGTCATGAAAATTATCTTTTGTAACAAGCTGACTGATTTGATATATTCTTTAATTTTATTACTTCTTTTTTTTTTACAGTAATTATGAAATTTTTGTTAAGAAAGATTCATTTTTCCCCCTTCATGTTGCAGTTGAAAATTTATTGGTATATGGTTGAATGGCATTTGATTGTAGCACATTTTTTTATTGTTAAGCTGTTAAAGTGTTCACATTGTTATTCCCAAAAGACTCAAGGAATTTGGTTTTGACCTATGGAATAACACTGGAATTCCTATGGAATTAATACTTGACAAAAGTGTATGAACCCTGTAATAAGATTTTTTTTGTTAGCTTCTACATCTTAATTGGTACAATTTATAGTTACTTTTCTAAATTTCCTACTTTCAATAAAAATTCAGTCTTCTAAAAATTATTTTCTGTCCTCACTTTCATCAAGACATTTTGTGAACACATCTGGCGGCCACTGGTCCCTGTTATGTCTGCTCTTGTTGCCCTGGCTTGTGTCGGTGCACTGAACACTGGCATTATGGGACACTCAAGGTTAGTCTCAGTATAGTAAAAAAAAAATTTACACTAATTGAATTATTATCAAGATTTCTAAACAGAATTTGCTCTTCACTATTGCCGAATTTCTAGAATGGTTTTTGCTGCTGCAAGAAAAGGTGACCTACCTTGTGTGTTAGGTACACTTCATCCTAGTTACAAGACCCCAATCATGGCTATATGGACTGTAGTAAGGAGTTATAACATTTTATCTATGTATCGTATCCAGTGAATTCTATAAACATTAATTTCTTTTTTTACACTATTAATAAACAAAAAACAAATGAACTCAAATAAGCTCATTTTTGTATCTTTTTTAATTAACAGTTTCAATTGCTAAACTGTCAAATTTATGCTGGAAGTTTGCAAAAAGTTTTTTTTTAATTATAGCTGGAATTCCGGAAGTAATGATTAGACACCAAAGATGGAAACATTTGGCCTCAAGCACTAGATGCTTAATGGTTCATTTAAGTTATTTGATTGGGCAAAATTTAATTATTTATCTGAGGTGATTTATTTAAAAAAAAAAGGACTTATTCTTAATAATTACTTAATATCTTAATTTTATTTCTAAGCTATTTTTTTTTAACAGGTTGTGTATGGTTTCATCATGATGTATTCAGGCGGCGTAAAAAAACTGATGCAGTTTATAGGTCTCTACTCAATCATTATGGGGTTCAAAGTAATTGTTGGTTTACTTTACCTGAGATATACTCAGCCTGATGTTGTTCGACCATATAAGGTAAAAATGACAGAACAATGGATTGTGAATAATTGTATACTGCCTGCAGTATCAAGATGATAATTATTTATTGTAAAAAAAAAAAAACAACTACCCAGAAATATTACCTGTCATAAAAGTCATTTTTTTTTCCTAATTTAAAATCACTAAACCAAAAAAGAACAGTTTTAAATTTAGTCCCATTTCATTTGGTATCTGATTTGATAAAGCCCGTCAAACTAAAGAAAAAAAAATTTAATGAATAGCTCATTTGTATAAAGTTTTTTTTTTTTTTTTGCATGACTTTCTTGGTCAGATCTTGAATGTGAAGTACATGATGTACACATCACATTTAAGGGCTCACCCATTAATTATGTCAACAGCTAAATGGGGTGTGGGTGTCTAAACAGCTATTGAAATAGTAAAGGGGGGGGGGTGTGAAGATTTTTTTGAAAATTAATTATAACATCAATAATTAATTTATCGGGGTGTTGTGTTGGGTTGGGGGGGGGTGTCTAAAAATGTGCTAAAATTTTTTGACCATTAAAAGAGATCCATTCAATTTTAACTTTAAAAAAAAAAAAAAAAAAAAAAAGCAAAAGATTTTTATTGAACTATGTAATATCTTGTTAGACTTAGTACTTCCATTTAATTAGAACGAATATTTAAACATGTATATATTGATGTGCAATTTAACATATTAGTATTTTTATAGACATCTTTTTTTTTTTGCAGGTTCCATTAGCATTTCCACTTCTTCAGGCTGTCGTGAGCATTGTGTTATTTATACTCATTGTTTACCAAGAGTCTGCCTGGATGATGGTTGGTATCCTCATCTACCTATTAGGAATACCTGTCTACTGGCTGGGTGTAAGCTGGAAGAAAAAGCCCAAGGTGTTTATAACAATGCTAGGTCAGTGCATAAAAAATAAACCAAGCTTGATGATGAATCTGTGTATTACCCTTTATACTGTTAATATTTAAAGTAATTTTTTTCTATTTATAGTAACTAAATAAAATATTTTCTGTGCAATACAGATAATATTATAGCTTATACTATAGATTGTAAGTCATGCAAGAATCGTGCAAGCTCTGGGTTCAAATGCGATGAAAGCCTTGTGATTATCTCATTGGACAAATAGTATACCAATGGCAACCCTGGGTATGGTGAGCATAGCATATGGGCATAATAAAAACTACCCCAAAAAAAGTAGTTATTGGCTCCACCTCATGCCCAGGGACATAATGGGTATGAAAAAGAAAATGAGTATTGTCGTAAAATATTAAATTTTGAATAAATCCTGTCAGCAGTATGTCTTTGATAAAATATATATTTATAGTGTCTGCAGAGACTCTAATACAATATAATTATTTTTTTTTTAGGATTACAAACTCAAAAATGTTTGTCATCTGCTTCAAAAGTACCCAGAATATTATATTGACTTGACTTAACTTAATTCCTTGAACTCCTTGCAGAGCATAGGGAATCTGCAATCACTCCCCGGCGCACTCTGTTTTGGGAGGCCTTTTTCAGTTCACCCCATGTTTGGCATAGGCCTCTTCCTGATTTTGATGTGGAGTTTTATTATTGTGTATTGCATTGGTTTCCTTAGTGGTTCGTTGTTTTTTTTACAGTGTTGTGCTACTAGCCCCACACCTAACCCTCCACCTTACTCCTCTAGGGCTTGGGACCTGGCAACAGCAGAGTTAGAATATCATATTATTTATTATTTTTACTACTGTAAGAAAGGATAAATATATACAAATGTTATTTACTTCAGTTTATAACTCTTTTTAACTGCAGTAGTCAAAGTTAATTCATGTATCTTGTTTTACAGGTAAAGTTACTGGCATGCTGCAGAAGCTATTCAAGTTGGTGCCTTCATGAAGTCCTGTCTAATTTTTAATAAAACAAGAAGTTACTGCTGCTAATTTTATAATTCCCTTAAAAATTTTTGCTTTTTTTAAAAATAATATTTGAAATGCTCCACTGCAACCCTGGGAGAAAAAAATGGTACTGTAGTGTTAATTGGTAATTAATTTTTTTTTGTATGAATATTGACATAATCAGTCATCAAAGAACTTGGCAGCTAAGCTATTTAAAAAAATTATTTTTATTTGACATTTAAATTGAATGGCAAAAAATATTTTATTTATGAAAAATTGAATAGTATTTTTTTTAACAGGGTACAAGAAAATTATATATTAGTCAGAGGTACATTTTTTCCTTTTTGCAAATCATACTGAAATTCCTTTTTATGCTGTGCAAATCATACTGAAATTCCTTTTTTTCCCTTTGTTTTATAATGTTACAAGACATGTTTTTAGTGTAACCTTTTTTTTTTTACAGAATTATAATGTCTGTGAATTATATACATGTAGCCTCTTTATGTATTTTCTGCCTAAATTATCAGTAAACACAGTTATTAAAAAAAAACAACTTTCTTTTGAAATATACATGTACATGTATATGTGTATTAATCACTTTCTTATTCATCAACATTGCAGTTTTTTTTGTTGATAGTCTTAATAGTCATGTTTTATAGTGTTTAACTGTTGACTGAGATGTGTCGATAGTCTTAATGGTCATGTTTTATAGCATTTAACTGTTGACTGAGATGTGTTGATAGTCTTAATAGTCATGTTTTATAGCATTTAACTGTTGACTGAGATGTGTTGATAGTCTTAATAGTCATGTTTTATAGCATTTAACTGTTGACTGAGATGTGAAATAATCCTATTTTTTCTGTATAAAGTTGTCTTTCCTATGTTTTTTCCAAATGAAATGTTTACAAGTCTTTCTGTGAATTTAAATATTGAGCATGATAAAATTTTTTATGCTGGTTTCATTTAAAACCTGTTCAGATAATTTATCTTTGTTATGATCCATTGAATAATTTCTAAAAAGACCCGGTTTTTTGTTGTATTATTAGGATTTCTCTCTCCATATTATGAGGTCTTAGTGGAATTAAAGATTTCCGGAGAAATGATCTCATCTCAGGACATTCAGGGAAACTTTCAAAGTCGGTATAAGTTAGATGCTTTAACCCAGCAATAAAATTTAAGTGCTTAAAAAAAAATTCTAGCAGCTTCTTTTTTCATTCCTCTGGGGCATGATGGGCTCATTCAGTATTAAAAAGGGGGAGGGCGAATAAAGTTGCTTTGTTCTATGAAATGTCTAAATTAGGTTAGATATAACTACATTACTGTTTACATTAATACTAGGACAGCAAAATGGAAGAAAATCTGGGCCATTTTTCTTTGAACAACCAAAGCTATTTTCATTATAATTATTCCGATTTTCAATTTTAAAAATGTCTTATAGTATAGAATCCAAAATGTCAGGCCATTACTCAGCATAGGCTGTAGAGAACTTTGAATTTTTCTTTTCCATATTTTTTTTTTAGCCTATTATGGAGATTGCAAAATGTAATAAAGGCTGTAAAATAAGGGATTACTATTTCCCCTGCATGCTTGTAAAAAAAAAATACTATGACTATATTTGTTAATTTTATTTTACTGTCCTTGGTAAGCCAGAAGGCTGAGTATTGATGTTAAGAAATCTTTACAAGTCATGATATTTAAGACTGTTTAATTATACTGTTAGCTTAATAAAAAAATTTTTTTATATAAAAATTAGAGCTGCTGTTCGATTAAAAAAATTGATCGAAATTAACGCATGATTAAAATTTTTAATCGCAAATTAACGCACATTTTAATCGACACAATATAGTACAATTGTTTGTATTCAAACTAATATGTCATAATATCAAAGCATAATATTGGCATAATAAACAAGTCATTTTAATTTACGAAAGAGGTATAATGAATTATAACATATTTATTAAGCATTAGCATATATGTCTATTGAATTAGTTATTGAGATCAGTTTATGGACATGTATCAATCACGTCAATGATGCAAATAGTTTTCTTTTTATTTAACAACAATGTCTAACCTTTTTTTATCGTACCATAGTTCCGAACTAATGACGTATATCCCTCCCTCCCTGTCATATTTTTCTTCACTTCGCCCACACCTAAGTCTGTTTACCCTACCCTCCACTTCTCATTTCAAAAAAAAAAAAAATACACACGTCATTTATATCTCATGTAACTTTTCTTTCATAAAATAATAGTGTAGCCAGAAAATTGTCGCTCACTTATTATTAACACGTTTTTTTTCTTTATTTCACCCCCCCCCCTTCCCCACCAAGTCACATTTTTAACACACTCTCTCTCTACTTAAAGATGTCCCAAAACAAGTTGATTTACTTTTGATCTTCCTTTGAAGTTTTTGCGCGTCGGTGTCTATAAATGTTACTCTTATATTCTTTCATTCATTTACTTTCTTACTATCAACAGAAAAGAAAAAATTATATGTCTGTCAGTTAAATTAATAAAAAAAGTATTTTGTAAAATGACACTCTTTACCGCTTCAAACGTTCAAAGCGAAATTTTGATAGGTCGGCTTTCATTTTTGATCTTCTCTTGTTCTTTCGTGTGTCAACATTAACAATTCTTTCTTTCGTTTCATTTTGGTTATAGCAACAGTTGTACCCGAGTGTTTGCCGGTCTAACTCTTGGAGAAAAATCTTTTGATGTTTTTATTGTTATATACAAAGTACAAACGAAAATATGCCTTTCTTTCCATCATATCGACACCGCTAGTTTCAGAACGTTAATAAATATAAAATATTAAATTTAGCTCAGCAACACAATAATTCTGAAAAATACTTACAGTCTCTCGTGTACTGATGTTTGCATAGCATAGTCTAGACCATGTCTAGACATTGATTCCAAGTGTCATGAAACTGTTAGTGCAGCTGATGCAAGACGCTGTATTTTCAAATGCGATAAAAAATTAGGCGCAAAAAATGGTGATACAAAATTTCTAACATCTCGTTATTTTGACCTAATTTTAACAGAGTTCACCAAACACTTGTCGTTCTTTTACCTCCACCAGTACACTACAGTACCTCACCAATACACTACAGTATATATTGTAAACTAGTAAATGAAACTTTTTTCTTTTTACATCGACCGGGAAGGGAGCAGGAGGTTCACTTGTCGAAAGGCTACATAACAAAACATCATTTTATATTACAATTGGGGCTTTTGTCCACGTACCTGGGGGTGAGGGTGTGTGTTAATTGTGACAGGGTGGGAGTAGATCTACTTAATAAGTGAACGGACTTTAACTTCAAATTGTTGCGTGAAATTCCGTTATTTATCGATTTGGTGAACTTTCAGCATTTTGGTCAAATTAACGCATTTTGGTGTTGCGTTGAAAATTTTAATCGCAAATTTGTTTTGACGCGTTAATCGCAAATTAACGCAGTTTAATCAGCAGCCCTAATAAAAATATATAATATTATGCGATTATATGGTCATGTGATGTAGAATACTCGACTGATGACCTGAATGTCACAGATTCTAGACATTACTTGTAAAATTCACCAGGAACTAATACAAATCATAAGTCCACAGAGCTTAAATAAATTAGTACTGATTGTAAGTTGGGAAAGTAAAGGCAGTTGGCCACACAATTCCTCAGTATGCCATAGATACAGATTCAGCTCAATTCCTCATTTCATGTACACATATTGTCTTATGGGTTTAAAGGGAAAACATTGTATGCTTAAATGTTCAGTTATTAACTTACTCAAAAATTATCTTGAAATAAGTACAAAATTAAGGCAGTTGAGAAATTAAACCTGTGGATCAGTTGTAATGGAAATGCTTTATTTAGTATTTATTGCTAGTGATTCATTATAAATATTTATAAGTCACATATAACTAGTTGGTAATAACATTCCATCTAACATTCTCTGTATATTTCTTTTCATTGGTTCTCCCTTTTTTTTCAAACTCGATCCATACTTTTGGGGGTACAGACTTGTGTGACATTTTCATTGAATTGCATGATTTTATGCTTTATTGATGGAATATAAATTTTCTTTCATGAAATAATAAATAAAGTATGCTGAAGAATTATTGTAAAAATATGAAACCTTAAAAGTGATTCATTTTTTCTGAAGAAAAAAAATATGATTTTGTTTTTGTATATCTGCACTACCAAAACCGATTAATGTTCTATACTCTGATATTTTGTTCATACTTGATATTTGTCCCCACTGTTTATATACATCTGTTGTATACTCTATATTTATACTCTTTATTTTGACATTATTTTTTGGATAAAATCAAAATTTTTATATATCTGTTGAAATTTTATACTCTTACCTTGACATTATTTTCTTTTTTTTTTTTTTAAACTTTTAAAATTCATTAATGATTTTTTAAAGTATATTTGCATGTAAATATTACTATTTTTGGCAATTATTATTACAAATTACCAGACATTAGATAAAATACATTTTTCTCAAAGTATTTATAATAAACTGTGATAAAAAAATCTAAATGGCTTATTGATTTTGTTGTTTAACTATGTTTTATCATTTCCATTGTGATTATACCTTCTAATAAAAAAAAACCAACTTTTATCACCATTATCATAAACATAAATTGAGAATTAATGTACTTAAGGTCAAATTAACATGCTGATATACTTTCACTTACCAAACAGATATCAAATTGTTAAAACCATTATCAGTTGTAAAAAGTTTAGATATGAGCTTACAAACACAGTTTGAAGTTTTTGTTTTTGATTATTTATATAGATATTTATATATATAATAGATAGATACATAGATAGATAAGATATAGATAGATAGATGATTGATAGAAAGATAGATGATAGATAGATAGATTAGATGATATGTAAATTCCCCCCCCCCACTGATTATTAACACTTTTTGAAAAATATTTTTTTCAGAATTTTTCTTTTGGGGTTAAAACAAAAAGTGTTTAGCTGAGACATGAACAATTAACATTATTATGGTTTTTTAATTTTTAATTATACGTTTGCAGTAGGGCTTATACAAAAACCGACTTTTAAAAAAACCGGTTGTCAAAGGTCAATTTCTCAAAAAACCGGCTAAAACCGGTTTTCGGTTTTACTATAAAATAAGTGAAATAACGGATATTTTAAGCATTCTAGCAATAATTATTTTCCATGTATTTAATTAACGTGTATGAGAAATGATAAAGGATAGTGTAATTCAGCTAAACAATTTTTACGTAAAACAATAAATACAAGAAAAAAGTTATCAATATAACAGTAAAATTACTGCTACTGTCTACTGGGTACCTATATATTCATTTAAACTGCTTTATAACTAAACAAATTCATATCATGACCTTTGAACTGTTCAACGTTATTTGACAGTCACTAATAAGTCTTAATTCTTTCTCGTGTTTCATTTATATTATATTGTCAAAGACATGAGGTTTGGTTTGCCGCACACAGACCAATTCTGAAATCAGCCGTTGTGATGTAAACCTCAGTATAGAGTTTATTTATAAACATAGTCTATAGATATTACGGCTCTCTTTCTAGTCATGGTATTCACTTTCTGTCTTCCCCCCCGAATCCCCCCCTCTCTCATCCTCTGTCTAAGTTTCTAACATGTGACACAGTACACTAACACTTCTACACCTCCGTGGACCCACATCGAGTGCCCGTTTCAAAACGTTCCTCCACTGTTGTACTAAATTAACTCCTCACCCCTCCCTTCATACAGTTGTCTCCCCACCTACCCCCTCTCATCCCTGAGATGTATTAGTTACAACAGTCATTACACCGGCCGTACGACGGTCCTGCGGCAGGACTCCTGCCTTGTTTAGGCTAGAGGGGTTGACGGTGGTGGAGGTGTTGGATGACGATCATAAATTTAGTCAACTTGGAAAAAATAGCCCCGTTCTGTCTATTGTTTAGTGATGAGCTAGGGAGGTACCGATTATTCCCCCCCCCCCTCCCGTTTCAATTCATATACTTTCCGCAAGTCAACACTAAATTCGTGCGCTAAAAAAAACATCGGTTGTTCTGAGAAATTAGTATACGACTTGAATTTAGCCCTCTTTCCAGGTCGAAGAAACGGATGCTATAAATCTCTCTCTGTGTATATACCGTCCCCTCCACTTGGGCACGCCTATTCAACAATTACTTTCTATCAATGACAATGTACACAGGTCGGACTGAGGAGGGAATTCTTTGGAAAGTCACAGTTTCCCAGATTTCTCTGTAATTTCGTGGAATGTATCAACATTTTTTGCTAATTGTTAAGTTCCAAGCTAAAACCGGCTTTTAAAGCCCAAAAAACCGGTTGTCGAATGCTTCGACTTTCGTCAAAAAACCGGTTTTTCGCCGCCGGTTATTAAAAACCGACACCCCCTAGTTTGCAGTATATCTTTCTTTTGATTTTGACAATTTCACGATATTAAGTTAACATAAAAAAATGAAGTGTTGTAAAATGATTTTGTAAATGCACAATTTCAAATATTGTTGAAGATTCAGGAATAAGCTCTTTTAATTGTTATGCATATTGATATTGAGTGGGAAAAAGTGATGCTACCTTTCTCTTCAGAAAGGATTGTGCTATATAACACTAATCCACCAATAGAAATTAAGTTTTTAACATTTTGCCTGACTGGAGTGTATGATGTAGACTCTCCAAAATTAAAGAGCCATCAACTCGTGAAGCATCATATTGGTAATGATAAAGAAAATAGGCAAAGAAATAAGACACAAGCTTAAAACGTTTAAGTTAAAGTAAACAAACATCATACTATGTCAGACGACGAAGACTATAATTCAGAAGAAGATGTGGATTATGTGCCTTCTGGTAAGATATGCCAATTCAATTAGCCTATGCCATAGGCTATGGTTTTATAATAATGACTTAAGATCATCAATATTAATATCTTAAAATGACTTATGCCAGTATAGATGCTGGCATATTTTAATTCCTTTCAAACTTCTAATGAAATGAGATGATGAGTAAATGGTACTGACTTTGATTATTTCATTGAATATGCTATGCAAACCTATTATAATAGTAAAGACTTCTTTTCTTATTCTTAACTTATAACATATTAATATTGAACATGCATAATTTTAACACATGTACAAACTGTAGCTATATCAAATACTTTAAACACTTAATGCAGTCTTATTTCAAGTTTTTATGGCGATATTAAAAACTAGAATCTGATGGAAATAGCATCAACATTTTTACAAACTATTCTCCTAACCGCATTTTAACACAATAATAATGTTTGAAAAAAAAATTCTAATCGACTAATGAATCCAATTATAATAGTGAATATCTCAGTCTATTCTAAACATAATATTTAAAATTCAGAAATATCAAAACTATTTTTCATTCCATATATTTCATGAAGAAAATGTAAGTACTTTTGGTGGGCTGGATGAACTGGTCTCATGGGCTGGATGGTCGTGTGATAAAGCTCAACTGTTGACCCTGGTTTGATCTCCAGTGAAGACCAATGGATATTTCAGGTCATGGTGAAAGTTCCCTTTATATCTTCCATGGTGCATTCATGGCCATTGCATTATCGGCTATGGTGTAAATGAAAGAAGGGCACCATAAAAACAGTCCCATAAGTGGTTTTTACCAGAGTAACTTTTACTTTCAATAACTATTGATCAATATTATTTTATCAGAGGGGGAACAGCTGAGTGAAGAAGAAAATTCAGGAGATGAAGAAGATCTGACAGTACTTCAAGATGAGGAAACATCTAAAACAAAAGGAACAACTAAGTCCTCAACACAGAAAAAGAAAACTTTAATTTCAAACAGGTAATATTTTCTTACTGTGCCTGTGACATTAAGAATCTTGGTTTTGGGATTAATGGGTTGTTTTAAATGTTTCTGGCTTTTTTTATAGTTGCTGGTTCTCAGCCGTAATTGAGACTGTACCATAAAGGATGCGAAACTATGTCTTTGAGTGAGACCCTCACACATAAGTTCATGTAAAAATGTACCATTTTTTTTTATAATGGAGTATGCTTATCTTTCTAATGACACAAGCAGCAAACTGACAACCTTCTTTAAACTCTTGGTTGTTTTGAAAGAAAATTTAATGTTGCTGCACACCCTTGCATTAGCTTTCCCATACCCCTTGAGATACACTGCCACCAATGTTCCCTCTAAGGTGTGATATGAAGTGAGCAATAAATTTTGTCTCTGAGCAACATTTTGTTTTGAGGCCAAAATTTGTGAGCGATTTAAGCGATGTCGTCCGTCGGAGTGAGCGATGATCGTACGTATAGTATGAATGACGCTCTGAATTCGTGTGAGCTTAGAGGAAACATTGACTACCACCTGTTGAGAATTGCAAGGTTATAGCACAGCTATGGGCAAACTATAGCACATTGGCTAGTTGCAGCCCATCAAGCTAATTGATCAGGCTATGCCAACTGCATTTAATTTATATGAACTTTCTAGCCATCTGACCCTTCTGTCATGTTAAAGATCCCATTGCCTGGGAAAATTAGAAGCCTATCTTATCTAGATTCAGTGACATTAGTAGCCACTAGATGTTTTAGTAGCATATTATAATACGCTTGACAGCAGATAAAATTTAGCATACTCTTTCACTTAATCTTACAGTAAAAGAATTTATCCATCATTATTTTTAACTGTAAAAAAAAAAATTACTTTTGTATAGTTGAGCAAGGAAATAATAATATGTATTAGCAAGAAAATATTGTTGCTTTTTTTCCCGCATTCTTATCTACAGAAACAATTTTACTAATCTGTTTTGTGATTTTCTCTCTTAATTATAAAATGATTTTTCAATTTACAAATTAGGAGGCGTAGAGGAGGAATAAAACTTGAGAATATTGATAAGGCGGCAGACCCTTCCATTGTGGCTGAAAGTGAGGAGGAAGTGAAAAGAAAAAAAGAACTTGCAGAACAAATTGCCAGAGAAGAAGAAGAAAGAAGGAAAGAGAAAGAGAAAAAAAGAGTTGAAGATTTATGGAAGTTTTAAATCTGACATCAAATTACCTTCAAAGTCATCATCTGGATCTGGTTTAGGATCACTTACTTCTCACGTAAGGCTCAATTGATCACATTTAAGTTGCTATTGCAGTACTCTACTGTTAAATCTTAAAATTGTTTGGACCATTGGTTGATAAAAAAAATGTTGAACCTGGAAGAAATTATCATTAACCAATGTACTACCACTGTGTAATTAATTTATAAAAATAAATCGTTATGAATACTGTCATTGTTTAATTAAAAGAATCCTTGCAACAGTAGCATTCTTTTTTATAAACTCACATAGATATTATATAGAAGGAATCAACTTTTTTTAAAAAGAATTTTCTTTTAATAATGAGCAAGTAGTCTGATTTTTACTAGCATAAACTAAAAATTTTGCATTTTCTCCTTGTATTCACTGTGGTTTAAAAAAATTGTGTTTTTTTTTTTTGAAACTTCTTTTAGGTGAAGACTTCAATTGATTCAAACTCTTCCCCATTAGCTGCTCCTTCAGACACATCATCTAGTGACAAATCCAAGAAAGTAACCATTACCAAAGTCTTTGATTTTGCAGGAGAAGAAATAAAGTTAGTTAATTGTATTTAGAAAATTCAAATTTAAATTGCAAATTGATGCAATATCCTTGTTCAGTAATGAAAAAAAATCTTTTAAAGGCTAGTTGACATAGTTCATACAATCGTACCTCTGAATCAGTACTTAATTTTTTTTATAAATATAGTTCATGTTCCTAGACAGTTTTTTTTCATGTCAAATTAAAAGAAACTAAATGTATCTGTTCGGGTGGCCCACAAACTTAATGTTCAATATTTTTCTCAAAGTACACATGCTAGATTGTAAGGCAGAGTATAGAACATTTAAATGGTTAATACAATTGATTTGTTATTATGTAGTAGTAATGAAAAGAAAAAATGAAAATCACGCTACATCTTACAATGAGAAGGTTTAAGGTGGCAAAGTATTCTTATTCTAAAGCAATGGTCTGATTCTGAAGAGAAGATTTTGTTAACGGTCAAAGAGTTTAAATTAAGGGCACTGTTAAATTTGTTGTCTAGATACTTTTTGTACGATTAATTATATTCACCACCATCAAAAGTAAACTTATTACAAGAATTCTCTTAATCTCTTACATTTTTATTAGTAAGCTTATATTGTCACTTTTTATTTATTTTTTTCTCTGCTAGAATAACAAAGGAAGTTGATGCAGATTCAAAAGAAGCCAAAGAAGAACAAAAAAAGCAAGAAATGTCAACAATGGAAGAGACAGTATCTCCTGATACAGCTTCCAGCTCTTCAGTTGGGTGAGAAGATGCTTTAAATAGTTAATTCACCACTGCTATTTCATTGAGAAGGGAGTATTGATGAGGGCTCATTTTTTTATCAGGCTCTGGCAAAGTCCTCCAGAGCTTAAACCATGGGTATCTGACATTAGTTGTGGGAGTAAAGGTCGCTGGGTATTTTGTACATGGCTACAGAAACTGGTACATTTTACACTTCTTCTGCCTTAAAAGGATTAAGTAAAAACTTTATATCAGAGCTTGATTAGAGACATTATCCTATGTGTCATTTTATTATTGTCTATACAAATGTGTATTGCTTACGGTGTCATTACTTTATGGTTAGTCAATTTGTCTGTGAGTAAGTGACTTGAAAGTTAAATTGTTTAGGTATGGGCAAGGGTGGTTAACTTTTAAATTTTGGTCCACAATGGAATTTTATTTCAATTTGACAGCAAGCCTGGGCCAAAAGCATATGGATGGTTTTTATGAAGTGGTATACATTTAATGTAAACCTGATGCATTAAAGTTTTAATTTGCATGATGGATCAAACAGCTAAACCTTGCCTGTCTATGGACGAACTGAGCATGTCTGTTGTACATGAATTCCATTCTATTTTTGTCTCATCATTATTTGAAGTTAATTAATTTGATAAACTGCAGGACATACTTGCTTAGGATCTTTAAAACAAAAGACTTCAGTTAAAAAACATCATCTGCATAATTATTACCATAATACAACCAGTTTTCTAATTCCATTCATGTACATACTTATCAGCTACTTTTGATATTATTAACAACCTTTTTTTTTTTGAAATTTAAAAGGTTAGGTATCAAGCGTCCAGCTGTTGGTGGAGGATTAGGCAGTGTGTTGAATAAAATAACAAAGAAAAATAAAATGGGAACCCTGGTAAGAGACTTTTTACCAATATTTTGTTCGTACCATAAAATGTAAATGCTTTTTGTTGATTTCTGAAAAATTTGGTGCCATTAAGAAACCTTTGGTTATTTATTCTCACAATTTTATTTTCCACAATCTAAAATAAAAATAGGCTTTTTCTACCTGGTTGATGTTCAGTGTCTACTGTGTCACAGTACTGTCATTGATGAAAGTATTGTAATGTATATAATTAGATCTTTTTCACTGGTCACTAGACTAACAGAGGGACGGGTGGCTTAGCAGTGAGGAATGTTGGTCTGTCGACCTGAGAATCCAGGGTTATCCTCTGTGAGAACCAATGGAACTTTTCTAGTTCCTGGTTCTACATTTCATCTGCTGTGGATGCCCTTTAAGACTTAGGGAACTTTTTATTTTACTACCCAGTCATTTGAATGTTTTATCTGACTGTACACAGCCTTAGAATGCTCAGATACAGCTAGTTAAATAAAAGACTTGAAAGTGGTTGTTTTTTTTTTAAGAAATTTAAGAAAATACACAAAAATGAAAATTTTCCCATGATATGATTATACATGTATTTAAAAAAAATTTTTTTTGGCTTTTATTATGAACCATGGCAAATTAAAAAAAAAAAAAGTAAGTTGAAATCTAATGAAAATGTTCTGATTACAGGAAAAATCAAAGATTGATTGGGATGTCTTTAAGAGGAAAGAAGGCATAGAAGACGATCTGAAAATTCATAACAAAGGAAAACAAGGGTGAGAATTGTCTTCCTTTTTTAAATAGCTTGATGTGTTAGGTTTTATTGCTGATTGTGCTACGATAAGCTGCCATGATTGTCTTCCATTTTATATTCAGTCAGATTCTCATTTGAATCAAATATATGTCTGTAATTTTTTTTCCATGAACTCTCAATTGCTTTTCATGTTAAGTCACATATAATAATAGTCTTTTTCTTTTTGTGACCATTTTGATTTCACATACCAGACAAATCAGGAGTTGATAACATTCTTTGCACTGTATTCAATAGAAATAAATAGTTTTTTTTTTGTGTGATTTAAAGCATTTTTGGTGAGACTTGAAATTAATTACTTTTCAATTATCACCAAATAACATATATTTTATAACTTAAAGGTTTTATATTATTACATTATCCAGCTTAATTTATTGTATCACATATTACTTGGCTGATAAGATTAAAATAAAAACTTTATCTTTTATCTGATGGGAAACACTCATACTTATGTGTGATTGCCTTTTAAATATACATACAATTAAGTAAGCTCATAGGACCAGACACTAAAAACATACAAATCCTTAGAAGTTAATCTATATTGTTTTTATGAAAACCTTTTTTTTTACAGTTTCGCAGAAAATTTTTCAATTGGGAGTAAAAATTCATTTTCATAATTAATTGATTTTTTTACAGGTACACAGAGAGAATGGCATTTTTAAACAGAACAGATCAGCGACAGTTTGAAATAGAAAGAGCTTTACGTCTTGGCAGCACTAGCAAGAGATAATTGGGACAGTTTGATTGATTTCGTTATTTTTTTTCTCATTAAGTACTTCTGTTTTCTTACAGATGGTAATTCTTCGATCATTATAAATATATAGGAATTAACAAATGCTCATTTTTGGCTTGAATAATGTGTCAAAGCTCTCTGTACAGATTATAAACCTGAAACAGTTAAAATTTTTCTCTCATGTGCTGTTGATCTTGTGCTAATAAAAATTGAACACATGCACTAAGTTTGTTTTACAAATTGAGCTGTAAGAGAAAGAAAATGAAATAGTAAATCTCATTATGAAGTACACTCTGTACATAGATTATGATGGTTACATTTTTTAAAATTATTTTAGAGTAAAAATGTGTTTTTTTATTTTTTTGTATCTCTGTCAGAGGTGTGTAAAAAAATGCAGTATTTGTATGTTATTTTTTTCTTTTTGAAATAAAATGTAATAAACAAATCTAATGCATGGGTTTTTTTAAAGTATTTTCTAAAAATTAAAGTTGCTCCAATATCATTAATGAACATCAGCAGTTGTAAGTTTGCGAGTATGATTTTTTTTTTTTTTTAGCATTGTGTGAGTAGTGGTCATTGTTTGGTATAATTAATAACATTACTGCACAACTATCTGGGTTTCAGAAAGTCTAATTGTGTGTCCCCGAATTTGTGGACATTAATTAGCAAAGGATGGGGAAAAAAGCGGTTCTGTCAAAAGTGACTAAAAAATGTGATTAGAAGCTAAGTTATAATTAGTGCTCATAATGTAGTAGATGACTCTTACTCTTAGGTCATATTCTTGGGTTATCAAACATTCAAACTGTCAATTCAGTCACTTGGTTAAAGGTCAACAAGTCCATTGAATAATCTAGCGTTATATTGAGACATGACCATAAGCAAGATTTTATCACTGGATTAACTGCCACTTATGTCTACAGACATTGCTATGAAGGTGATGTAGGTAATGATATAGAATTAATTTGATTGGAACAACTTAACAGTATTTCAGCAGGTTTAAATTTCTGTTTACTCTTTTTTTTTTTGCTCCAGTCCATCCACCAATCAAAAGGTGTTTTCAGTTTCTTTTTAATCTTATCCAGCTAAACTTGTCTATATATATATGGTAGCTGTAAAATTTAACCATGTATCTATCTTAAGTTAGTAGTTAGTATAGGTCTTATCCAACTTCTACAACTATTTCTTTGGCACTAAGCACTAACTTACTTTTAGTTTAGTGATAAGAGCTATCTGTCTTAACCCCCCCTCCCCCTAAAACTAGTAAGAAATCTAAAGCTACCAAACCTAACATTGTTGTCGAGGAGTTAAGGTTGATTTAAATATCCAAGATTTAATTTGTGCATGTGTGTTAATCACACTTTTTAAGTAACTCTAGAGAGTATTAATTTTTAAATTGTTATGTGACGTAATTTTTTCTAGTTTGACGTCATTTAAGATTTTGCTTAGAAACAAGCCTTGGTGATAACGACAGTTGCTTTCTAGATGATGAACCTATAGGACGTATTTTTATTTACGCAGTGGCTACGGTTCGGTCCGACCGAACGCGTATTTCTTTTTTTCGGGTACCAGCCTTACTTATTATTGCATAGCGGCCGAGTCTCTGCACTGAACTATATAACAACATAATTTTTTTTTTCAGGATTAGGATTAGGGATAGGGTTAGAGATAGGGTTAGGGATAGAGATAGGGTTAGGGTGTGGAGCAATATTATCTATGGCTGGTACCCGAAGTAAAAAAAATACGGGTTCGGTCGGACCGAACCGTAGCCACTGCCTTTTACTTAACTCTAGAAGTTAATATATTCACTTTCATATAGCAACTCATATATATTATTTGATCTTTTGAAGATGTGCCTTTATGATTTAACATGTTTGCTACTTTAACGTCTTTGTCAATAAATGAAGAATCAGCAACATTGTGTTGAACATTAATTAGAGAATTGTTTGTATGAGAATAAGTGACACGCTACCACAGTAACGCCTCCAAGTTCAGTCTGACTGCAACTGCAGTTAGACCCCAACATCACACATTAAACCTTTACAATTGTGATAATTCTGACCAAGTTACAGCTAGAACGTTTATCTTGACTTATGTCTTTTAAAACTATTTTTCTTTTATGTGGAAAGGGAATTGGTGGGGGTGAGAATTAAACAAAGAATTGCACATTCTGGATCAAACAAAAAGCACAAAGATCGAGTTATACATTTACTTTTATTTACCGAGTTTTCTTATTTTTATCATGCATAGTCTAAGGCAAATCTGCAGGATTATGAGAATAAGTGTCTTTTTAAAATGACAAATTATGATACAAAGTCAAAGGATTGAAGGTGATGGATGTTTAATACGTAATAACGTATGCTATGTGAAAGGTTTGCAATAATTAAAACGTATTTAATTTAGACAATTATAGGCATACTATTTAGCATATGACTACTTTAACTTACATATATTCGTTAAGATATGAAAATATAATTGTATTATCATTCATGTGATTAACTTGATACATTTTATTACACTGGGAATTTTAAGGAGTGTTTGGATCGAATCTGGCAAATTATTATCGTTTTTTGTTTTCTACGAAGAATGATAGATTAACCATTTTAGAAAATATTGTGTATACAATGAATGATGATACAGAAAAACCCTCAGATATAATTAGTCTGCCTGAGATTTTTTCCCCTAAGACTAAGCCTACGGCAGTTTGCCGGTAAACAGAATGGCACTGGGGAAATATCCCAATAAATGAACCTACTTAGTACTACGCTACACTCCTACAGGCTACATGATTTATGATCATACTTATACTAACTTATAGCTTTAGATATGTAAATCTATGCTTATAACGTACATTTTTTTCAGATGCATAAATAAAATAATTATAAAATAAAAACAACAACATTTAAATGACGTAAGACTCTTATCATTGCAAATATTTTTTTCATATGAAAAATCAAACACAACAAATATGAAAATAGGTCACATGACAAATTGTGCACACTGGTTTAACCAACTGAAACTAAAAATAAAATTTTGGGGAATTCTATATTTTCCTAGAAACATATCTATTTTTGTAATTCGGCAAAAGCCGTTTGTTGTTTCAGTATGCAATGGTAAAGTATACATTGTTCGTGCACATATTTAATAACTTACATTTGTATTCAGGAATAAATAATAAAGAAATGATATGAAATTCAAGACCTTGCATGGTAATTATCACATATTCATATATCATCAAATATTTCTTTTCAATAAGTTAAATATTTATTATTAAAAAAAAATAATTCCTGATTGAATTGTGAATCAAATCAATTTCAAGTTTTGTTGCAATATTTTGAATTTTGATAAATTCATATTTAATGGGTATAAATTGAACACGCGTATTTATTGATAAATTAACCAATTCTGAATTGAATTTAGTAACTATAAATTACTTGATAGTATATCAAGAGAACTTTAAAGTCTAAAAATAGATAAATATCTTATGATAAGGATAAACAAATGGCCGCAAATCATGTAGACTGTAGTCAACAAATTTAATGCTACTTTTGAATATAATTAACACATACATGTATTACAATTTTTTTTCAATAGCACGAGTTTTCTCAATGTTTATATAAAAGATAGAAGTTCTATGTAATGTCTTCATCAGATCCCTTTAGGTGAGTAAGCTTGCACATAGACGTGGTTGATCAACATCTACGTGTATTGTGTCACTGTTTATACTAATGTAATAATATCGTTAACGATACTAGTAGATATAAAAATGCGAATTTATTTTCATTTATAAACTGCTGATTTCTGTCTTAGGTTGGGTAGAGCTAGTAGACCACTACAAGTTGCAAATCCCAAAAGTTATAATGATGGTAGTGATAGTTACAATACCTATACCAGAAATCGGTATGGAATGTTTGATCAAAACATTAATTGGATTTAGTCATCAGCATGTAATACAATGGTCAACAATCTTAGTTAGTAGATTTACTATAATAACGTGAAGTCAATTTTCATTTCATAAAAAATTTGATTGTGATTTTAGGTTGGGTAGACCAAGCTCCAATCCAAGACATGGGACCAGTAGTAGGCCACCACAGGTTGCAAATTCCACAAGTCTAAATGATGGTACTGATAGTTACTATAACAGAAATCGGTAATGAATATTTTCATCAACATGATTCAATCTTTGTTCTATTTCTGCATTTAGTACATTCATCTAATGGTGTTACTATTATTATTGATTTTTGATTTTAAAATTAGCATGTGGAAGTAAACTAATCTGACTAAAAAAATTGCTTATCATACACTTAGAGTTAGTTGTAAGAATCTTAAATGTTTTTGTTTGAAATGAGGGTTACCTTCCCTTAGTATTTTGTACAGACAGTTTGTATTTAAATCTCCCTGTGCTTTAATGTCTATTTTCATTTATTTTAACTCACTTCGGCATAAATGCCATGAATTTTTAAGCCCAACTGCAAAGAACATTTCTTAATAACTTAAACATTAATGTGCACCATTTTTGTAATAGAAAAAGCAATTTTAGAGACATCATTAAGACCTGAGAAAAGACTAGGCTCTAACCGTGGTTTGAACTCTGGACCTTCCAGTCAGTAGTCTAGCGCTCTACTTCACTGTCACCTCTTCCCATTCTACCTTTAAGCAAATTAGTAAACTTTCTGATCGCAGATAGATGAAGCACTAGTCAAAAGCTTTCCATCAAATTTAAATATCTTGTCACCCTGGTGACTTAGCAGCTGGAAATATCATGCTCTATCTACATATTAAGAAAATTTTTTTTTTCCGTTAGGGATAATCATTATTGTAAATAGAATTTTAAATCTATTTTTATAGGAATATTTTTGAGCATTTTTAGTCAAATGATTACTGAATAATTTTCATCTTTTAGTGAAAATTTAAAATTTGTCGATAAATTAATATTTGTTTTTTCTTTAAGTTCTTCTGATAGAAGTGGATATGCTAGAAGAGACTCACGGGACAGAAGATATGCTGTAAATAATGATGGTCAATTTGATCGAAGAAGTGAGGATGATTTTAATTCAGACAGACAGAGAGGCACAGATAATGGTGGTGGTAGAGGACGAGGTGGTGGTGACAGGGGGTCCAGGAATGGAAGAGAAAGGGAACCAAAGCCCATGACCTATGGACGGCTCAGAACGTGGGCGGAGACAGCTGATGCGGGTCAGCTGGTTCTTTTTATGGCATCTGAAAGGAGGCAGATTGAAACTTTCTTAAAGCAAGACAGAATAAAAGAAGACTGGATGACTTTATTAGTGAAGGCTCTTTCGCATGCAATAACTGCCCAGCATCAGAAAGAATCAATAACTCAGTTGCTTGATGCTTTGTGTAAAAGCAATTTCTTTGAAACACATTTGACCTTGCATATGTTTGATAAAGGGCAAAAAATGAATGCACACGAAGCTGAACAGTTTATTAGATCTGTTATCAGCATACTGAATGAAATACTGGATAAATTACCAAAACAGGGTTCAAAATGTTACCTTGCTTCAACTATGCTCTCAACCAGTTTTCCTTTAATTGGTGATCAGGTGCTATGTGAGTTGCTCAGGTCTATCTCAGATCGGTCAAAAGGATCTCTTCGAAAGGAAAATGAAAGAGTTGCCAAAGGTAATAGATTTGGGAATTTCTTAGAAGCTAGTGCTAATGAAAAACCCCCTGATAATTTTCTAGAAATGGCTGTTGTTCCGACTGTGTCTGATTTGAAAGAAGATGCTAAACCTTTTGTCAGGTGTGCTGTTACAAAAGGAGCCTATGAAGACGTACACAATTACCTTGATATTCAGTTCCGGTTGATGAGGCAGGATTTCATATACCCACTGCAGAAAGGAATCAATGAGTTTAGAAAAGGTGGGTGCAAAAAAAACTTCATCTGCTCCGACTTGAGGCTATACTTTGATGTGCATGTCATTGGCACCGTGTTCAAAGATGGCATTGATCACATTCTGCAGTTTGACATCTCCAAGTTGGGCAATGTCAAATGGGAGTCATCAAAACGTCTAATTTTCGGATCATTGTTGTGCCTGTCGAAGGACAACTTTGAGACAGTAATCTTCGCAACTGTGGCCCATCGTGAAGCTGCAGAGCTGAAAAAAGGTAACATCTCTGTTAATGTTAAAGAGGGTTTAGAAATCATCTTTAATTCAACATCCAGTGACACTTTTGTCATGGCAGAGACAACGGCCTACTTTGAGTCATATTGCCATGTCTTAGAAGGTCTGAAGGAAATGGCATCCCATCTCCCTTTACAGGATTACATCATTGGTTGCAAGAAGGATATCAAACCTCCAAAATACCTACTTCCGTCTGGTGGACTCCAGCGATTAGCTTGCTACAACTTGTCCAGTCTTTTAAAGAACAATGACACCACAGAGTACCCTGTACTCACTACAACCAGGTGGCCTCCTGCAGAGGCAATGTACTTGAACTCATCCCAGAGAGATGCTGCCATTACAGCTCTAACTAAAGAGATTGCAGTCATACAAGGTCCTCCTGGAACTGGAAAGACATATGTTGGATTGAAAGTTATGCAAGTTCTCTTAGAAAATCAGAAAGTACTCCCTGGTAATGAAGACAATATAAATGACCCCATCTTAGTAGTTTGTTACACAAACCATGCCTTAGAACAGTTTTTGGAAGGTGTCTTGGAATTTTGCAAGGATGGGATCATTCGGATTGGTGGTAGAAATAAATCAGAAAAGCTAGAAAAGTTTAACATTAAAAATCTTCGCCAAGTCTTCAGACGAGAGAAGAAATTTTTTGACCTGTCTGTGAGAAACTCTAAATTTGAATGCATAAGAGAGCTTGAAGCAGTGTCTGCAGAAATTGAGACACTGAACAAGAAGATGGATTCACTTGATACTGACATACAGACAGAAGATGTTCTGGAGGAGTTCATGTTAGACTACCACTACGACAGTTTACAAAACGGAGCGCCTGCTCGCAATCCCCAGAAGCAGCAGATGAGACAGTGGCTAAATGCATCAACCGACAGTGCTCAATCTGTTTTACCTACAATGATCAAACATCACTTGGCCAGTCTTGTTTTGAAGCTGCCAATGACACAGTGGGATGGTAAAATCAATAGTGCAATGGGTATAATACATAGGGGCAATATTTATTTGAATTTATTGGAGGCTTATAGGGGAATTTTGTACCAACAAATTCAACAAGCTAAGTCTAAACAAACTCAGTTTGAACTCAAAAGAAAGTTGGACCTAACATCTAAACAGATTCTTTCAGATTTTGAATTACAGTATTCAATGCCACCTAATTTATTGTCTGAAATTCAGAATTATCTTGGTCGGTACAAAAAATCCACAGCTCTTGGCACAGTCATAGAAACTTGGCTCCTTGGCACATATAAAAACCTCAACGACCAGCTGGATGATGTTCAAATTCTGTCAGAGTTTCTCTCTGGTGCTGATCCAAACACAGACACTTTTGACGACTTTGATGCTGTAAGACAGGTTCAGGATGACAGAATTGATGATGACGATGATGATGATGATAATGAAAATTACAGTAAAAAAGTAAAAAATGCCAAAAACAATTTTGTTTCCATAATGAAAAGGGCTGAGCTTTTAGGAATTCAGGATGATGTTTTGGAAGACAACGAAGATGACGAAGGCTTTGTTGTGAAAACCTATAAGAAACCTTTGAGCTTTGGGAAAATTCGTCAAAAAATTGCCACAGTCAAACCCATGACTGAAGATGAGGAGCAAAATGTTGTAGACATTTGGAAACTTGACATTGACAAGAAATTTGCACTGTACAATTGCTGGATCAAAAAATACAAAGAAAAGCTGACAGAAAATATGAGAAGTTTTGTTGAGCGCTATGAATCTTCATACAAGCGTAAAGAAGAGGCCAACAGAGAAGAAACTTTGGCCTTGTTAAAAACTGTTAAAGTGATCGGCATGACAACTACTGGAGCGGCAAAACACAGGGCCGTACTCCAGGCACTTGGATGCAGGATCATTGTGGTGGAGGAAGCCGCAGAAGTCCTGGAGTCTCACATCGTCACTGCGCTGAACAAAAACTGCAACCACTTGATTTTGATTGGAGACCACCAGCAGCTCAGGCCAAACCCAACTGTCTATGAACTCGCAAAAAATTATGGATTGGAAATATCTTTATTTGAGAGGTTGATCAACAACCAAGTTCCCCATGTGTTGCTTAAAGAACAGCACAGGATGCGACCGGAAATTTCCAGGATTATGCGCCACATCTATAAAGATCTCCAAGACCACCCAGATGTTAAAAGGTATGAAGACATTCGCGGAGTTTCAAAGAACATCTTTTTTATCAGTCATGATGAAAGAGAAATGAAAGTAGAGGACAGTAGAAGTAAAGCCAATGAGCATGAAGCAGAGTATCTGGTGGCTCTGTGTAACTATTTGTTGCTGCAGGGGTACCAACCCAGCCAAATAACAATCCTCGCAACATACACTGGCCAGGTTTTCGCCATTAAGAAGATTATGAGAGGAGAGCAGAAAACTACAGAGCCAGATAAGAAAAATTCCTATGTGAGGGTTACTGCAGTGGACAATTATCAGGGGGAAGAGAATGACATCATCTTGTTATCTTTGGTGAGAAGTAACGAGGAAAGTAATGTGGGCTTTCTAAAAGTGGACAACAGAGTCTGTGTGGCCTTGTCTAGGGCCAAGAAAGGTCTTTATGTTATTGGGAACTTTGACATTCTTCAAAAGATAAAGACAAGTGATTTGTGGAAAAACATTCTTAATGAGGCTAAAGAAGGTGGCTTTTTGGGTGATAGTTTAGAAGTGGTTTGCCCAAATCACCCAGATAACAAGCAGAACATTAAGGTGGCTTTTGATTTTAAAAAATGCCCAGAAGGTGGCTGTGGCCAGAAGTGTAATTTCAGGCTACCTTGCGGTCACGTCTGCGTTAATCTTTGCCATGGCTATGACCCAGAACATAAAGACTATGTGTGCAAGAAAGCCTGTCCCAAGTCTTGCAAGGAAGGGCACCCGTGCAGACGTAAGTGTCACCAGGACTGTGGTAACTGTTTTGACCCTGTTGCAAAAACCATGCCTTTGTGCGGTCATGTGGACAAAATTCCCTGTCATCTGTCACCACTTAAAGCTGTTTGCTCACACCGATGTGAATCCATCTTAAGCTGTGAGCATCAGTGCTCTGGGAAATGCGGACAGTGTAAGAAGGATTTTGTACATGTCAAGTGCATGACCCCACTCTTGCATTACTGGCCCTGTGGGCACTCTGGTAATGTTCCCTGTCACTTGAAGACCACTTCCAACGAATGCCAGAAAGTCTGTGATGTGCAGTTGGTGTGTGGACACAAATGCAAAGGTAAATGTTCTGAGTGTCTGGAAGGTGCAGTTCATGTCAGCTGCAAGGATCCCTGTGACAAACTGCTTCCATGTGGGCACAAATGTAAAAATTCCTGCGGGGTCCCATGCTCACCCTGTGATGAGAAATGTCCCCTCCAGTGTTCCCATGCTTTTTGCACCACTCCTGGATCCATAAAGCAGTGCAGCCATATTTGCACCCTATGCATCGAAAAATGTCAATTCGGGTGTGTTCACAAAGCCTGTACCAAACAGTGCTGTGAGCAGTGTGATGTTGAGCCATGTGAAGAGAAATGTAACAGGAAAGTACACATATGCTCTGAAAAGTTGTGTGGTGGGAGGAAAAATTGCAGCTTTAATTTACAGAAATGTGATCATAAGTGTGCAGGGCTTTGTGGTGAATTATGTGTCTGTTCAGTCTGTGAAAAAGTCTCCCCTCTTGACAATGGAACTAATAATTCTGGCTCACAGAATTCACTAGCAGCTAAAACAAGGCTAGTGATTAAGCTTCCAACTTGCAGACATATTTTCTTCATGGATGAACTTGATGATTACATGAAAAAATATGATCCCAATGGAACAAGCTACATCCCATGTCCAGTTTGCTTTAAGCCAATCTTGAAATGCTGGCGCTATGAAAAGATCAATAAGGAAAGGCTAAAAAAAATGGCTGAGCTAAAGTCTGAAGTTGAAAAAGAAAATGCAATCTCCAAATCTGTTGAGAAAAAATTAATTGAGTCACAGAAGAAAATTTCTGACCCAATGATGGCTTCGTTTCTTTACATTGACATCAAGGTGTCCAATAATGTTGAAAAGCAGGCTGTTTCCCATCAGTTTAAATTTGCGTTCGCTCTTAGTGCAGTCTTTTCATTGGTTAAAGAAGACAGTGATCTGTTTAAACTGTTGAAAGCCAGGAAGGATGCTCTCTTGAAAGTGGGGAGAAAAATGTCAAGTCAGTACATGCAAGAAATGAACCTGGAAATCACCAGATGCCTGCATTTGGCTTACCTCAAGGAACTGCAAAGCATCATTGATGAGCAAGTTGCTGACATTCCCACAAACATGGTCATGCAGATGAAAAATAGCTTAGTGCAGCTGAGCATCATCAGGCCAGCAAAACTTGTCCTGGAACGCTCTCATGCCATCATTCTTACTCTGGGGAGACTGGTTAAAGCAAATGTCAACCCAACTGCAGTGAAAGCTAAATGCCAACTGATGGAAGAAAAGTATGAAAGAGCAATGGAAGTTCTAAAGTCCAGTGATTCCCAGGTCTGCATTATTTACTTTTAGATTGAGAAAAAAAAATTAACCCACAGATAATTCTGGATGAATAATCTTTATTTTTAAATTGTGTATTATTTGTTATCTTATGAAACGCATTGTTCATATCTGTGTCCCATGAAAAGTATCACCATTTTTAACTGTAGCTGAAAAAATAGATGGGTAAAAGACCAATTTTATAAAGATCAATACTGTCAATAATTATCCCTTTTTCTTTTATGAAATTAGATTCACAAAAATGTTGCAAAGTTTTAAAATAAAGAGTGGAAAAAAAAAAAACAACCCAACACTTTTCAAAATTTTTTATTTCTATTTTATATTCTAGATGCTGTGTGATGTCTTACCAACACCAGTTTTATCAGCTTCTTCAGCTTCTAAATCTAAATCAAGCTCAATAAATCCACTGTTATTTAAAACAAAACAAGAATCTGAAAGATTAACTCTTGAAAGGCTAAGGTACTAACCGTACTGTGTAGAAGTTTACATACAGCTTAATATTTAGAATATTGCTTTTTACTTAAAAAATATTTTACTTGTTTCTGACGTTTAACTTTCTTTATCCAAAATATTATTCAAAAGACGTACTGAACATTATGTGACTTCACTTCCCTCTCAATTTGCTGCATCTGCTAAAATAACCTCAGATATCACCCAAAGGTAAATTCCTTTTTTTTCTAATAAGCTATATTTAATAATATATTTGTTCCTTCAAAATATCTTTGGAAATAATTTTATTTCATTAAAAACAAAACATTGCCATCAACAGATCTGTTAGTTCATTATCATCAAGATTGGGAGCCTCTTCAAATGTAGCTACAGATGACAAGTACAGGTAAACTAAGAATTTGCATTGATCTGTTATGAAAATATAATGTGAATGTTCTTATTAATGGCATTGATTTGGTTTTCAATTTCTTTCTTTGTTTTTCATCTTCATATAATGGTCTGATCAGGAAGAGATGTTGTCATTGATTCTTTGTTCAAAACGTAACCGCCAAAATTTTTTTATTTTAGGGAAGGGGGGCTCCCTCCCCCCTTGGGCTCCCCAAAAAAAGGTGAATTGGTTCCTTGGGAAAAGGGAAACAAATAATACTAATTTTCTTTTGTGAGTTTTCTATATAAAAAAAAAATATAAAAATTTTATCCCCTCTGATAATCACCATTGTTGGCCACTGCCATTACATTGCTCAGAATTTGTAATTTCCTTTTCCCATACAACTCTTTGTACAGTAAAATCTCATGAATGTGGAGGCAGAGTTGTTTATATGTTCATCCAATGTGGTGCATACTTATTCTTATTTTTGTGGTTTAAACACCAGTAAAAAATAATGATTGATATAATGATGATGAGCTCAGATCTCAGCAGAGCTTCTACTAATTGGATTTTTTGATGGTGGGAGTTTGGCTTCTTATGGCAAGCATTTTTATAGTTTGGACTGCTAATAAAGTAAAAATTGTTTTATTCTTCTGATACTGTTTCTTTGTGCATTCTGTTTGCCTCCATGAATTGCTGGAATCCATTTATGGTTTTTATTAGAACAATGTTGAAATAGAGATTGTTGTCTTATTCGCCTTCAATATTGCTCATAATGTTCGCAAGTTAAATTTTTCTTACCATATTACTGTTAAATCTTTAAAAGTTTTACAATAACTAACGAGAATCAAACAAAAACTATCTGCAAATCTGTAAAACATAAATGCTTGAAATGCAAGTGTGTCAGGTTTATTGTAGTACTATATAAAACATAATTTTATTTCCTAATACTCAAGTGTTCATATTTTTAAAGTTAATTTAAGGGAACTGTCAAGGTATTGAAATAAGCCACTCTGACATATATGCTGTTTTATTTTTATCTGCAGCAAAGTGCTTTTTGTCTAATAATTTTGTCTAATAATTCTTCTGGTCTTTGGCCATGATTTGAAAAGTTGGATTCTTGACTGACTGTTTTATGAAGCAGGACCGCCACAAGAGGAAAGGCATTCAGAACACTTGTCAGGGGCTCCAAGCCTTGGGGGGGAGCCCATTGCTTTTAAATTTTATTTATATTTATTTAGTCTTCTTAATAATTGTAGTGAAAGGGGAGCAGAGGGACCTCCGGTTATCAAACTTTGTCAGGGGCACCATAATTCCTGGGTGTGGCCCTGCATGAATAGTTCCATTCTCTGTCTCTGTATTGTTGTTAGCATTTAATTTTTTCTAGCAGAATTTTTAGTGTTGTATTACCATAAAATATGTTACCCTTAGTTTAGGACATTTAATCGATTTCCTTTTTAAAGATATGCTTACATTTTAGTAATTTATTTCTTTTAATTAGTTTGAAGGCAGACAATGATGAACTTTATCGAGAGAGAACAAGACCTTATCAATTCAACGAGGATTCAGAATCTGATGAAGACCTATATGATTAGAAATTACAAACACATTTATTTTTTAATTGAGTAACTTTTCGCATAAGCTATTACAGAATGTTTCTCATTGTATTTTTTAAAACTAGTCTTTTGTGAGCCAGTGATCCTCATATGTGGCGAAAGGCAATTGAATCATTGGTATTATAAACATTTAGGCTAGTTGCTATTTGAATTACATTACTTTTATGTTTTTTCTAAATTTTCTATTTTTTTATGGTATGTTTATTGAATACACCCTGCTGGGTTACTAGGTCTCACTGGTCTGTGATCTATAACAAAAAACAAAACACATACAATATGATAGCCAGTACTTGAAAATGTAAACACTATAACTTTATTATTCAAACTTTATATTAAATAATAAATGGTCATAATATATTTAAAATTGAACATGTAAACATTTTTGCTTTATAAAAATACTATTCATTAATTTTTAAAATAGACTCAACTGGAATATATTACTTATGTTAAAAAAGTCAAATAAGGAATATATGTTAATTTATGATCTTTGGGATATTTTTTATCTTAAAAAATAGCCGTGTACTTTAATTCAGATTGAAATCAGCCATAAATTAATAACGTATTTTCCCCCTCAAATTTTTTACTTGTGTCAGTGTGGAAGTGCAGGACTTGATTGGGGACAATTTAGTAGCACCACAGCTTCTGTTCATTGTCTTGAATATCTGTCCATTTCTATGCTGAGTCCACAATTGGGAGCAATCTGTGTGATTGACTTAAGGCGGACCCTGAGCAGAGCTGTCTTATGCTATAGGCACTTTAGGGACCCATGGAAAACCTAAAAATGATTTTTAAAAATAAAAATTGCACAGTTGCCTGATTCTGAGTCATGTATATTTTTTATTAATTAATTAATTTGATCAAATTAGCATTTGATGCCTAAAGAGCTGGCAAAAATGAACACCTAAGTTCCATTTAATGGCAAAGGGCTTAAGTGTTTATATGACTATAATATGGGTCAAATTCTCATACTATCAAACTTTTTTTTCAGTAGGCATTCATGTTTTTTAATCTGTCATGTATAATAATTTTGTAATTTATTTTGTCTGCATACTGTCTGATGTAAAAATTTGTTTTTATGAAACGTTGTATGGGTTCATCTGAATTTTTAAAAAAAATTTTTTCTAATTGCTGTATAAAAAGGCTAGATGTTATGTGCTATTTGTAAATTTAATTTATGAAATTTCTTTAAGTCATTTTGGTAGTCAAATAAAATACACAAAAATGTAAATATCAGTTATTAAATGAATTATCGATAATGTATTGTTTATACAAAGTAAGTTTTAAAAATTATTTCAGTGTATGCAAATTGATTTTCATGCCTTTTGTTTTACTAGTAATGATATTTATTTCTTATAAATTACAAATATTTTAATATTGACTTAAAAATTACTTATCTTGTGCACATTTTTCTAGGTACATTTATTTAGTTAAAAAAAAAAAAGATAAAAAAATAATTTCTGATGTTCATCGAACCTGATTTGAATAATACATTTTGAATTACATAAATTGTCATATGCTTGTATATTAAAGATAAATGGGAAATTTCTAATGAAATGACAAAAATGATTGATAAATTTCTATCATTTTAATTTGATGTTACCTTTTGTATATCGGGGAGGTCTTTATGGACTGTCAGAAGATAAAAAAAAACAACAAATTCAAACAACCCGAGCCACATATAATTTATTTACCATAAGGCAGCCTTTAGGCAGTGGAAGCTAATCTTGGGCTCATGAAAATCTTGGGCTCATGACCGTCTGGGGCCCATAAATATTTCCTCCAGCTGGGTTCCCTATGAGGCACACACCCATTACAAAGTTATTTGTTTGAAAAATACTAAACCGAAAGGGCCTCTTGCACTTCTTGCAGTGGATGGGGCCTTGCTTGTCATTAATGACTTCTAGACTCAGCCTTTTTATTACTCAAGAACTAATTCTGAGCAGTTTTGCACTGAGTTAAAAACAGAACTCTTATCTCTCCAATTCATATTTATTAACTAGCTTAACCGGCTAAAAACCTTTTCATAGAGATAGGTCATAGTTCATCTTTGGGGTTATCATGAATAGATCAATGTAATTATATGGGTTTATTTATTTTACGTTGTGGAAAAAAAAAAGTCAAATAGAGACGGAGGCCAAAGAAAACAGTTTTCTTACTTTTGAACTACAGCAGACAGACGTGAGACAGAAAATATTTTTTATTTATGTTTAAAAATTTCTAAGTGCAGAAAGTTTTCTAGAATTGGTTTTGTAGTAACTTTTTTCCCTGTTTTCTTTATTGAAATATTTTGAACCATTGGTAAAAAAAAGATGTTTTGAAAACTTTTATAATTTTTTTTTAGTTTTTAAATTCCATTGATTAGGTTTTTTCTTTTTGTAAATAATTTTTTTATTTAAATGGCATTTTGAATATTTAAACTCATGTAGATGTTTGAGAAGATCATATGTGAAGCTTTAGTTCTTTCTTGTCTTAATAATAAAGCAAACATTTTTTTTTCTTGATTGCATTATGGACATTGTCAATGGATTCGTTTGTGTGTGTCCTTGATTGCATGACAACTCCATAAAAGCCTCTACTTTTTGTATTAAATAAAGCTAAAATTGAACTTGAAATGTTTTGTGATTTTTTTTCTTAAGATAATGTAATAAAAACATTAATTTTGACTATGGTACTTATTTATTCAATCATGAATTTGAAACAATATTTATATTTTCAATGTATTAAAATATTTTAACAGGTTGGAATTTAATTAGGCATTCAATTGAAATATTAAACACATTAATAGTTTATATAGATATTATACATATATAGATGTGCAAAATAAAAATTAGATTTTAAAATGTTTTTCAAATATTTTAAAATGTTTTTTTTTTCTATGTTTTAAACTTTGACCTGAGTAAAAAAAATTTGGGACCCCCCCCCCCTCCCAATGATTTACCCCAAAATACTTTTGTGTAAGTTGATAACAAATCAAAAATATATACTTTTTACCCCCTAAAATTTCATTTTTACCCCCTAAAATTTCATTTTTACCCCCTAAAATTTCATTTTTACCCCATTTGGGGTAATTCACCCCGGTTTCCCCGACTGCTGATTTAAACCATCATTTATAATTTTGATACAAAACAAACAAAACAACCACCACTTATCAAAACTCCTTATAAATCCCCCCCCCCCACCTAAGTTAAGTCTTAGAATCTTAGAAATACAGAGTCTTTAGCACTACCACAGCCTGCAGGGCAGACTGAAAAAATGCGCCCCCCCCCCATTTAAATATCTCCACCCTCATTCCCTTACAGTCACATTGGGGTGGGGTAGAGGGGAGTGGGAGGGGGGGAAAATTAAAGGGGGTGGAAATAGTGCGGGGGGGGGGTGAAAGTTGGGAACTGATAAAAATTGGTATACATATATATGTGTGTGTGTGAGAAGATAAATGTGTATATTTTTAAGGCCTAGTTTTAATTAATCTAAGCGGAAAAACTTGAAGCTTCATTAGTGTTGACTCTAGGAATTTTTTCTTTTCGGAAGAAAAAAAAAAGATACACGCCTTATAAAAATTAAAGTAAGAACATTAAAGTTACTACATATCTATCTATCTATCTATCTATCTATCTATCTATCTATCTATCTATCTATCTATCTATCTATCTATCTATCTATCTATCTATCTATCTATCTATCTATCTATCTATCTATCTATCTATCTATCTATCTATCTATCTATCTATCTATCTATCTATCTATCTATCTATCTATCTATCTATCTATCTATCTATCTATCTATCTATCTATCTATCTATCTATCTATCTATCTATCTATCTATCTATCTATCTATCTATCTATCTATCTATCATCTATCTATCTATCTATCTATCTATCTATCTATCTATCTATCTATCTATCTATCTATCTATCTATCTATCTATCTATCTATCTATCTATCTATCTATCTATCTATCTATCTATCTATCTATCTATCTATCTATCTATCTATCTATCTATCTATCTATCTATCTATCATCTATCTATCTATCTATCTATCTATCTATCTATCTATCTATCTATATATATATATATACACTAGCGGGGGAGCAGGGGGCAGGGGGGGGGCAGCGGCCCCCCCCTAAAACTTTTAAGGGGTGGCGGCGCCCCTCCTTGAATTTCCAGTCTGCCCCCCCCCTAAAATTTTAACTTTGTTTAACTTTTTAACCTTGTAATTCATTTTAGTTTATATGTATCATTTTCATTTTCATAATTCATTTGATTTATTTCTTATATTTAATTTTTGAAAGAAATTATAATTAATTTACATTTTACAGTAATCACATTATTGAGAGTTGTTGTGGCACATTTTAAGTACCCGGCTTGCCCGGGTTTAAAATAAGGTTTTCTGTTTATTTATAGAAGCGTAATTTGACGTTTAATTAAGATTTAAAATAAGACGCGTAAAAAAGAGTTTATTTGGATGCAATAAAAGGGTACATTTATCTTAAAGCAATGTGATAGACAACGTTTTTGGCAGTTCCTCTCTCTCTCCCTCCGTCCCTCTCTCTCCCTCCCTCCCTCTTTCCCTCCCTCTCTCTCTATCTCCCTCTCTCTTTCCCCCTCCCTCTTTCCCTCCCTCTTTCCCTCCCTCTCTCTCTCCCTCCCTCCCCCTCTCTCTCCCTCCCTCCCTCTTTCCCTCCCTCCCTCTCTCTCTCTCTCTCTTAGGCATGACTGTAGCAAAAGATGACAATTCCTATGGATGAAGGAATGGAATGTATTAATGTAGTAAGTAATGTGATATTTGGTTCCCCGTACCGATCATATTTATAGTAAGTTTGTTATGTGGGAGAGAAGCTCGTTAAACCTGAAATCGGAGTAAAAGTTTGCCAATTTTCATGTCTTTGATATCCAAAATAATTAATTACAATTAAAGTACCCATTGAGGTGGAACGAAACCTGTTTAAGAACCTTCCCCATGTAATTTTGTGTACGTGTACCAAATTTCACGTTATTTGGTTGTCTGGATCTTGAGTTTTAAGGGAACAGACAGACAGATGGCAAATGCGTCTTATAAGTATAGAGAAGTATTGCCATCTACCGAATGACGGCAAATGTAATTTTTAAAGAAAATACAATTATTTATTATCTTTTCATAAATTACTTTTTGTTTACTGAGTTTCCCGTTTCCGGTTTCATTTTCATGTTCATCATTCATGATAATTATCAGTAATTTTCTGATCTAATTTCACAATTAAATTTGAAAACAAACTGACATTACGAATCAGTTGACGACAGAAGTGCTCAATGTTCATTTTTATTTTTTTAATATATTATTTTTTAATAATATCGATTAAATACTTGCTACAGAATCACTATATTCTATTATTGAATTAAGGGGGTAAAATTTGTCTTTCGGTCATATTTTGTCTTGCCCCCCCCTTAAATTTTCAAGGGGGGGCGCCCCCCCCCCCTTGAATTTTGGCTTGCCCCCCCCCCTTAAAATATTTCGTTCCGCCGCCGGTGTATATATATATATATATATATATATATATATATATATATATATATATATATATATATATTGAATTCTCTTTAACTGTTAATAGTTTTATTGTCTCATCCATTTAGGAAATGTGTTTAAACGTTGAATAGACCCCATTAAAATCCAAAATTACTTTTCCATTTTTTCAAATAAAATATAATTTGATATCTATATATCTTATTATTATCTATATTTTCTTCACCGCTCTGGGGCCGCGATAAACCTAAATCAGCCTCTGGGTAGATGACTGGATACACAGAAGGCTGATCAAACTGCAGTCCCCGCTCGCTTACATAGCGCCACCCAGCAACCCGACCTATGCCCCGAAGGACGACACTTAGCATTGTCTCGCAGCACTACCAGTTTGTCGCGGAACACATTCTATGACGTTATTGACAGCACAAGCAGACAGTGTTGCCAATTTAGCATTTTTAATGCCAGATTTAGCATTTTTTTGTATGATCTAGCATCAAAAATTTTGATCTAGCATTTAGCAGGAAATCTAGCATTAAAACGAAATAAGTTAGCAGTTTTTTTGGTCCATGAATAAGAAATATTGACTAAACATATACATTTATAACAGTGAGATTCAAACATTCCATTTATCTAAGACTTAGCCCGACTCGCCCAACTATTTGCTATAAATCACTAGACTATCTAGGAGGCGGTGTGCTAATCGTCTAAAACTAATGGTTGAGTTGGAGTTTTTCTTTATAAAACATTGTCTTGTGACAAGCTACCCACAACTTTCCCAGGAGATTAAGTTACCTAGTGCGGTCGTTAACGGTTACGCCCCCCTACGAGCATACCTGTGTTGGTCAGTGTCACACTATTGTTTAGTCTAAACGGAATGTGCCCAGATCTGACCCATCCACACCTGAGTGCTAGTTGGTTAGCTGCAAGAAATATTAATTTTATGCCTACAGCCCCGTATCGTGAAAATTCTACAGCAGGGGCCAGGCAGTAGCGGGGGGGGGGGGTGGGCAGGTAATACATTTTACTAAGTAGAACAAATAAGTAGTGGGGAGCAGACAAAACGCAGGGGAGGCAGGCCCCTTCCCGCCCCCCCGCACGCTACGGGCCTGTATGCCTACCAGTACGGTGTATTGGACAGTGCCATACTATTGTTCAGTACTGTAAATGGAATGTGTCCCGATCTGACCCATCTAACCCTGTCAGCTACGGAGACAACAAGTGATGTTTTATGTCGCTATTATTGTTGTGTGCGAAAAAAACCCTCTAAAATTGAGATGTTTTTTCCCAGGCTGTGGCTATTTGTAGTTCACTACAAATAGTCTGGGACGTTATTGGTAGTTGACTACAAATAGTGTCGTCACATAGGGCGCGCTATTCGTAGTTCATTCACTGACCTACATAATTGTATATGTGTAACTACGAAATGTTACCGCGGTTGTCTTGACCGCTAATTGTAGCACAGTGCAGTAAATTATTTATGTTTTCAATGTGTTTTTATTAAAATTCTGATTATTTTTAATCGCCACGATAATTTTTGTTTACATTTTAAATATATAAAAAATCAAATGTAAACCGCATTATTATTTAACCTTCTAAAACCTTCTAAAAAAGAATCTACACATTTTCAACGTAAATATCAGTACTCTAATGTACAATGCCATTCTTTTGAGTAGGCAAACCAGGCGAATACCCCACTATATATGCCATCCCCCACCCTTTCCAGGGCGAATTCTTAAGAAATGTTATAATATTGTACTTTTACCTACCCCCCCCCCTTTCCAATGCAAAAAAACATCTCTGTGTGTATTTTTTCAATAATTAGAGAAAAGATCCAGACGCTGATGGAGTCTTAAGGCTTTAAAAACAGTCCCCTCCTCCTTTCTGGGTATCTGCTCATATCTCAAAATTAGTACTTCTCATGATTAGTAGTCATATTTCTCACAATGCTAATAAGTTTTCTAATATCATGCAATCTCCACCCAATTGGGCCTCCCTGATCAAAACACGCCAATTCATTAGGTAGAAAAGGGGTTATCATCTTTGAACAGAGGCGTACTAAGGTTGGTCGTGTGCAAAAGAAAACAGTGGACCAGTAAAAATACATCAAAAAGGTATATAGCTGAGCCTAGCAGGGAATCTCAAAAGTTTGGGAGGAGGGGGGCTGATACGCTTATCCCTATTTAGTGTGAGATAGAGCCTAGAGGACTCAACATGTCTACACAAACTCTATTTACCGGGTGACTTTGATGTTTGTTTATTTTATGCTGTCAAATAATAATACTCAATTTAACAGGGGCTCTGGATAAAAGTATTTAAGAGTTAGCGGTCGTCTTGAGAACACTAGCTATCTTACCATTATTGGGGGCTTAATATTTGCATGTGACAGTCTTAACATCGTTTTTTTTTGCGTCAGCCCCGTAGCGTGAAAATTCTACAGCAGTGGCCAGGCATTCTACAGCAGAGCCAGGCCAATAGCAGGGGGGTAGGAAATAAATGTTACTAAGAAGAGCAAACAAGCAGAGGGGGCTAAACAAACGCAGGGGGCTCGGCCCCCTGCAATCTACGGGCCTGCTTTGCGTACAGTCCCTAAATATCCCTTTGCCGGTGGTCTCCAAATATATCATTGCCTAGGGCTATAAAACGTATTTTGTCTATGAAACCCCGCCCCATATCGGCCCCCTTAAAGACTTTTATAAACCGCATACGCATTATTATTCCGATGGTTCACTCCTGCCTTGATACAAATGATGAAATAGTGTCATTCATCACCTATTCTTGCACATCCACGTAATGACCACCACCTTAAGTTTTGACTGGAAAATGATGACGCCTTCAGCGTGGGCGGTTTGTCTATAAGAGGCACCGTGCTGTGACTCAATGAGTACTAAGAGAAACAGCCAGTGATAGACTGGTTAATCACACACAGAGAGAAGACCCACAGTGAGACGAGTACCAGAGAGGACACAGTATGAACTCATTATAAGCATGTTTTATTACCCCTCCTCCATCTAAAGATGCCACCCAATAATGTGACAAAAGGTATTAAAATTGTGAAATATTGCCCCTAAAAGTACCATATTTTCAGACTAGAAGATCCCCCCCCCACCCTGAACAAACACACACACGTCAAACAATTTGGGTGCATCGAATAGTAGAGATGCAGTTTAGCAAGGCTAGATATTATTTTCTTGTTATAGTGATCTACAAACTGGGTGCGCCTTATAGTAAGTAAAATACTTTAAGTGCTGGTCAGGTTGGAGTGCAGTGGCGTCATTTGGGGAGGGGGGCAAGATTCTTACAATAATTAAATTATTTGGTTAAATCAATGGATTTTGATGACTTAATTGATGGAAAAATGAAAACCAGACGATATCCCTTTATTTGCCCCCACCCCCACACATTTTGGTGAAAGGACGCTACTGTTGGAGAGCCTCACCCCCTGCGCCCCAACCTAATTACGCCATACCCCCAACATTCCCCCAACACACACCTACATAGCTTTAACGAAAATTTCCGAAATTGAGTAATTTTATTGTCGATTTTAAGTAAAAAAAGAATGTTTGGAGATTATAGAGAAATCGAATGACACTTAATAATAATACCTATGATAAGCTATAGATTAAAAAAAAATCCTCTAATTGTGTTGAGATTCGAACCACACCTCGGACATAAAAAACCTAACACTAATCTAGCCCCTTGACCACTCTACTACAGCTTCACTTACCTGTGAGTTGTTTTTTAAGGTTAAGAGCTAAGGTAAATGGTTAACATCTAACTGCGCATGCGCGAACTACAAATAGCCTGCCCAGGCTGCCCAGGCTATTTGTAGTTCGCTACAAATAGACACTCTCTTTTTGGCTATCAAAGTCTGGTTATACGTTAGGCGTTTGATATAGTTTGACTGTTCCCCTTCAACTTGCTCAATATTGAGTATGTTGCCATTTTAGCCTTTTTATTTTTGGAGCAGTTATACAGCGGTATGAAAATCGGGGAAAAATAAAAAGAGAAACAAAGTACTTTCAAGAATTCTCGCAGTGAAATATATCTCAAACGGGCAAAAAAACTGCTGCTCAAATCTTGAATTTTCTAAAGAAATATCAGGCTAAATTGGATACATAGATTAGTACTACTTAATAAAAAAATAATTCTTAAGATGTGCCACCTGACCCATGACCTTATAATGACATTTTATTGAAATTGTCATTAATAAAACATAATTAGTAAGTAAAATTACTTTTTGGCATTTTTTTCAGCACTTGAAAAAAAATCTAGCATTTTCTAGCATTTTTTTCTTCTAATATCTGGCATTTAAAGCAATTTTACATTTGGCAACACTGCAAGCAGACGACACTTGCTTTTCCTAGAAAGTATACCAGTTTCGTTTTCATTGTCCGGAGGTTGAGCAGGCGTCGGCTGAAGTGTGTTGTTGTTAGTTGGTAGAATCAATGCAACGTTGTGAAATGTAAGTAGACAATATCTATCTATCTATCTATCTATCTATCTATCTATCTATCTATCTATCTATCTATCTATCTATCTATCTATCTATCTATCTATCTATCTATCTATCTATCTATCTATCTATCTATCTATCTATCTATCTATCCATCCATCCATCCATCCACATCCATCCATCCATCCATCCATCCATCCATCCATCCATCCATCCATCCATCCATCCATCTATCTATCTATCTATCTATCTATCTATCTATCTATCTATCTATCTATCTATCTATCTATCTATCTATCTATCTATCTATCTATCTATCTATCTATCTATCTATCTATCTATCTATCTATCTATCTATCTATCTATCTATCTATCTATCTATCTATCTATCTATCTATCTATCTATCTATCTATCTATCTATCTATCTATCTATCTATCTATCTATCTATCTATCTATCTATCTATCTATCTATCTATCTATCTATCTATCTATCTATCTATCTATCTATCTATCTATCTATCTATCTATCTATCTATCTATCTATCTATCTATCTATCTATCTATCTATCTATCTATCTATCTATCTATCTATCTATCTATCTATCTATCTATCTATCTATCTATCTATCTATCTATCTATCTATCTATCTATCTATCTATCTATCTATCTATCTATCTATCTATCTATCTATCTATCTATCTATCTATCTATCTATCTATCTATCTATCTATCTATCTATCTATCTATCTATCTATCTATCTATCTATCTATCTATCTATCTATCTATCTATCTATCTATCTATCTATCTATCTATCTATCTATCTATCTATCTATCTATCTATCTATCTATCTATCTATCTATCTATCTATCTATCTATCTATCTATCTATCTATCTATCTATCTATCTATCTATCTATCTATCATCTAATCTCTCTGCCTGCCTTTCCGTCCGTCTTTGTGTGTGTATGTATGTGTGTCCGTCCGTTTGTTTGTCCATCTCACAATGACTTTCTTTAAAGGATTTCCAGTGCTATTAAAAAATAATTTTTAGTAAGTAATGCCTTCGAAATCGAAAATCAATTTATGTTTAAAGCTGTATCGATTTTTCAAAGTAGGTATGCTCGATTTGTATGTTTGCTCATTTTAGGTAAGTTTAAATGACCATTACTCTACACTTTCTATTGATATGTAAAAGAAAAAGCTTAAATTAGCAATAAAAAATGTATCGAAAAATACAAGTATCGAAACACACAAGTATCGAAAAATACAAGTTTCGAAAACACAATTAAATCCAGACAAGGCCAAACTTCGTAAAGTTTCATTTATTGTCGAAGAGTATTCACAAATTAAAACAAATAACCTGGAAAGTTGGAAGACCTATTAACCGGTTGGGTTCCGAGGTAAAATCGTGTCTAAATTTTTTTTTTATTCTGGTTTATTAAACCAGTTTAAATTTCGGTTTTAGAAGTAGAGTTCACTAGCGTCTGTGTTATTGAAAGGGGAAAGCATCACAGGTAATTTATTCCAAGTATTAGGCCAAGACATCACGAGCGATTAATTTGAACGCCAACAAGAACTATGAAGTATGGCCCGGGGGGGGGGGGGGAATCTCAACTTTTTTTTATGGACTGTACCCCAAAAGGGCGCGAAAATATGTCCACGGGTTAACCCTTAGAGCTCAGCAGACTGGCGACCGACTTTAAACTCTTGATTGTTGTAATCGAAAAAAAATTATGTGTTATTGCGTGCCCTTGCATAAACTTTGGGGTATGGGTACCGCCGGTTGAGAACCACGGAAATATGGTGACTTTTATACTTTAAAAGCAGCGGCAGTGCGCGTAGTGACCTCTGACCTCTATATTTAATGAGGTGTACAGAGGGCGTTGGTAGTAGATATAAAATGATGAAGACCTACATATAAGCAAACCTTGCCAACATATATTAAAGCGAAATCTGTCAGCGTTCTAAGGTTGGGGGAGGGGGGGGAGAGGAGAGGAAGGGGGTGACCTAAGGATTTTTAGCTAAAAACGTTTCTTGTAGTGCAATTTACTTATTTTATAATATCCCCCCCCCCACACTTGATTCATTCTCCCCTCTCAACCCCCCTCCCCCGTAAAGCTTTTCCCCCCTCCCATTCGTATCATTGTGTCACGCAACGCCCCCTCCAACTCCCCCCCTCCCTCATGAGTTAACAACCTGTCTTTAAATAGATCTTGGTTTTATGTTTGAATGACAGGTGGTTCTGGTTCTGCGTTAAAAAAAATTTGAAAGACAATTTTTTTTTAAAATTCTCTGTATTTTTCATGACATTAATGATAAATGTTTATTATGTTTCCAGCACGTTTGCAAATGTAAACATATTTCTAAATGTTAAACTGAATCACCATGACAAGTTTCTTTTTTTTAGTGATTTTTTTTTATATGGCTCAGTGAAGGGGGATATCTTTGCGGTGTATAAATACCACAACACCCCGAACTTAACTTTCGTTAAAACTTATAATTACGGAGATCTTGTGAACTTTGAACTCATATTAAACCGGTGGCGGATTTAGTGGCAGAACTTTTTAGGCTCCAGGCGCGAAACGATTTGTTTCGGACCGCTTAAAAATTAGATCTCCGGGAAAATAATTATGCAAGTAAGGACCAGGGCCGGCCTTAAGCCGATTTGACCGATGGGTTAAAATTGGGCCCCGCAATTTACATTTAGCATAATGACCTAACAGTAATTGTTGTTATTGTAAAAAACAAAATTAGAAGAGGGGGCCTCGCAAGCATCCGTTAAATTGGGCCCCGCAATTCGTAAGGCCGCCCCTGGTGGGGGCCCTCCTTAATTGCAATAATTGTTCCTTTTTAAAAATTTTTACAGGTAATTGAAACAATGTAATACACAAAAGACTGAAAACGCAGTAGAGACCATGGACATATATAAGGACAGACGGTCAATTGTGAACGAAGGGGAAGGTGAATATAAAAAGCAGCCATCACACCCAGTAGGTAAATATCAAGCCTCTTTATCAAACCTTCCTCGTGGCCGTGAAAGAGACACGGTTGTGAAACAGAAATATTTCAATTCTAAACCTCCCGGACCCCTGAAGGAGTCGGACCTTCAGGAGTGGGCAGGAAACACTGATGCCGGGCACCTGATTTTAATGATGTGCAATCAACTGTCTGAGTTTGAACTTTATCTGAAGAGTCCGTATAAAGAAAACGGGATAGAGTTATTGGTGAGAAGTGTTTTCTTCGCAATTTCTGCCCATCACCACAAAGCATCAATCAGGAAACTGATGGAAACTGTATGCGCGTCAAACCTGCTCGACATCCATTTAAACCGATACCTGATCGATAAGCAGATGAGCCAGACCAACTGGACCGATGCTAGAGATTTTATTCTATCAGTTTTGGAGATAATAAAGACCATAGTGGCAATGGTCCCAAACGTGGCCACGAAGTGTGTTGTGGCTTTGTATCGTTTGAAGGTCGCTGCCAGCAGTGTGAGCGATGTTTGTGAAGATGAGGAGCTGCTAGAAACTATCACACAGACTTTAGCAAGAACAAAAGAGGTATTCAAAATTGGGAAAGAAAAAGAGGAAGCTACTTTGATAGGTTGTATGGAAAAGGCTGATAATGATCAACAACCGCCTGACGATTTCCGATCGATTTCTGTGATTCCCACGATCGAAGATCTTAAGGAAGACACAAGGCCGTTTCTTCGATGCGCCATCATAAATGGCGAATACGAGAACGCGTTGACGTACCTCGACATACAGTTCAGGTTGATGAAGCAAGATTTTATTCTTCCTTTGCGTCACAGTATAAATCAGTTTAAGGCCTGCGGCTGCAAACAGAACTTCTCCAGCTCTGACGTCAGGGTTTATTTCAAGGTTCGCATCATAGGTGGCGCCTACAAAGACGACGGACTCAATCATGTACTGCAGTTTGATGTTTCTGGGCTCAAGTCTGTGAAATGGGATTTTTCCAAAAGGCTCATCTACGGCTCTCACTTGTGCTTGTCCAAGGATAAGTTTGAGACTGCTCTGTTCGCCACAGTGGCTGACCACGACAGGGATTCCAGCATACTCGCTCAGGGTTTCATAACTGTCAACTTTAAGAGTAACCTTGACCTCGTTTTCAACGCATCGCCGCTGGACGAGTACATCATGGTGGAGTCGGTAGTTTTTTTCGAGTCCTACATTCACGTTTTGAAAGGTCTTCAAGAAATCTCATCTGAGCTCCCATTGTCTGAATACATTGTCCGCTGTAAGAAGACAATAAAACCTCCCAAATATTTACTTCCTTGCGGTGTCCCGCTGAAAGTGCCAATGTATGATCTTTCTTGTCTGATGAATAACAGACAAAATAGTGTAGTCCCGGTTTTAACTACAACAAAATGGCCGGGAGCTGAAGAAATGTGTCTGAACCACTCTCAGAGACAAGCTGTTGTATCAACTCTGACTAAAGAGCTGGCTTTGATTCAAGGTCCTCCAGGGACTGGGAAAACGTTCGTCGGATTGAAGATAATGGAGATTTTATTGACAAATCAGGACAATATATACGAGGACAAGGTGAAACCAATATTGGTGGTCTGTTACACCAATCATGCGTTAGATCAGTTTCTAGAAGGTGTCCTGAAGTTCTGCCCTGAAGGGATAGTTCGTGTGGGCGGAAAATCGTCATCAGAGACTTTGGCAAATTTTAACATAAACAAATTGAAACGTGAAAATAAAGATTCTTCGGCTACTTTGAAAACTTCCCGGAGTCAATGTATTTATGAGCTAAAAAACGTTTCCAAAGAAATCACTAACATTCAAAGCATTCTGCATAGTCTGGATTATGATGCTGTTAGCGAACACACATTAAAACGTTTAATGCGCCCAGAACACTTTGACTCTTTGAAACGTTCTAAACGTTCAACCCAACTGATTCACATCCGTGAATGGCTCAACGCTCCGAAAATTCCAACAATGGTGGCTTTGACAAAAATGATCAACAACTATTTAAGTTGTAAAATTTTAGAAACGGCCGTGTCACTCAAGCGGAAACCCATATTGACCAGACACATGAATGTCATAGATAGAACCATATTATATAAAATTATCACCAACAGCTATAAAGAGGATCTGTATAAAAGGAAACAATTTTTGCTCAGGCAAACTAAAAATTCGAAAAATGTAAAAGAATTGGAATCAATCGACATTGAATTTGAAAATTTAAAGACCATGTTACCAACATGCCGGTACAAAATCAAACAGATTTTCCAATGTCAATTTCTAAACAAAATTAATGAGCTTTATGGCAAAGACATATGGTCAAGTAAAGATGGGCCCATTAAGTACTGGCTGCTCGGGCAAGACAGAAGTCTTCATTGTCTTTTGGATGATATTGAAACTTTGAGGAAATATGCCTCTGGCAGGTACAGTCACACGGAAACAATTGACGACAGAGAAGGTGTACAATTAGCTGAAGCAAGCAGGATTCTTGACGGTGAAGACGCCAGGGAGGGGGATTACGTTTCACAGTTAACAAAAGCTAGGTCCAACATTGTGACTCTAGTGAAAAGGGTTGAATCTCTCGGAATCACTGAAGATTATATGGATGATTTTACTGCTCAGTCAGCCCGTTATCCAGCTTCGCAATCAACTTTCAGAGATTTCAGAGACAAGCTTCAGTCTGCCCCGGTTATGAATAAAGATGAAGTAGAAGCCACCGTTGACCTTTGGTCTCTGAGCATGGAAAAAAGATTTTCTTTATATAAACGATGGGTTGCTATTTATAAATTGCATCTCACAAAGAAGATGAATAATTTAGCTGACCAGTATTCTGAGTTGTTTCAGAGAAAAACTGAGGCCTCGGAGGAGGAAAACTTGATGATTTTGAAGAAGGCTAAAGTAATTGGAATGACGACCACCGGTGCTGCTATACACAGGTCAGCGCTGCAAGCTCTGAGGTGCAGAATCATACTCGTCGAAGAAGCGGCTGAAGTTTTGGAGTCTCATATCATCACCTCTTTGAACAAACACTGCAGCCACTTGATCCTGATAGGTGACCATCAGCAGCTTCGGCCCAGCCCAGCAGTGTATGAGTTGGCCAAAGAATTCAAGCTGGACATCTCGCTGTTTGAGAGACTGGTGAAGAACGGCCTTCCACATACAGTGCTTCAAAAGCAGCACAGGATGAGGCCTGAAATTTCCAAACTGATGAAACATATTTATCCCGACCTCCAAGACCACGAGTCTGTTAAAAGTTACGATCATGTTCGTGGTATGTCTAAAGATGTTTTCTTCATCTGTCATCAGGAAATTGAGCAGCATGATGAGGAGTCACAGAGCAAAACGAATGCTCACGAATCTCAGTATGTCGTTGAGCTGTGCAAGTACTTGCTACTGAAAGGATACGAGGCATCCCAGATTACGATTCTGACTACATATTCTGGACAGGTGTACTTGATAAGGAAGACAATGAGAGAAAGGCAGCTAGTTGACCCTGTTCGGGTGACATCAGTTGATAATTTCCAAGGCGAAGAGAACGACATAATTCTTTTGTCACTGGTAAGAAGCAATGAAGATAACAAAGCTGGATTCATTAAAGTGAACAACAGGATTTGTGTTGCGTTGTCCAGGGCCAAAAAAGGTCTGTATGCTATCGGTAATTTTGACATGCTGTCGGCACAGAGCAAGCTGTGGCACAAGATTGTCGAAACATTCCACAAGGACAACCTCATTGGTGATTTCCTTCCTGTCGAATGCCAGAACCATTCAGACTGCAAGCAGCTCATTCAAACCAAGTCAGATTTCAAGAAATGTCCCGAAGGTGGGAGCGGTCAAGACTGCATGTATAGACTAGACTGCGGCCATGTATGTGAACTTCGTTGCCATGGATATGACACTGAGCACCGGACATTCAAGTGTCGTAAATCATGTATCAGACAATGCCCAGCGGGACACCCATGTAAGCTGAAATGTTTTGATCCGTGCCAGTGCAGGGTTCTTGTTGATAAATCTGTACCCCGCTGTGGTCACCTGAATAAAATGCTATGCTACATTCCACCCGAGGATGCCAAGTGCTCTCAAGCGTGCACAGTTACGCTTGAATGCGGGCACTTGTGCTCCGGTAGGTGTGGCTCCTGTAACGAGAAAAAGAAGCACAAAGTATGCACATTCAAAGTAGATAAAACCATGCCTTGCGGGCACACTATCAAGGCAGAGTGTGCATACCATATCTCTCAAATGACCTGTGATAATGTGTATTGGCCTGTGGTCACGTGTGCGAGGGCAACTGCAGCGACTGCCTTAATGGCAAGATCCACGTTGCGTGCGTGAAGAAGTGTGGCAAATCTCTACCATGTGGGCATCCCTGTGAGTCATATTGTGGCTTGCCCTGCTCGCCGTGCATACGGCCTTGCCCTAACAGATGCGAACTGCACCAATAAAAAACCAAAAGAACTGTGCAGCCATCAATGTTCTCCCTGCAAGAGAAAAAGTCTCAACCAATGTCAGCACCGTCAATGTAAAAAATTGTGATGCGAGCCGTGTGACGTTCAGCCATGCGAAAGAAAATGCAAGAAAAAATTATATAAAAGTTGCCGACATAAATGTTCTGGATTCTGTGGAGAACTTTGCGTTTGTGCCATGTGCGAGAAAATTTCTTTAATTAAACAGGAAAAAAACCCCCCGAAAACGGCTTCGAGCTCTGGAATCCAGGCTAGTCCCAATTCAGGTACGCTTCATCGTAACATTCATGCAGTACCAACAAGTGAATCTGGGAATCAAATACATCACTCCAACACTAATGGGATAGCAGTAATTGAATATGAGAATCAAAACAAGGAATCAACTCACTGTAACATTGAAGATGCATCAGGTACTGCATTTTTTAGTCAAATAAACGAAACAAATATGTCTGATGAACAAAACAATGAATTAACCCTTTCCAATATTGATGATGTAGCCGTAACTGTATCTGAGAAATTAAAGGAATCAAATCATCCCCACAAAGAGGGAGTATCAGGAACTGCATCTGGAAATCAAATAGATGAATCAACACACTTCCACAGTGAAAGAGTAGCAGAAACTCAACGTGTGAATCAAAACAATGAATCAAATCACTTCCAAATTAAGGAAGTAGCACTAACTGAATCTGAAAATCAAAATAATGAATCAACGCACTCCAACAAAGCAGTAACCATAACAGAGAATTCAACAGTCATAAAAATAGAAAATGAACGCATTATATCTCACAAAAGACACAGTAAAAAACTGGTAGCGGCGTAAGAACCCAACCGAAAACTACCTACGAAACAAAACACAGATAGACTGATAATTAAAATTCCATCCTGCTCTCACACATTTTTTGTTGACGAAATTGACGAGTATGTCCGAAATTTCGACGTAAACGGAGCGAAATACATTCCTTGTCCGCAATGCTTCACTCCTATACAAAACTGCAACCGATATAAAGATATAAACGTTCGGAGGTTTTTGTTAAGGGAAGAAATGAAAAAGAGTTTTATGACAGTAGAACCAGGAAGTGTCAATGCAAGAGGGAAATAGAGTTTATCCAAGAAGCTGCTGAAGCAAAGTAAATATTTTGTAGATATTCAAGACATTGATATTTCAAAACCTAAATCAAAGACAGAATCTCACTTTGTATCATTCTTACTGAAGACCGTTTTCTTACTAAACGAAATTGACTATATTGATGATGAAGCTTGTGGAGTGATACCATCCGTTGACAGAATGAGAACCGCGTTGAATAAAGTCAAACAGAATGGCAGGGTAACGGAGCAACAGGAGCGTGAGTTCAAGCAGGAGCTGTGGAGGTGTTTGAACCTAGCATGCCTCACTCAGCTGGAGTGGCTCCTGGAGCAAGAACAATGGCCGCATACAAAAAGGGTCATCGAATCGATTCAGATGCTGCAAATATCCAAGACTGACCCAGAGACACTCGACTGATGCCACCAGTCTGTCATGGCAGCCAGATACTGTTTAGTTACCCGTCATACGTCACGGTCTCATATGAATGATTCCTACGACCAGGGGATGAAAGTTTTGCAGGATGTAGATGAAGAGGTAAGTGGGGTTGTTTTTGTGTGTACTTTCTCCGTGGAGTCGAGTGCATTGATCTTGTTATCGGGGACTCTCGCAAAGGGGTTTGGGTGTGTGTGTGTGTAGAGGGGGGGGGTGAAGACACTAGGATCGGCACTGATACCCGTAGTGCCAGACACCACTTTACAGGCTGGTTGCCTTTTTGTTACGAAAACAAGGCAAGCATAAAGTTTTCTCCTTAAGTGTGTTGATATAGGCAAAATAAAAAAAAAACCCTCTTTGCTTCTACGCCAACCATGGGCTAACTACGGCCCTCTGGTCAAATCCGACCCGCTTCCCACCGTTCATTTTCGAGTAAAGAACATCCCTAGCCAATTATTTTATACCGTTTGAATCTTAAATTAGTTCATGCCGACATGCCATCCATCAGCTTTTGGTTCGGGCCGCCGCTCAGTTTTACGAATCCTACGTGGCACGCGTTTTATATTCACGGACGACTAATTCGTTTGCATATTTTTTTTTGTATTATTATAAACTAGCTGTACCCTGCAAAACCTTTGCATAGAGTTATATCCCCTTAGGCTTGATCGGTAGGTTGGGTTATTTTTTTGGTTTCGGGCAGACCCGATTTTTTCATGATTGTATTTCAAACTGGAATACTGTTGTATTAATTCTTTACTTTCGATTTAACGCAGAGCCCAAATCGCTTTTATATATATTATATACTCTTGTAGTAAATTTTTGATACAAGACAAGTATTAATATACTACGATCTGTTATCGATGAGTAAACATTTATATAATTGACTGTTTCTTGATTTGACTTGCAGCACTTATGTGATATTATCTCAGTAAATCGAGGAAACTCTATGAGTGTCCACAAAGAAGACGAACCATAAGAAATCTACATATGCAGGGCATGAAGTAGAAAGTTCAAGATTCATCGAATACAGACATCTTTCATCGTTATTCGAACTAAATCAAAACTCAGCCGCTGTTATATATCGATGTAGCATATGAAAGCATCAAAGAGAGCGACCCTTAATGCCAGACAGTTTTAGGGTTAATAGCTTCATGTGTTCCAAACTCACAATTAAAAAAAACACAGTTAAACAATTATTATATTTAAATACATATCAAATTTGTATCATTTATAATATGAATGATTGTATCAGTGTATCAACTCACATTTTGTCCACTTGTAATGTATTATCCCATATTCCAATAACTATTGTTGCTATAGTATAACTTTTAAGTATACTAGTAATGTATTATCCCATATCCCAAGTGCTATTGTTGCTATAGTATAACTTTTAAGTAAACTAGTATTGTATTATGCCATATCCCAATAACTTTTGTTGCTATAGTATAACTTTTAAGTAAGCTTATAATGTATTATCCCATATCCCAATAACTATTGTTGCTATAGTATAACTTTTAAGTAAGCTAGTAATGTATTATCTCATATCCCAATAACTATTGTTTACGTACGCTTTATTAAAAGTAAGAAATGCTTAGTTCACTGTTGTATAACTCGAATTGTATCCTTTTTTTTATTTCTGCTTGAATTTTTGTACATCATATTTTTTAATGTATGCGCTATAAATGCTAAACATATTTATAATTACTTTTTTTTTTAAATAATAAGATTTTTACTTATGTTTTTTTTTTATAAATTTAAAGTTAATTTTTATGGTCAGTACCGCACCCAGTATTTTGCAATCCGTATTTTAACAGTCATCATTATTTTACTAGTCAACTTGCCAGGGTTATTAGTTTCCTATTTTTTTTTAAAATGAACTTTCTGATGGGGCAGAGGGAGTTAAATATTGTGTTTATATTTGACGTTAAAAACTGAGACGCTATACAAACTTTATGGGTCTCTGTTTAAAAACATAGCGTGTGGGCCCATACGAAATACGGGTTTTTTTGTGGGTGGCCATTAGGGTATCACCCCCCCCCCACCAGGCCTTGTACCTGAGAATATCCCCACGATAGGTATAGTGTATGTATAGATTTATGGTCGCCATGGTAACCGGTAGAAAGAAGTGGTCCCTTGCATAAATACAAAATTCTTCCAGTAGAATATATTTATGTGTGTATTTTATTATTTTATATTATCGTTCTCAGATAACATTGATACATGTTAATTTATATGAAACATGTTAAAAAAAAGTTTTTACTTTGATTTAAAAAAAAAAAAACTGTTTAAAAATAGATTTTTAATTTGATGTATTAAAAAGTAAAAAAAAAGTTATTTAGATAAAATCATACATATAGGCCTATTTATAGAAATTATACAGAGTAAAATAAAGCGTAAGCGCCAAAATGGATATTAATTATTTCATTTATTTCACGTGCTCACACTATTTATTTCATCTTTATAATTTCTATAAATATTGTATGATCTAAACCTAAAAAAAATATGTTTTTACGTTTTTTTTTGTACATTTAATTAAACTCTATACAATATGAAATGACCACTTCCTGTTAGTTTCACTGTGAACGAGGCTAACATTTTCTAAATTTAGGTCGACCTAATTGGTAAAGTATATATTTTGGCAGTTATACAACGCTTGTTAAAAAACACACACACCCTAAAGACATTTGAGTTCTCAGTCGTTAAATTAATCATACTTTTGTATATTTTATATTAAATAAATATGTTGTGCACCTAGTGTATATTAAAGAAAGAATAAAAATCTGCTGTTTTATATTTTGTATACTATATATTGTTAAAACACTTTCAATGGCTTTTGTTGGTAAAGTTAATATAAAATATATTAAACATAGCTCGCCTGACTAAAAAAAAAAACAACAACTCCAGAACACTGCACTTTAATACACAACCGTAATCTCTTTCCATCATTTCCCTCTTAAAATAATCATTCATGCATTAATTTGTTCATTAACAATCATTGGGTGGCCAGATTTCTCGACATTTTCGTGCCTGAAGCTAGCAGTAAAAAATCACGGAGAGACCCTTATACTTATTAAGTGGATAATAAAGGCCCGTTTTTTTTTCAAGGCCTACTTCTTCAGCTTTATTGGTTAACCCGACCTTTCCCGAGAGGATTAAAGTGAAATGAACGCTGGTATAAATATGCCCATGTTAGTGAATGTTATAAGTAATACCGGAAGGTTTATCAAAGAAACTAAGTTAAAAATGTCCACTTTGCTCATTACAAAAACTAGATTTATTTATTAATCACACATTATTATTGATGATTACATTCATTTCTTCAAATACGTTGTATTAAATTACAAAATACAAATTAGAAATACTGATTTATTTACGTTGTATTTAATCTTTATGGATAAAGAAAATGAAAATAAAACAAAGTATACTCGGTTTTATTTTTGTTTATTGACGCTGGAAACAACAACAACAACAAACAACAACAAACACAAACACTCTTGGTTACCTGTGTGTGTGACACAGGTGTAAATTTCATTGATCTGAATCGTCGTTCTGGGTTTTCCCCGTTAGACGTAATATCTAAATTTTAATCTTGACGAAAACAGATAAGAAAAAAAAATGAAACCAAAAGAATTTTCCCTACCGGGTGACCTACTTATTTCCAGGAACTCATCGATTTTCAAGATCAGTTTCTATATGTTAATGTGTAGTCTAGATTCAGGTATACATTTACATTGGAGTGTTTACGGTAGATTATATAAAACACATACATACCTTGTGGATTAATTATGAAATGTGTTGATATATGTGAAGTATAATTGGTTTGAGTCGCTGAGACCCATTGAATGAATTCGATGATAGTGTTAGTACCTTCATGATTGTGACGACAGAGGATAATTAAAGGTAACTTAGAGATAAAAATGTTATAATCACACAATACATTGGGGTAATCATCTATCTATCTATCTATCTATCTATCTATCTATCTATCTATCTATCTATCTATCTATCTATCTATCTATCTATCTATCTATCTATCTATCTATCTATCTATCTATCTATCTATCTATCTATCTATCTATCTATCTATCTATCTATCTATCTATCTACCTACCTACCTACCTACCTACCTACCTATCTATCTATCTATCTATCTATCTATCTATCTATCTATCTATCTATCTATCTATCTATCTATCTATCTATCTATCTATCTATCTATCTATCTATCTATCTATCTATCTATCTATCTATCTATCTATCTATCTATCTATCTATCTATCTATCTATCTATCTATCTATCTATCTATCTATCTATCTATCTATCTATCTATCTATCTATCTATCTATCTATCTATCTATCTGTCTGTCTATCTATCTATCTATCTATCTATCTATCTATCTATCTATCTATCTATCTGTCTGTCTGTCTGTCTGTCTGTCTGTCTATCTATCTATCTATCTATCTATCTATCTATCTATCTATCTATCTATCTATCTATCTATCTATCTATCTGTCTGTCTGTTTATCTATCTATCTATCTATTTATCTATCTATCATCTATCTGTCTGTCTGTCTGTCTGTCTGCCTGTTAGATAGATTTGGTACAGGTAACGGAGTCAACTAAATGACATCTAAATGAGCAACAGCTAAAATACATTATAATAGATCCGTATTATTCTTATTAAATATGAACTCAACGGGCACAAGAAGTACATCTGGAAGTCTTATCCTGGACCCCCCCCCCCCCCACCCACCCACCCCCAAACCCCCGTCACCACCCAGAGAACTAAGAACATCACTGCCTAATTTCTGCGTAGAAAGCAGCTTTGGTAATCATTGATTGAAGATCAATTTAAAAAAAAATCAATGTAAACTTGACTTAAGTTTTATTTTGCAATAAAATATCTTTTTTTTTCCTTCCTAATTAGATTAAACGTTCCTTGTGTTCATTTATGAAATGATATTTTACTCTATAAAATACACGCTATTTATGTTCATTTAAAAAAAAAGATGTGTACATATGTATACACACTATTATACACGGTATATTAAACATTGGGTGAGTTAATTTTTTGAAATCATCTTCAACTCAGGAATGAATCCCACTCGTGGAAGAAGAACCGGACAAAGAGGCTACAACAGGAATAGGTCAGCATTGAATAATTGAATTGATTCGATTTTCTTCATCTTATTTTCTTTACACTTTAATCGTTAACTATAATACCGTTTCATAATATCAGTTTTTTCAAAACTGTAATGCTAATATTTTTTAAAATTAAACCTATGTACAGCGTTACTTCAAACACATGAAATATTTACGTGAATTTATTAATGCAAAGAAAGGTGTAAATACATACACCGGATTTAAAGAAATGATTTTTTAAAATTTAGATTTGTGTATTATAAATATACTCTGCTTTAATAAATTAAAAATGTTAATAAGGTAAAAAAAATATTACTTTGAAATGAATAAGTCGCTTCTTATTTATCCAAATTTTCAAAATCAAAAAAAGTATTTTTAAAAGAAATGCAGACACTGAGATTCTATATCTAATTGTTTAAAAAAAAAGCTATTTTGAAATTCAATAATATTTTCTCTCTTTTTTTAAAAACAAATCTTCAGAAAAAGACCTCACACAGAAGGAACACATGAACAAGACTCTAACTCTGCCGGAGCACGACACAGGAAGAAAGATTCCTTCACTGACAGACTGAGAGAATGGTCAAAGATTAAAGACTCAGGAACTCTAGTTATTCGAATGTGTTTAGATAGCGAGTCGTTTGAAGAGTTTTTGTCGCAAGATAGCGTCATTGTCGGTGATGAGATATTGCGCGTGCTGAATGCCCTTGACCTTGCCATGACGGCCCAGCACCAGAGACAGTCAATGAAAGAAGTTCTGGAAGTTCTTTGTAAGACACATTTTCTTGAGAAAAAGGTTCTTACGTTTCTGCTCAATAAAAGACTTTTTGAAGAATCATGGCCGGAAGCTGAGAAAGTTTTTTGTTGTTTGGTGCGCATTTTAGAGGAAATTCTGGATAAAATGCCCGCATATGTCCATCAGTGTATAACAATGACCACTCACTTGACAGGCATGACGGCATTTTTCACTCGTTTGAGGTCAAACTCAGAGCTGGACCGGAAACTTAACGAGTTAAGGGCCAACAGTATAGACAAAGCAGAAAAGAACAAAGAAGTGGGCAAGACGAATTCCTCAAAGTTTTTTAACGCCCAAAATTCTGAACTTCCGCCCGACAATTTCACGACGTTGTCCGTAGTGCCGACCATCTCAGACCTGAAGGATGACGTCAAACCCTATCTTCGTCCGGCAATCGTGAAAGGCGTTTACGAGGATGTGAAGCATTATCTTGATATCCAATTCAGACTCATGAAGCAGGATTTTCTTCACCCGCTCCGACAGGGCATCAACGAACTCATTCGAAGTGGCTGCAGGAAAGATTTTTGGTCGTCGGACATCAGAATTTACGTTAATGTCCACATTGAAGACATGCAGTCCAAGGATGCCATTGACCATGTCCTCCGATTTGACGTCTCCAAATTGAAAAACGTCAAGTGGGACGTCTCTAAGCGATTAATCTTCGGCTCCCTGTTGTGCCTGTCAAAAGACAATTTCCAGAGTGTGATATTCGCCACTGTGGCCAATCGTGACGTCAACAGGCTGAGACAGGGATACATCACTGTCAACGTGAAGACCGGACTGGATGTCGTTTTCAGCTCGTCGACCAGCGATACCTTTGTTATGGTGGAGACCACTGCTTACTTTGAGTCCTACCAACATGTTCTGAAAGGACTCCAAGAAATGTCCACCAGCCTCCCGTTACAGGATTACATTATCAAATGTCGAAAAGATATCAGGCCCCCAAAGTATCTTCTGCACGATGGGGTGGTCCCCATGTATGACGTCACTTGCATGATGAAATCTGGGATGCCTACCAGCGTCCCGGTTCTGACCACCGTTAAGTGGCCACCAGCTAACGAAATGTGTCTGAACGAGTCCCAGAGAGAAGCGGCTCAAATGGCGTTGACCAAGGAGATTGCTTTGATCCAAGGACCGCCCGGGACGGGCAAGACATACGTCGGACTTAAAGTCATGCAGACGCTGCTGAGTAATAAGTCTGCCAGGTACGGAGGAACGCTAGACAACCAGCAGCCTGATCCCATACTTGTAGTCTGTTACACAAATCATGCACTGGATCAATTCCTGGAAGGAGTCTTCACCTTTTGCAGTAACGGAATCATTCGCGTGGGCGGCAAGAGTAGCTCAGAGCTTCTGGAAAAGTTCAACCTGAGAACTGTAAAACAGAAGTTTAGAAGGGAGAAACTAACCAGCAAACCGGTGAGGGCCATGAAAGCAATCTGCCTTCAGAATCTGAAAGAGTTTACGCAGAAAATCAAAGATACACGCGATTCTATCAACAATTTGGACATTGAGATATTGCATGAAAATTCTTTAAAGCCTTACATCTTACAGCGTCACTATGATAGTCTGTGCAGAAATCAACACTTTTCAATACTGCCCAACATGAAACAATGGTTGAATGTTTCGGGGGAATCTGTAAAGAAGGTGATCCCCTCTCTGATTAAGAAACATTTAACTAATCTTATTTTGAACTGGAGACGCTCAGAGTTTATTTTTGTTACAGAAAAGATGGGCGTAGTTGAACGGGCAAGTTTGTACACATACATGGTAACGGAATACAGACATGCACTGTTCAACGAACTGACTTACTTGTCTCAGTTTCCCCCAGATCACTACATTCAGGGTAAGATGAACAACTTGAGGAGTATGTTTCAAATGTCTTTTACATCCATACTTCCAGATCATTTGCTGCAGTGGTTACTTCAATCATGTTTCCCAATTGATGAATTTCTCCAAAACCTGTCTACAAAGCTGTTGAAGTCTCATGCAGCTGAATACACTGACAGAATCACTGAGTGCTGGCTGCTTGGTCTTCACAACAGCCTGCACAGACAACTGAATGACATTCAGGACTTAACTGACAAACGCGTAGGAAATACAAGCGCAGAGGATGAGTTCGATGATACAGAGGCGTCTAAAGAAGCGCAGGACGCTAGAATCATTGATGACGGAGACGACAGTGATGACGAGGATGATGCTGGTGTGGTCAAAGAAACCCATACGTCAACGTACTCAAAGAACAGCCTGTCGTCAGTGATGCAGCGGATGGACATGATGGGCATCCAGGACGACACCACGGACATGAGCAGCGCCCATCCCAATGACCAGTGGACTACGGTCAATTACAAAAAGCCGTTGAATTCTCAGAAACTCCGACGCAAACTTTTGTCATGCTCGGCGATGTCTGAGGACGATGTAAATCAAGTTACCGATGTCTGGTCTCTAGAGCCGAACAGAAGATTTGCACTGTACAAACACTGGATACAACAATATAGAAAAGATCTGAAACTAAACATGCAGAATTACGTAGTTCATTATATGTCGCTCTACGAGAAGAAACAAGAACTCAACAGAGAGGAGACACTGACGTTGCTGAGAAAGGCTGAAGTTATTGGCATGACAACAACTGGAGCAGCCAAACACAGGGCCGTACTCCAGGCTCTTGGGTGCAGGATCATTGTGGTGGAGGAAGCCGCCGAAGTCCTGGAGTCTCACATCGTCACCGCGCTGAACAAAAACTGCAACCACTTGATTTTAATAGGAGACCACCAGCAGCTCAGACCTAACCCAACTGTCTACGAGCTTGCTATAAAGTATGGATTGGAAATATCTCTATTTGAAAGACTTATCATGAATCAAGTACCCCACGTGTTACTGAAAGAACAGCACAGAATGCGTCCAGAGATTTCTAAAATTATGAGGCACATCTACGAAGATCTTGAGGACCACGAATCTGTTGAAAAATATGAAAACGTTCGGGGAGTGTCAAAAAATATTTTCTTGATCAACCACAAAGAACAGGAATCCCATGTGAATGACACAATGAGCAAATCCAACAATCACGAAGTCAAATATGTCACGGCCCTGTGTCGGTACTTTCTCTTACTGGGCTACAACCCTGAAAAGATCACCGTCCTGGCTACTTACACGGGACAGGTGTTCGCGATCAAGAAAATCATGGCGGAAACGAAGTTCCCCCAACGTGTCAGGGTGACGGCTGTTGACAATTATCAAGGGGAGGAAAACGACATCATTATCCTATCGCTTGTCAGAAGTAACTCTCGTGAGAGTGTTGGCTTTCTCAAAGTGGACAATAGAGTTTGTGTCGCTCTGTCCAGAGCAAAAAAAGGTCTTTACATTATAGGAAATTTTGATCTTCTGGCCTCACAGAGCAAGCTCTGGAAAAATATAGTTCAAACCGCGAAAGAGGACAACATCATTGGAGAGGGTCTTCCTGTTTGCTGCGCCAACCACCCAGAGTTTAAAGAAATCCTCGTTAATGACAAAGACTTTGACAAGTGCCCAGATGGTGGCTGTGGCAAGCCTTGCGGTTTTAGACTCACATGTGGTCACGTCTGCCCACGCACGTGCCATGCTAACAACTCGGAGCACAAAGAGTTTAAATGCACCAAACAGTGCGTCAAGACATGTCTAGATGGACACACATGCAAAAAAAAGTGCTTCCAGGCATGCGGGGATTGCGATGAATTGGTCACAAAGAAAATAACAGCCTGCGGACATGAGGACAAAGTTTCTTGTCATCTTACAGAGGATAAAGCCATTTGCTCACAGGCTTGTCTGGTTACACTCCCTTGCGGTCACCCGTGTCCGGGGAGATGTGGAATTTGTAGAAATCACAGCGGACACGATGATTGCTTGACGCCAGTGCCTTACGTATGGCCATGTGGACATAGTTCTACCATAGAGTGTAGCAAACTGTTCTCTAACGTACCGTGTCGTAAGAAATGCGATGCCATCCTTGACTGCGGACATGTATGTAAAGGGTCATGCTCAGACTGTCTTGATGGACTCATTCACGTTGCCTGTGAAGAAAAATGTCAAAAGACGCTACCCTGTGGTCACCAATGTCAAGGCTACTGCGGGTCCCAGTGCTTGCCCTGTGCACAGAAATGCCCTAATCAATGCGGTCACGGCCCGTGCAGTAAAGGAAAGTCGGTAACGCAGCTTTGTGGCAGTGAATGCCCACCGTGCCAAGAGCCTTGCAAGTATTCCTGCAGCCACGTGAAATGCCCCAAGAAGTGCTCGGACTACTGCAGCGTTCCTCCATGCAGCGAGAGATGTGACAAGCAAGTTCACAGCTGCACCAACGAGAAGAAATGCAAAAGCAAGCTTCATTCCTGCACACACAGATGCTCCGGGTTGTGTGGAGAGAGATGCGTTTGCGTTGTGTGTGAAACTGTCTCAACAATCCGCAGCGCACAAAGAGAAGTCGCGGCTGATGACATAGAAACCCAGCTGATGGAGACCACCATTGACAACGATACCGATAAAGATGTCGAGGCGAGGACCGAAAGTCAGAATGAGGCCAAACAAAAAACTGATCCCGAGACCCTTGTAATGAAGCTTCACTGTGGCCACATATACAGGGTGGAAGAGCTTGACCACTATGTAAGCACGTTTGACCCAGACGGCTGCCAGTACCTGATGTGTCCTGAGTGTCACAAGCTTATCACTCACCACCTGCGGTATAGACACGTTATAAAAGAAAGGACAGAGAAGAGAGAGACACAAAAAGCGGAACTGAGGAAAAAAACAAGCGTGACAAAAGAAGAGATAAAAAAGTTGATCCTCTCCGAGAAAGAACTCAAAGACTCTCCATGTACAGGCGATTTCAAGGGAAGTAATATTGAAAATAAAAGACAAAAACCGGAGTTACACGCCTTGTCTTTTCAGTTTAAATGCGCCTACGTCCTGAACATGATTTGTTCATTGAAGGAAACGAGCGAGAAAGACACGCAGCCTATAAAGAGAGCTTTACTGAAAGTCAACAAAAGGGTGACAATTCAACAGAGAAATGAGTTTACATCACAGTTACATAAACTTTAACTTTTAGCACATCTTCAAAAACTGGAGCGGCCGATGTTCTCTGTACCTGAGAAACTTCAGTTAGTTAAAGACATTCTAAAGGACAGAAGAATAAACAGAGCAGACTTTTACACTTGTGAAGGAATTTTGCTCTCTTACTGTAATAGTGCAACCAATGACCTTGAAATGGCCAAAAATGTTCTTTACTCCAACTTTGATGAGGTAATTCATTGAATGCAACTTGGTCTTCATTATTATTATTTTTTTTGGAATGGTTTAAATTTAATGTATTTCTTGCAATTGACAAATATAAATGTTACATTCTTTGGTAAAGATAAAAAAAATGTATTTATTATAAAGACTTATTAGAAGTAACTAAAACATGGGCAAGTTCCCCTAGCCCCCCCCCCTCCGAAATCTTTGCCAAATTAGATAATTTGTTAGTCAAAACGATAAAGTCATAACTATTGCTATATATACGGATAAATTAAGTACAAGTACTGAGCATTTTATACGACTATAAATATTATAATGTACTACTAGCTGTACCCAGCGAAAACCTTTGCAATTAAATAGGTTTTTAATACTTCTCATATGTCCTTCCTAATCATTTCTCTCATAGTGAGAAAAATAATGGCCCCCCAAGATTTACTTTCAAGTGTCGCCCATGACATGTATAGGAACACTTCAGGTTTATGGTGTTAATTGAGTTTTTTTTTTCTTTTTAAATATTTATTGTTGTGTGTTTAACTTATAAGGTATTGATTTTCTGGTCTCTTATAGATGTTATGTGATATAATACACCCACAATCAACAGATGGCTTAGTCACAGCTTCACTTCAAGCAAATGAGTATGCTGATGAAATAAGATCTGCTTCTGCTCTCAAAGAAAGGTAACTTTTATCATTGTTTATTTTGATGATTCTTTCGAGATGTCAGTTAGCGCTCAACGCACCCGATTTCTTCATTTGGCAAATAACGTCTGCAATCACTGTCCCAACAGCATTCTTAGTCCCAGGTTGAACGTGTGTATTAGGTCAAAATGAGCATGAACCTCCCTGGCTTATGTGACTGATGTACAAGTCCTAGGATCACCCCCCTCCATAACCGCTAAAAATGGTTGCTACTGATTCTACGCAGTATCGGACGAAACCGGCCGCCAGAGCATACGGCTTTCTAGCCAAAATAATGCAATGCGTTTAAACGGTTATACGTCCCAGGATAGGGCTATATGTTAATTGTCTGTTAATTGTGAAATAATCGGCCTTTTTCTAAATTGAAAAAAAAAAGTAACAAAAACCCAAAATAGCCACAAACTAGTTCTTGTGTTGTTATACAACCACTGCTCTTGCACAGCCACTGCTCTTATACAACCACTGCTCTTATACAACCACTGCTCTTATACAACCACTGCTCTTGTACAGCCACTGCTCTTACACAACCACTGCTCTTATATAACCACTGCTCTTATACAAACACTGCTCTTGTACAGCCACTGCTCTTATACAACCACTGCTCTTATACAACCATTGCTCTCTTACAACCACTGCTCTTGTACAGCCACTGCAATGGGCGTCAAACTTGGATGGGGGTAATTTTTTGTGTGAGCACTTTTCAGATTGGGAAGAGGTCGTCAAAAAATGTAACTCGTAAAGGGCGCCACATTAGCCTAGCTACGGCCCCGTTCCTGACCTATGGTAGAATTTAAAGGAGTGACACTATAATGCACCCATGGCAACTTTGCTGTCAGCAGCTTGAGTCGGCATACTAATCGGACTTTCTTTTTTTTTTTGTTTAACTCGTCACACATATTTCTTAGGCAACATTTTTTTCTATGTATAGGTAGGTGCACATGTAAACACAAAAACACATGTTATATTTACAAAAAATGTATTAAAGTGTTTTTTTAAAAATTACTTTGAATATTTACAGCTCAGGTCCCATAGAAAGGTTTTCTGACAAATTATCTCACAACCCGATGCCACAGATAACTGTGCCCACCTCCAGTCTCTCTGGTCGTCTGCCCAGTCTAGAGGAGTGGGGGAAAAATTTCAGACTAGGCCAGGTCCGTAAATAGTTTGGACCAACTGACAAATACAAAGACAAAGTCAAGTCCAGCTGACAGCAGCAGTGAGATGTAAAATGACTCCGAATCTAGCTCTCATTGAAATAAAACCAATTTATATAATTCTCACAATTTATGTCACTGTTTTTAATTTTTTATATCATTTAAAAAACAAAAAAAACTCTTACTGAGATTACAGTTCTTGGTTTGTGCTATTAAATTTTTTTTTTAATTTAATCAATTAAATTCCGATCAATGTATAGTTAGATTTTAAAATATTTTTCTAGATGGAATGACACACAAATGAGGAAGAGATTATGATCACAATCCAATATATATATATATATATATCCATCTCTATATATTTATATTATGTATTTATATTATGTATTTATGTTACATATTTATATTATGTATTTGTATTATATATTTATACTATGTATTTATATTATGTATTTATATTATGTATTTATATTATGTATATATATATTTATATATATATATATATATATATTTATATTATGTATTTATATATGTATAATTCAGTCATTTTATTTTAAAAATGAGCTATAAAATGCTGTATAATTCAACCTACATTTCTTTTACATTTCAATTATTTATTGGACAATGTTTTTCTTTTAAAATGAAATAGGCCCTAATATTACTTTTTACACCACCAGAGAAATTTGATTTTGATATTATATATATATATATATATATATATATATATATATATATATTCAAATGCAATGCTTCTTGATTTAAGTTTTTAGATCACAGTTTTTTGTTTTTTTTAGAAATCAGTGGCAAATCAAAGTTACACTTAAAACTTTCAACCTTTTATGTAATCCTTATATTCAGGAACAGTAATAATAGAAGAAAGATTCAGAAGATTACTCAATAGTGTTTATTCCATGTAAAACAAATACTCCCTTAGATGTTTACTCAGGTGTCTACAAACTTAAATTTATATATTATTATATTTATTATATTATCAGAATATACTCAGATGTATATTCCCTTTGATGTATACTCAATCAGATTTATACTCAGATTTATATTCAATTAGATGTATACTCAATCAGATTATACTCAGATGTAGACTGACTCATAATATACTCACTCAAAAAAATTTGTTACTTATTGTATTTTTAAGTTTGAATTTAAATTAATCTATTCTATGTTATAGTTAATATTTTTTCATGCAAAATACACACATTTCTATTTCGTGGCATATTTAATTTTTAAGCAATTAAAGCCAAATTGCACTTACTGGTAGCACTATGTGACGATATTAAGACACTGGTAGCACTATATGACGATATTAAGACATTTACTGGTAGCACTATATGACGATATTAAGACACTTACTGGTAGCACTATATGACGATATTAAGGCACTTACTGGTAGCACTATATGACGATATTAAGACACTTACTGATAGCACTATATGACGATATTAAGACACTTACTGGTAGCACTATATGACGACATTAAGGCATACTTCACCAAAAAAGCCAATACATGCAAAGTGTTACTAATGAACTGTCCAACCTACTATCTTTATCTCTTATAAATGCATATCCTGGTAGTTAATTGGTGTTTATTAAAATTACTAAAGTACTTGTATTAATAAAGACGGACGCTACCTATGTAATTATACTGCATACTTACTTTAAATTTCTCACTTGTTGATAAATACAATAGAAAACAAAATAATAAAACTGTTTCAATTTCCTTATATAACGTTATTTTAATTGAAGTATAGACACATATGTTAAGCCAGATATTGGTTAAAAAAAAAAAAGCAAAAAAGTGAATACTCAGCACAGGCGGGCTTAGGTTAGTTGAGATTCCGGGCGCAGAAGACAATATTGGACCCCCTTGAGCAAAGAGAGAAATAAAAAAAAGACTTTTGGGATCCCTCAGAAGTTAGGGCCAAGTTTAAAGTAATGGTCAAATTGAGGTTTAAAAAAAAACGCTGAAAAGTATGAGTGATATTATAAATCGATGGTATTTCTTGGATAACTGAATGGATCATTAAATGGATCACTGAATGTATCATTGAATGGATCATTGAATGGGTCACTGAATGGATCATTGAATGGATCATTGGATGGGTCACTGAATACATAATAAAATTATTCAGACTCATAGTTATCACTCGAAGTATAGATGCCCCTTTGCATAATACTTAACTCGCGTCCGGGGCAAAATACCCCCCCCCCCCCAATTCGAAAACCATTATATATATATATATATGTAAAATATACAGTTTGGCGCCCCTTTGTGAGTAGCGCATGGGGCATGATGCACCCCCTTATTCCCTCACTACGCCACTGGCAGCAGGCTTGGTTTCATATGTGAGATTTATAACACAAGTTTTCAATCGTCGGTAAAACAACTTGTGACAGGTACAGACTATTGGTGGCCCACTCACACAAACTGTAAAAAAAAAAAAAAAGTAAAGTTCCCTTCTTAGCCCTAACGGGCCTTCGGGGCAGATGAAGTGTAGAATTCATCTGTTTCTATAACCTCGGCATATGAAGGGATTGTGTGGTTAGCACAACGCCCAGCCGCCTTTACTTCCCCAACTTAAAGTCAGGTACCCATTTAAAGCTGGGTGGAATTGTGGGACGACTTTGCACCAAATATCACCTGGAAAAATTCCATGGGCCTCATCGAGGATTGAACCCAGGACTCTCAGGTGGACAGTTGAGTATCTACACCACTCGGCCATCCGTCCCACTTACACCCAACCTGTGACAGGCACAAAACTACTTGTGGCCCACTCACACCCAACCTGTGACAGGCACAAAATTATTGGTGGCCCACTCACACCCAACCTGTGACAGGCAATAAATCTATTGGTGGCGCACTCATTCCCAACCTGTGACAGGCACAAAATTATTGGTGGGCCCACTCACACCCAACCTGTGACAGGCACTAAATTACTTGTGGCCCACTCACATCCAACCTGTGACAGGCACTAAACTATTGGTGGGCACACTCACACCCAACCTTTGACAGGCACAAAACTACTTGTGGCCCACTCACACACGACCTGTGACAGGCACAGACTATTGGTGTCCCACTCACACCCAACCTGTGACAGGCACAAAACTACTTGTGGCCCACTCACACCCGACCCGTGACAGGCACAAAACTATTGGTGGCCCACTCACACACAACCTGTGACAGGCACAAAACTATTGGTGGGCCCACTCACACCCAACCTGTGACAGGCACAAAACTATTGGTGGCCCACTCAAACCCAACCAGTGACAGACACACACTATTGGTGGCCCACTCACACAAAACCTGTGAAAGGCACAAACTATTGGTGGCCCACTCACACCTGACCTGTGACAGGCACAGACTATTGGTGTCCCACTCACACCCAACCCGTGACAGGCACAAAAATATTGGTTGCCCACTCACAACCAACCCGTGACAGGCACAAAACTATTGGTGGCTTACTCACACCCAACCTGTGACAGGCACAAAACTATTGGTGGCCCACTCACACCCAACCTGTGACAGACATACACAATTGGTAACCCACTCACACCAAACCTGTGACAGGCACAAACTATTGTTGGCCCACTAACACCCGACCTGTGACAGGCACAAACTATTGGTGGCCCACTCACACCAAACCTGTGACAGGCACAAAATTTTGGTGGCCCACTCACACCCAACCTGTGACAGGCACAAAACTATTGTTGGCCCACTCACACCCGACTTGTGACAGGCACAAAACTGTTGATGGCCCACTCAAACCGAACCTGTGACAGGCACAAACTATTGGTGGCCCACTCACACCCAACCTGTGACAGGCACAAACTATTGGTGGCCCACTCACACCTAACCTGTGACAGGCACAAACTATTGGTGGCCCACTCACACCCAACCTGTGACAGGCACAAAACTATTGTTGGCCCACTCACACCCAACCTGTGACAGGCACAAAACTATTTGTGGCCCACTCACACCACACCCGTGACACACACAAAACTATTTGTGGCCCACTCACACCCAACCTGTGACATACACAAAACTATTGGTGGCCCACTCACACCCGACCTGTGACAGGCACAAACTATCTGTGGCCAACTCACACCCAACCTGTGACATGCACAAAACTATTGTTGGCCCATTCACAACAAACCTGTGACAGGCACAAACTATTGGTGGCCCACTCACACCAAACCTATGACAGGCACAAACTATTGTTTGCCCACTCACACCCAACCTGTGACAGGTACAAAACTATTGTTGGCCCACTCACACCCAATCCGTGACAGACACAAAACTATTGGTGGCCCACTCAAACCCAACCCGTGACAGGCACAAAAATATTGGTTGCCCACTCACACCCAACCCGTGACAGGCACAAAACTATTGGTGGCCCACTCACACCCTACCTTTGACAGGCACAAAACTATTAGTGGCCCACTAACACCCAACCTGTGTCAGGCACAAACTATTGGTGGCCCACTCACAGCCAACCTGTGACAGGCACAAAATTATTGGTGGCCCACTTACACCCAACCAGTGGCTGGCACAAAACTATTGGTGGCCCACTCACACCCGACCTGTGACAGGCACAAAACTATTGGTGGCCCACTCACACCCAACCTGTGACAGGCACAAAACTATTGGTGGCCCACTCACACCCAACCTGTGACAGGCAAAAAAATATTGGTTGCCCACTCACACCCAACCCGTGACAGGCACAAAACTATTGGTGGCCCACTCACACCCTACCTTTGACAGGCACAAAACTATTAGTGGCCCACTAACACCCAACCTGTGTCAGGCACAAACTATTGGTGGCCCACTCACAGCCAACCTGTGACAGGCACAAAACTATTGTTGGCCCACTCACACCCAATCCGTGACAGACACAAAACTATTGGTGGCCCACTCAAACCCAACCCGTGACAGGCACAAAAATATTGGTTGCCCACTCACACCCAACCCGTGACAGGCACAAAACTATTGGTGGCCCACTCACACCCTACCTTTGACAGGCACAAAACTATTAGTGGCCCACTAACACCCAACCTGTGTCAGGCACAAACTATTGGTGGCCCACTCACAGCCAACCTGTGACAGGCACAAAATTATTGGTGGCCCACTTACACCCAACCAGTGGCTGGCACAAAACTATTGGTGGCCCACTCACACCCGACCTGTGACAGGCACAAAACTATTGGTGGCCCACTCACACCCAACCTGTGACAGGCACAAAACTATTGGTGGCCCACTCACACCCAACCTGTGACAGGCACAAAAATATTGGTTGCCCACTCACACCCAACCCGTGACAGGCACAAAACTATTGGTGGCCCACTCACACCCTACCTTTGACAGGCACAAAACTATTAGTGGCCCACTAACACCCAATCTGTGTCAGGCACAAACTATTGGTGGCCCACTCACAGCCAACCTGTGACAGGCACAAAATTATTGGTGGCCCACTTACACCCAACCAGTGGCAGGCACAAAACTATTGGTGGCCCACTCACACCCGACCTGTGACAGGCACAAAACTATTGGTGGCCCACTCACACCCAACCTGTGACAGGCACAAAACTATTGGTGGCCCACTCACACCCAACCTGTGACAGGCACAAACTATTTGTGGCCTACTCACACCACACCCGTGACAGACACAAAACTATTTGTGGCCCACTCGCACCAAACCCGTGACATACACAAAACTTTTGGTGGCCCACTCACACCCGACCTGTGACAGGCACAAAACTATTGGTGGGCCCACTCACACCCAACCTGTGACAGGCACAAAACTATTGGTGGCCCACTCACACCCAACCCGTGACAGGCACAAAACTATTGTTGGCCCACTCACACCCAACCTGTGACAAGCACAAAACTATTTGTGGCCCACTCACACCACACCCGTGACACACACAAAACTATTTGTTGCCCACTCACACCCAACCTGTGACATACACAAAACTATTGGTGGCCCACTCACACCCGACCTGTGACAGGCACAAACTATCTGTGGCCAACTCACACCCAACCTGTGACATGCACAAAACTATTGTTGGCCCATTCACAACAAACCTGTGACAGGCACAAACTATTGGTGGCCCACTCACACCAAACCTATGACAGGCACAAACTATTGTTTGCCCACTCACACCCAACCTGTGACAGGTACAAAACTATTGTTGGCCCACTCACACCCTATCCATGACAGACACAAAACTATTGGTGGCCCACTCTAACCCAACCCGTGACAGGCACAAAAATATTGGTTGCCCACTCACACCCAACCCGTGACAGGCACAAAACTATTGGTGGCCCACTCACACCCTACCTTTGACAGGCACAAAACTATTGGTGGCCCACTAACACCCAACCTGTGTCAGGCACAAACTATTGGTGGCCCACTCACAGCCAACCTGTGACAGGCACAAAATTATTGGTGGCCCACTTACACCCAACCAGTGGCAGGCACAAAACTATTAGTGGCCCACTCACACCCGACCTGTGACAGGCACAAAACTATTGGTGGCCCACTCACACCCAACCTGTGACAGGCACAAAACTATTGGTGGCCCACTCACACCCAACCTGTGACAGGCACAAACTATTTGTGGCCTACTCACACCACACCCGAGACAGACACAAAACTATTTGTGGCCCACTCGCACCAAACCCGTGACATACACAAAACTTTTGGTGGCCCACTCACACCCGACCTGTGACAGGCACAAAACTATTGGTGGGCCCACTCACACCCAACCTGTGACAGGCACAAAACTATTGGTGGCCCACTCACACCCAACCCGTGACAGGCACAAAACTATTGGTGGCCCATTAACACCCAACCCGTGACAGGCACAAAACTTTTGTTGGCCCCCTCACACCCAACCCGTGACAGGCACAAAACTATTGGTGGCCCACTCACACCCAACCTGTGACAAGCACAAAACTATTGTTGGCCCACTCACACCCAACCTGTGACAGGCACAAAACTATTTGTGGCCCACTCACAGCACACCCGTGACATACACAAAACTATTTGTGGCCCACTCACACCCAACCCGTGACATACACAAAACTATTGGTGGCCCACTCACACCCGACCTGTGACAGGCACAAACTATCTGTGGCCAACTCACACCAAACCTATGACAGGCACAAACTATTGTTGGCCCACTCACATTCAACCTGTGACAGGCACAAAACTATTGTTGGCCCACTCACACCCAACCCGTGACATGCACAAAACTATTGGTGGCCCACTCACACCCAACCTGTGACAGGCACAAACTATTGGTGGCCCACTCACACCTAACCTGTGACAGGCACAAACTATTGGTGGCCCACTCACACCCAACCTGTGACAGGCACAAAATTATTGGTGGCCCACTCACACCCAACCTGTGACAGGCACAAAACTATTGGTGGCCTACTCACACCCGACCTGTGACAGGCACAAAACTATTGGTGGCCCACTCACACCCAACCTGTGACAGGCACAAAATTATTGGTGGCCCACTCACACCCAACCTGTTACAGGCACAAAATTATTGGTGGCCCACTCACACCCAACCTGTGACAGGCACAAAATTATTGGTGGCCCACTCACACCAAACCTTTGACAGGCACAAAACTATTGGTGGCCCACTCACACCCGACCTGTGACAGGCACAAACTATTGTTGGCCCACTCACACCCAACCTTTGACAGACACACACTATTGGTGGCCCACTCACACCAAACCTGTGACAGGCACAAAACTATTGGTGGCCCACTTACACCCAACCTGTGACAGGCACAAAATTATTGGTGGCCCACTCACACCCAACCTGCGACAGGCACAAAATTATTGGTGGCACACTAACACCCGACCTGTGACAGGCACAAAACTATTGGTGGCCCACTCACACCCAACTTGTGACAGACACAAAATTATTGGTGGCCCACTCACACCCAACCTGTGACAGGCACAAAACTATTGGTGGCCCACTCACACCTAACGTGTGACAGGCACAAAACTATTGGTGGCCCACTCACACCCGACCTGTGACAGGCACAAAACTATTGCTGGCCAACTCACAACCAACCTGTGACAGGCACAAAACTATTGATGGCCCACTCACACCCAACCTGTGACAGGCACAAAACTATTGGTGGCTTACTCACACCAAATCTGTGACAGATACACACTTTTGGTGGCCCACTCACACCAAACCTGTGACAGGCATAAAACTATTGGTGGCCCACTCACATCAAACCTGTGACAGGCACAAAACTATTGGTGGCCCATTCACATCTAACCTGTGACAGGCACAATATTATTGGTGGCCAACTGACACCCGACCTGTGACAGGCACAAACTATTGGTGGCCCACTCACACCTAACGTGTGACAGGCACAAAACTATTGGTGGCCTACTCACACCCAACCTGTGACAGGCACAAAACTATCGCTGGCCCACTAACACCCAACCCGTGACAGGCACAAAACTATTGGTGGCCCACTCACACCCAACCCGTGACAGGCACAAAATTATTGGTTGCCCACTCACACCCAACCCGTGACATGCACAAAACTATTGGTGGCCCACTCACACCCAACCTGTGACTGGCACAAAACTATTGGTGGCCCACTAACACCCAACCTGTGACAGGCACAAAACTATTGGTGGCCCACTCACACCTAACCTGTGACAGGCACAAAATATTGGTGGTCCACTCACACCCAACCTGTGACAGGCACAAAACTATTGGTGGCCTACTCACACCAAACCTGTGACAGGCACAAAACTATTGGTGGCCCACTCACACCCGACCTGTGACAGGCACAAAACTATTGGTGGCCTACTCACACCCAACTTGTGACAGGCACAAAATTATTGGTGGCCCACTCACACCCAACCTGTGACAGGCACAAAACTATCGCTGGCCAACTCACAACCAACCTGTGACAGGCACAAAACTATTGGTGGCCCACTCACACCCAACCTGTGACAGGCACAAAATTATTGGTGGCCCACTAACACCCAAACTGTGACCGACACACACTATTGGTGGGCCCACTCACACCATACCTGTGACAGGCACAAAACTATTGGTGGCCCACTCACACCCGACCTGTGACAGGCACAAACTATTATTGGCCCACTCACACCCAACCTGTGACAGACACACACTATTGGTGGCCCACTCACACCAAACCTGTGACAGGCACAAAACTATTGGTGGCACACCCACATCAAACCTGTGACAGGCACAAAACTATTTGTGGCCCACTCACACCCAACCTGTGACAGGCACAAAACTATTGGTGGCCCACTCACATCCAACCTGTGACAGGCACAAAACTATTGGTGGCCCACTCACACCCGACCTGTGACAGGCACAAAACTATTGTTGGCCCACTCACACCCGACCTGTGACAGGCACAAAACTATTGGTGGCCCACTCACACCCAATCTGTGACAGGCACAAAACTATTGGTGGCCCACTCACACCCAACCCGTGACAGGCACAAAACTATTGGTTGCCCACTCACACCCAACCCGTGACAGGCACAAAACTATTGTTGGCCCACTCACACCAAACCTGTGACAGGCACAAACTATTGGTGGCCCACTCACAACAAACCTGTGACAGTAACAAATTATTGTTGGAACACTCACACCCAACCTGTGACAATCACAAACTATAGTTGGCCCACTCACACCCAACCTGTGACAGGCACAAAACTGTTGGTGGCCAACTCATACCAAACCTGTGTCAGGCACGAAACTATTGGTGGCCCACTCACACCCAACCGGTGAAAGGCACAAAACTATTGGTGGATTACTCACACCAAATCTGTGACAGATACACATTTTTGGTGGCCCACTCACACCCAACCCGTGGAAGGCACAATATTATTGGTGGCCCACTGACACCCGACCTGTGACAGGCACAAACTATTGGTGGCCCACTCACACCTAACGTGTGACAGGCACAAAACTATTGGTGGCCCACTCACACTCAACCTGTGACAGGCACAAAACTATCGCTGGCCCACTCACACCCAACCCGTGACATGCACAAAACTCATGGTGGCCCACTCACACCCAACCCGTGGCAGGCACAAAACTATTGGTTGCCCACTCACACCCAACCCGTGACAGGCACAAAACTATTGGTGGCCCACTCAAAACCAACCTGTGACTGGAACAAAACTATTGGTGGCCCACTCGTACCAAATCTGTGACAGACACACACTATTGGTGGCCCACTCACACTAAACCTGTTACAGGCACAAAACTATTGGTGGCCCACTCACACCCGACCTGTGACAGGCACAAAACTATTGTTGGCCCACTCACACCCAACCTGTGACAGGCACAAAACTATTGGTGGCCCACTCACACCCAACCTGTGACAGGCACAAAACTATTGGTGGGCCAACTCATACCCAACCTGTGAAAGGCACAAAACTATTGGTGGCCCACTCACACCCGACCTGTGACAGCCACAAACTATTGTTGGACCACTCACACCCAACCTGTGACAGACAAACACTATTGGTGGCCCACTCACACCAAAATTGTGACAGGCACAAAACTATTGGTGGCCCACCCACATCAAACCTGTGACAGACACACACTATTGGTGGCCCACTCACACCAAACCTGTGACAGGCACAAAACTATTGGTGGCCCACTCACACCCGACCTGTGACAGGCACAAAACTATTGGTGGCCCACTCACACCCAACCTGTGACAGGCACAAAACTATTGGTGGCCCACTCACACCAAACCTGTGACAGGCACAAAACTATTGGTGGGCTTACTAACACTAAACCTGTGACAGGCACAAATCTTTTGGTGGCCCACTCACACCCAACCTGTGACAGGCATAAAACTTTTGGTGGCCCACTCACACCCAACCTGTGACAGACACACACTATTTGTGGCCCACTCACACCCAACCTGTGACAGGCACAAAACTATTGGTGGCCCACTCACACCCAACCTTTGACAGGCACAAAACTATTGGTGGGCCAACTCATACCCAACCTGTGAAAGGCACAAAACTATTGGTGGCCCACTCACACCCGACCTGTGACAGGCACAAACTATTGTTGGACCATTCACACCCAACCTGTGACAGACAAACACTATTGGTGGCCCACTCACACCAAACCTGTGACAGGCACAAAACTATTGGTGGCCCACCCACATCAAACCTGTGACAGACACACACTATTTGTGGCCCACTCACACCAAACCTGTGACAGGCACAAAACTATTGGTGGCCCACTCACACCAAACCTGTGACAGACACAGAACTATTGGTGGCCCACTCACACCCGACCTTTGACAGGCACAAAACTATTGTTGGCCCACTCACACCTAACCTGTGAGAGGCACAAAACTATTGTCGGCCCACTCGCACCAAACCTGTGACGGACACACTTTTGGTGGCCCACTCACACCAAACCTGTGACAGGCACAAAACTATTGGTGGCCCACTCACACCCGACCTGTGACAGGCACAAAACTATTGGTGGCCCACTCACACCCAACCTGTGACAGGCACAAAACTATTGGTGGCCCACTCACACCAAACCTGTGACAGGCACAAAACTATTGGTGGGCTTACTCATACCCAACCTTTGACAGGCACAAAACTTTTGGTGGCCCACTCACACCCAACCTGTGACAGGCACAAAACTTTTGGTGGCCCACTCACACCCAACCTGTGACAGACACACACTATTTGTGGCCCACTCACACCCAACCCGTGACATGCACAAAACTCATGGTGGCCCACTCACACCCAACCCGTGGCAGGCACAAAACTATTGGTTGCCCACTCACACCCAACCCGTGACAGGCACAAAACTATTGGTGGCCCACTCAAAACCAACCTGTGACTGGAACAAAACTATTGGTGGCCCACTCGTACCAAATCTGTGACAGACACACACTATTGGTGGCCCACTCACACTAAACCTGTTACAGGCACAAAACTATTGGTGGCCCACTCACACCCGACCTGTGACAGGCACAAAACTATTGTTGGCCCACTCACACCCAACCTGTGACAGGCACAAAACTATTGGTGGCCCACTCACACCCAACCTGTGACAGGCACAAACTATTGGTTGCCCACTCACAACAAACCTGTGACAGTAACAAATTATTGTTGGAACACTCACACCCAACCTGTGACAATCACAAACTATAGTTGGCCCACTCACACCCAACCTGTGACAGGCACAAAACTGTTGGTGGCCCACTCATACAAAACCTGTGTCAGGCACAAAACTATTGGTGGCCCACTCACACCCAACCGGTGAAAGGCACAAAACTATTGGTGGATTACTCACACCAAATCTGTGACAGATACACACTTTTGGTGGCCCACTCACACCCAACCCGTGGAAGGCACAATATTATTGGTGGCCCACTGACACCCGACCTGTGACAGGCACAAACTATTGGTGGCCCACTCACACCTAACGTGTGACAGGCACAAAACTATTGGTGGCCCACTCACACTCAACCTGTGACAGGCACAAAACTATCGCTGGCCCACTCACACCCAACCCGTGACATGCACAAAACTTATGGTGGCCCACTCACACCCAACCCGTGGCAGGCACAAAACTATTGGTTGCCCACTCACACCCAACCCGTGACAGGCACAAAACTATTGGTGGCCCACTCAAAACCAACCTGTGACTGGAACAAAACTATTGGTGGCCCACTCGTACCAAATCTGTGACAGACACACACTATTGGTGGCCCACTCACACTAAACCTGTTACAGGCACAAAACTATTGGTGGCCCACTCACACCCGACCTGTGACAGGCACAAAACTATTGTTGGCCCACTCACACCCAACCTGTGACAGGCACAAAACTATTGGTGGCCCACTCACACCCAACCTGTGACAGGCACAAAACTATTGGTGGGCCAACTCATACCCAACCTGTGAAAGGCACAAAACTATTGGTGGCCCACTCACACCCGACCTGTGACAGCCACAAACTATTGTTGGACCACTCACACCCAACCTGTGACAGACAAACACTATTGGTGGCCCACTCACACCAAAATTGTGACAGGCACAAAACTATTGGTGGCCCACCCACATCAAACCTGTGACAGACACACACTATTGGTGGCCCACTCACACCAAACCTGTGACAGGCACAAAACTATTGGTGGCCCACTCACACCCGACCTGTGACAGGCACAAAACTATTGGTGGCCCACTCACACCCAACCTGTGACAGGCACAAAACTATTGGTGGCCCACTCACACCAAACCTGTGACAGGCACAAAACTATTGGTGGGCTTACTAACACTAAACCTGTGACAGGCACAAATCTTTTGGTGGCCCACTCACACCCAACCTGTGACAGGCATAAAACTTTTGGTGGCCCACTCACACCCAACCTGTGACAGACACACACTATTTGTGGCCCACTCACACCCAACCTGTGACAGGCACAAAACTATTGGTGGCCCACTCACACCCAACCTTTGACAGGCACAAAACTATTGGTGGGCCAACTCATACCCAACCTGTGAAAGGCACAAAACTATTGGTGGCCCACTCACACCCGACCTGTGACAGGCACAAACTATTGTTGGACCATTCACACCCAACCTGTGACAGACAAACACTATTGGTGGCCCACTCACACCAAACCTGTGACAGGCACAAAACTATTGGTGGCCCACCCACATCAAACCTGTGACAGACACACACTATTTGTGGCCCACTCACACCAAACCTGTGACAGGCACAAAACTATTGGTGGCCCACTCACACCAAACCTGTGACAGACACAGAACTATTGGTGGCCCACTCACACCCGACCTTTGACAGGCACAAAACTATTGTTGGCCCACTCACACCTAACCTGTGAGAGGCACAAAACTATTGTCGGCCCACTCGCACCAAACCTGTGACGGACACACTTTTGGTGGCCCACTCACACCAAACCTGTGACAGGCACAAAACTATTGGTGGCCCACTCACACCCGACCTGTGACAGGCACAAAACTATTGGTGGCCCACTCACACCCAACCTGTGACAGGCACAAAACTATTGGTGGCCCACTCACACCAAACCTGTGACAGGCACAAAACTATTGGTGGGCTTACTCATACCCAACCTTTGACAGGCACAAAACTTTTGGTGGCCCACTCACACCCAACCTGTGACAGGCACAAAACTTTTGGTGGCCCACTCACACCCAACCTGTGACAGACACACACTATTTGTGGCCCACTCACACCCAACCCGTGACATGCACAAAACTCATGGTGGCCCACTCACACCCAACCCGTGGCAGGCACAAAACTATTGGTTGCCCACTCACACCCAACCCGTGACAGGCACAAAACTATTGGTGGCCCACTCAAAACCAACCTGTGACTGGAACAAAACTATTGGTGGCCCACTCGTACCAAATCTGTGACAGACACACACTATTGGTGGCCCACTCACACTAAACCTGTTACAGGCACAAAACTATTGGTGGCCCACTCACACCCGACCTGTGACAGGCACAAAACTATTGTTGGCCCACTCACACCCAACCTGTGACAGGCACAAAACTATTGGTGGCCCACTCACACCCAACCTGTGACAGGCACAAACTATTGGTGGCCCACTCACAACAAACCTGTGACAGTAACAAATTATTGTTGGAACACTCACACCCAACCTGTGACAATCACAAACTATAGTTGGCCCACTCACACCCAACCTGTGACAGGCACAAAACTGTTGGTGGCCCACTCATACCAAACCTGTGTCAGGCACAAAACTATTGGTGGCCCACTCACACCCAACCGGTGAAAGGCACAAAACTATTGGTGGATTACTCACACCAAATCTGTGACAGATACACACTTTTGGTGGCCCACTCACACCCAACCCGTGGAAGGCACAATATTATTGGTGGCCCACTGACACCCGACCTGTGACAGGCACAAACTATTGGTGGCCCACTCACACCTAACGTGTGACAGGCACAAAACTATTGGTGGCCCACTCACACTCAACCTGTGACAGGCACAAAACTATCGCTGGCCCACTCACACCCAACCCGTGACATGCACAAAACTCATGGTGGCCCACTCACACCCAACCCGTGGCAGGCACAAAACTATTGGTTGCCCACTCACACCCAACCCGTGACAGGCACAAAACTATTGGTGGCCCACTCAAAACCAACCTGTGACTGGAACAAAACTATTGGTGGCCCACTCGTACCAAATCTGTGACAGACACACACTATTGGTGGCCCACTCACACTAAACCTGTTACAGGCACAAAACTATTGGTGGCCCACTCACACCCGACCTGTGACAGGCACAAAACTATTGTTGGCCCACTCACACCCAACCTGTGACAGGCACAAAACTATTGGTGGCCCACTCACACCCAACCTGTGACAGGCACAAAACTATTGGTGGGCCAACTCATACCCAACCTGTGAAAGGCACAAAACTATTGGTGGCCCACTCACACCCGACCTGTGACAGCCACAAACTATTGTTGGACCACTCACACCCAACCTGTGACAGACAAACACTATTGGTGGCCCACTCACACCAAAATTGTGACAGGCACAAAACTATTGGTGGCCCACCCACATCAAACCTGTGACAGACACACACTATTGGTGGCCCACTCACACCAAACCTGTGACAGGCACAAAACTATTGGTGGCCCACTCACACCCGACCTGTGACAGGCACAAAACTATTGGTGGCCCACTCACACCCAACCTGTGACAGGCACAAAACTATTGGTGGCCCACTCACACCCAACCTTTGACAGGCACAAAACTATTGGTGGGCCAACTCATACCCAACCTGTGAAAGGCACAAAACTATTGGTGGCCCACTCACACCCGACCTGTGACAGGCACAAACTATTGTTGGACCATTCACACCCAACCTGTGACAGACAAACACTATTGGTGGCCCACTCACACCAAACCTGTGACAGGCACAAAACTATTGGTGGCCCACCCACATCAAACCTGTGACAGACACACACTATTTGTGGCCCACTCACACCAAACCTGTGACAGGCACAAAACTATTGGTGGCCCACTCACACCAAACCTGTGACAGACACAGAACTATTGGTGGCCCACTCACACCCGACCTTTGACAGGCACAAAACTATTGTTGGCCCACTCACACCTAACCTGTGAGAGGCACAAAACTATTGTCGGCCCACTCGCACCAAACCTGTGACGGACACACTTTTGGTGGCCCACTCACACCAAACCTGTGACAGGCACAAAACTATTGGTGGCCCACTCACACCCGACCTGTGACAGGCACAAAACTATTGGTGGCCCACTCACACCCAACCTGTGACAGGCACAAAACTATTGGTGGCCCACTCACACCAAACCTGTGACAGGCACAAAACTATTGGTGGGCTTACTCATACCCAACCTTTGACAGGCACAAAACTTTTGGTGGCCCACTCACACCCAACCTGTGACAGGCACAAAACTTTTGGTGGCCCACTCACACCCAACCTGTGACAGACACACACTATTTGTGGCCCACTCACACCCAACCTGTGACAGGCACAAAACTATTGGTGGCCCACTCACACCCAACTTGTGACAGGCACACACTATTGGTGGCCCACTCACACCCAACCTGTGACAGGCACACCCTATTGGTGGCCCACTCATACCCAACCTGTGACAGGCACAAAACTATTGGTGGCCCACTCATACCCAACCTGTGAGAGACACACACTATTGGTGGCCCACTCACACCAAACCTGTGACAGGCACAAACTATTGGTGGCCCACTCACACCCAACCTGTGACAGGCACAAACTTTTTGTGGCCCACTCACACTCAACCTGTGACGGGCACAAAACTATTGGTGGGCCCACTCATACCCAACCAGTGCAGTGCCTTAGCAAGCTTAACTCGCGCGCAATACTCAAAACCTTTTAAACGCCTTTTTAGCGCCCCGCATAATTTAAAAACCGTATACTATTATATGTAAAATGTACTATTTGGCGCCCCGTTGTGAGTAGCGCCCGGGACATGATGACCCCATGCCCATCCCTCGCTACGCGTCTGGAAGGGCAGCCCTTAACGACATGTTGAAGCCCCGTTAATTTTAGAACTACGCCGATGTGTGATGTCTTTGTAAGGATGAGATGAAATCTCTTAGATTTCTTATAAACCACTAAATGGGACGGTTTCTTGTTCTTCAACGAAGATCGAACCAGTGATCCGCAGTTCTACTGCAGAGCGCTTTACCGCTTTACCGCTCGACCATCCGTCCCCACAACTACGCCGGGTAATTACAGTTACTCATAAATACAATAACTATTTTATAATACTTTAAATTAATGTTTAGCAGAGCAGCTGCTAAAAGAGAAGGAATGGTAAGGGGAGGTTGCAACCAGGACATATGGAACAGTTTCTGCTCTTAGGAGCTTACCCGGGCACTGTAATTTGTTATAAAATGGCTTAGTAAATGGTGTGTGTGTGTGTGTGTGTCCAATCAGAGGGGCTGAATATTGTTGAAGGTTGTATGGAACTTAAGATGGCACGAGGGGAGAGAGAGAGGGAGGGTTTGTCGCACATAGTTAGCCTATGGGCCCATGAAGATCAATGTAGTCCATCAAGTTTCGCATTTCCTACATTTGTTAAGGTATACATGTTACCTGGACACAAAATATTTAGATTAGAACATTTATTGTTCTATTTTAATCTCAAAGGGCGCCAAATGGTATATTTTACTTATAATATTATATAGTTTTCGAATGGGGGGGGGCGCTAAAAAGGTATTTTGCCCCGGGCGCGAGTTAAGCTCGCTACGCCACTGGTCTGTAGTAAGTGTTACCAGGATACTCGTAGTTTTGTAGCAAAAAAATACAAACTATAAATTAAATTTTCTGCACTGTTGGCAGGCACAATCCCCCTACCCCCACCTTGGGCCCCAAATATTTTCTTGCCCTGAGCCCCTATACGTTTTTATTTTGCCTTGTGCTATAAAATTAAATTTTCCTGGCGCCCCAGATGCCTTTGCCTAGAGGCTAGGGCCTCATGAAACGTAGAAACAGATCTGCTAATAGATACTGAAACAATAAAAAAATGATGAAGATAGTGGAACGGCCAAAAGTAAAATAAGACCCGCGGACCTAATCGTGCCCTCCAGACAGTTTTTATCCGGCCCGCCACTGGTTTTTAGAGTATGGTACACCACGAGCCTATACGTTATGATATTTACGTAAAATTTGTTTGGTCCAAACCCACAGTGGTCCGCAACTCAGAAAGTTTGCCAACCCCTGCGCTAATGCTACTAAGATAATCCGGAACTGCCTTGCAGGGGCGGATTTAGCGGGGGGCCGAGGGAGCAAGCGCCCCCCCCCCCGTTACCGCAAGTTTAGATAAGACAGCATTAAATTATCGAAATATTTTTTGTTCTAAGACCAGTTTTCAACAATGAAAACAGTTTTGGCCCCCACCGGGGTCAATATTTTGCCCCCCCCGTCAAAGTTGTCTAGATCCGCCCCTGCTGCCTTGATATTTGAGTTTTGAGGAAAGTTGATTTATTTATGTATCGTAATTTTAAAGTAACTTCTCCATACTATCTTTTAGCCCATTTGACTCATGGTGGTTAGATTTTTACTTATAAGCTATTACCGTACACAAATATTAGAAATATAAATATTTAAAAATTAAATCAAAACAATATTCTTCCGTAGCACCGTAGATATATATCTATGCGTAGCACACACCATTTTTGATGACTTTGCGTAATGAATAGGAAGAAAAAAATCCCCTTTCTCGCTACAGAATGTAGAGTTACGGAATAAGTCATAATGGGTTTTCCCCGTATGACGGAGTAGCTATTTTTAGATCTTGTCACTATGCAAAATGAAACCAAAAATATATCACTGCCACTGACAGGTTGGCCTACGTGTTTCTGGGAACTCATCGATAGTCAAGAAAGACTGTGTTGACTTGATGCAGGGTTACACCTAGACAGAAGGCCGGCTTTCATGGTCTTTTTGATATTAGTGCATTATTTTAACAGTGAAAGTAATTATAGAAATGAAATTAATGAATTAAATGGTCAAACGTTAATAGGCGGAACAAGACGACATTAAAGGTAAAGTGAACATTTATATTTCTCAATAATTTTTAATTATAGCATTCATTTTATGTACATTTGTCATGTGTATGCTGGTATGTATGCATGCGAGCATGAATGAATGGTTGTTTCTATCTATCCTTCATGCATCATCCATCTACCATCCATCACCCATCCATCCATCCATCCACATATCAATGTGATTAACCCCTTTGATCTATCCAGCGATCTATGAGACCATCTACCAGTGAATTTATCTACCTGTCTCTGTCTGATTTGTACTAAAAGTTATTACATTCTATAGTCATTTCGGTTTAGTTAAGCATTAATATTTGTGATGGTTGCTGGAATGCCTTTGTGTGTACCAATATTTGTGATGTTTGGTGGAATGTGTAACAACCAATATTTTTGATGAATGCTGGAATATGTAACAATGAATATTTGTGATGATTGCTGGAATGTGTACCAACCGATATTTGTGATGATTACTGGAATATGTACCAATCAATATTTGTGATGATTGATGGAATGTGTACCAACCAATATTTGTGATGATTACTGGAATGTGTACCAACCAATATTTGTGATGATTGATTGAATGTGTACCAACCAATATTTTTGATGATTGCTGGAATGTCTACCAATATTTGTGTTGATTGGAGGAATGTATACCAACCAATATTTGTGATGATTGGTGGAATGTGTAACAATCAATATGTGTGATGATTGATTGAATGTGTACCAACCAATATTTGTGATGATTACTGGAATGTGTAACAACCAATATTTGTGATGATTGGTGGAATGTCTACCAACCAATATTTGTGATGATTGCTGAAATGTTTAAGAACCAATATTTGTGTAAAGTAGATATAGAAACTGATTCCATTTATTTCACAATCGTTTACTACCCAAGAATGAATCCTAGAGGTGCAAACAGATTCAGCCATCGAGGTGGTAACAGGCCAACTGGAAGAGGCAACTTTAATAGCAAGAGAAATGACAGAATTAGGTTAGCATTGATTACTTGATATTCATAGGTTCGAAATGATTACTTGACATTCATATGTTCTAAATGATTACTTGACATTCATAGGTTCTAAATGATTACTTGACATTCATAGGTTCTAAATGATGACTTGACATTCATAGGTTCTAAATGATGACTTGACATTCATAGGTTCTAAATGATTACTTGACATTCATAGGTTTTGAACTATTTAAAAAAAAGACAGACTACTTTTTCCTCTAAGAGATTAATATGTCAATTATTAAAATACTGACGTTTATTACAGTTAAAGAAATGTATTGATTGTTTCCTTATATATTAGAAAACAAAGGCAGTTAACAATACACACAATTGACTTTCAAAGTAATGAAAGTTATCTAAATCAAATGTGTATTTTGATTTTTTTGCCTTACCAAATTGATGATCATCTATGACAGAATACACATACAATCTAATAAAATAAAAGTGATTTGGGTTCTTCGTTAAATCAAAAGTAAAGAATAAATACAACAGTATTTCAGTTTAAAATACAATCATGAAAAAATCGGATCTGCCCGAAACCAAAAATAGCGTAGCCTACCGATCAAGCATAAGGGGATATAACTCTATGCAAATGTTTTGCAGAGTGCAGCTATGTGCTACGTGTCTGTCTTACAGAGAACTGAAAAATCAAATGTTTTTTTTTGTTGTTGTTCTTTTGTCTCATTTAAAAAAAAAAAGTAATTTTACTGAAATTTTATTGGATATTTTTTATATAGTCAGATTGCTTTTCGAATTAGGTGATTTTTATTAATTTTCTATAAACCAATACCAATAAAAATGACATTGTAAATCTGTTATTTTATAAAGTACACATTCTAACATCTTAAGACATCTTGCTAACCAAAAAGGCGTTGACTAGTTCTAAAAAAAAAGGCTTTGGGTGAGTTCCACATTCTGGCAAGCCCACGTTGCTAACAGCCAGGATCGACGCAAGGAAGGTCAAATCTGAGCAGTCGACATGGGCCATGGCTTAAAATCACTAAAAAAAAGTTGTGTGTGGGGGGGGGGGCAGAGTTGTCTAAGATTATTAGGGGGTGGAGGGTGTGGAGAGGTTTGCTATTGGTGGTATTGAAGGCATTTTTTTCGTATTACCCCTAATGTAATTTATCCCTAAAGTAATTTATCCCTAATGTAATTTATCCCTAATGTAATTTATCCCTAATGTAATTTATCCCTAATGTAATTTGCCTAAGACCCTAAACGAACCTTTGCATAGGACCCGCAAAAAAAATCCCATAAGAACTGCCTCGTTTAGTTCAATAATTTTTTTAAAAGCTGTCTTATTATTAAATAATGCAAATTTGTTTTTTTTTCAATCCCCAAAACAAATGTGTACAAAACATCATCATCATCAACAACAAAATACAAACGAAAACATACTTAGTGTGAACCAAGATGGACTTGATTCAGAAAGAGGACCTTTTAGAGGAAGAGTTCGACAGAACTTAAGGCAGACACGTCAGTATAATGAAGCGGATTCAAACACTGCAAGACCAATACACAGAAGAAGAGATTTCTTTCAAGACAAGCTGAAGAACTGGTTAGAGATTAAGGACTCTGGAACACTCATAATTCAGATGTGTCTGGATAAAAATTCGTTTGAAGAGTTTTTGTCCCAAGAGGACGTCATTGTCGGTGAGGAGATTATGCATGTGCTGAATGCCCTTGAATTTGCGATGACGGCACATCATCAGAGACAGTCAATAAAAGAAGTTCTGGAAGTGATTTGCAAATCGCAATTCCTGGAGAAAAAAGTTCTCATGTTTCTGGTTAATAAACGACTTTATGAAGATTCTTGGTCTGAAGCTAAGCAAGTTTTTTGTTGTTTGGTTTGTATTTTAGAAGAAATTCTGGATAAAATGCCAACATATGTCCATCAGTGTGTAACCATGACCAGCCATCTATTAGGCATGACGTCATTTTTCACTCACCTGAAGTCAGACTCAGAGTTAGAACAAAGTCTTAAGAGTCTAAGGGCGAGGAGTGTTGAGAGGGCAGAAAAGTATAAAGAAGACGACCAGGCAGAATCTTCAATGTTTTTTGACTCACGTGATTCTGAACAGCCACCTGAAGACTTCACGACGTTGTCCGTGGTGCCGACCATCGCCGACTTGAGGGAAGATGTCAAACCCTTCCTGCGGCCGGCCATCGTGAAAGGCGTCTACAGTGATGCAAAACATTACCTGGACATACAGTTCAGACTCATGAAGCAGGATTTCCTCCATCCGCTTCGCCTGGGTATCAACGAGTTCATTCGCGCTGGCTGCAAGAAGGATTTCTGGTCGTCGGACATCAGGATTTACGTCAATGTCCACATTGAAGACATGCAGTCCAAGGATGCCATTGACCATGTCCTCCGATTTGACGTCTCCAAATTGAAAAACGTCAAGTGGGACGTCTCTAAGCGATTGATCTTCGGCTCCCTGTTGTGCCTGTCAAAAGACAATTTCCAGAGTGTGATATTCGCCACTGTGGCCAATCGTGACGTCAAAAGTTTGAGACAGGGATACATCACTGTCAACGTGAAGACCGGACTGGATGTCGTTTTCAGCTCGTCGACCAGCGACACCTTTGTTATGGTGGAGACCACTGCTTACTTTGAGTCCTACCAACATGTTCTGAAAGGACTTCAAGAAATGTCCTCATATCTCCCGCTACAGGACTACATTATCAAATGTCAAAAAAATATAGGGCCCCCAAAGTACTTACTAAAAACCGGCAGAGTCCCGGAGTACGACATCAAGTGTCTGACGTATCTAGGGAACCCCACCAGCATCCCAGTTCTGACCACCGTAAAGTGGCCACCAGCTAACGAAATGTGTCTCAATGAATCTCAGAGAGAAGCGGCTCAAATGGCGTTGACCAAGGAGATTGCTTTAATTCAAGGTCCGCCCGGGACGGGCAAGACATACGTCGGGCTTAAAGTGATGGAGACACTGCTGAGTAATAAATTTGTCAGGACAGGAATGATGATTCAATCTGATCCGATACTTGTGGTCTGTTACACGAATCACGCATTGGACCAATTCCTGGAAGGAGTCTTGACCTTTTGCAATAATGGAATCATTCGCGTGGGTGGCAAGAGCAGCTCAGATATTCTGGAAAAGTTCAATCTGAAAAACGTAAAACAGGAATTTAGAAGGGAGAAATTGACCAGCGTAACGATGAGGGCGGCGAAAGCCATCTGTCTTCAGGGCCTGAAAGAGTTTACGAATAAAATCAAAATGACCTGCGATGAAATCAACAATTTGGATATTGATATATTGGACGCAAATTTATTGAAAAAATATATCTCGAAGGAACACTATGAAAGTCTGTGCAGAAATCCAATTACATCGAAACAATCCAGCATGAAACAGTGGTTAAATGTATCCAATGCGTCCACAGAGAAGGTGATCCCTGCATTGATAAAGAAACATTTGACAGGTTTGGTTTTGAACTGGAGACGTTCAGAATATGTGGGTGTTACAGAGATGATGGGCATAGTTGAGCGGGCAAGTTTGTACACGTACATGGTAACGGAATACAGACGAGCCCTGTACGAGGAACTGACTTACTTGTCTCAATTTCCCCCAGATTACTACATTCAGGGTAAAATGAACAACTTGCAGAGTATGTTTCAACTGTCTTTTACATCCATACTGCCAGATCAATTACTGCAGTGGGTACTTCAGGGCCGATTTTTTATCGAAAAATTTCTCCACATCCTGTCTTCAAATCTGTTGAAGTATCATGCAGATGAATACACGGACAGACTCACTGAATGCTGGCTGCTTGGTCTTCACAAAAACCTAAACAACCAGCTGAATGACATTCAGGCCTTAACCGATAAACGCGTAGGAAATACAAGCACGGAGAACGAGTTCGATGATACAGAGGCGTCTAAAGAAGCGCAGGACGCTAGAATCATTGACGACGGAGACGACAGTGATGACGAGGATGGCGTTGAAGGTACCAAATCAATGCAAGGAACTACTTTCTCAAAGAATAGCCTGGCGTCAGTGATGCAGCGGATGGATATGCTTGGCATCCAGGATGACACCACGGACATGAGCGGCGACCAGACCAATGAGGAATGGACTACGGTCAAATACAAGAAGCCGTTGAATTCTCAGAAGCTTCGACGTAAACTTGTATCATTGAAACCGATGCCTGAAGACGAAGTCAGCAAAGTGATAGACGTTTGGGCTTTAGAGCCGAACAGAAGGTTCTCACTGTACAAATACTGGATACAACAATACAGAAAAGATCTGACAAAACTGATGCAAAATCTCGTGATAAATTACACGGAACTTTACGAGAAGAAACAACAGCTCAACACAGAGGAGACACTGACGTTGCTGAGAAAGGCTGAAGTTATTGGCATGACAACAACCGGAGCGGCCAAACACAGGGCCGTACTCCAGGCTCTTGGGTGCAGGATCATTGTCGTGGAAGAAGCCGCCGAAGTCCTGGAGTCTCACATCGTCACCGCTCTGAACAAAAACTGCAACCACTTGATTTTAATAGGGGACCACCAGCAGCTCAGACCAAATCCAACTGTGTACGAGCTTGCAAAATACAAAGGATTGGAAATATCGTTGTTTGAGAGGCTGATAATTAATGAAGTGCCCCATGTGTTGCTGAAAGAACAGCACAGAATGCGACCAGAGATTTCTAAAATTATGAAGCACATTTATAAACATCTTAAAGACCACGAATCTGTTGAAAAATATGAAAAAGTTCTGGGAGTGTCAAAAAATATTTTCTTGATCAACCATAAAGAACAGGAGTCTCATGTGGATGACACTATGAGTAAATCCAACAAACACGAAGCCAAATATGCCACGGCCCTGTGTAGGTACTTTCTCTTACTCGGCTACGACCCTGAAAAGATCACCGTTCTGGCTACCTACTTGGGACAGGTGTTCGCGATTAAGAAAATCATGGCGGAAACGAAGTTCCCCCAACGTGTCAGGGTGACGGCTGTTGACAATTATCAAGGGGAGGAAAACGACATTATTATTCTATCGCTGGTCAGAAGTAATGCTCAACACAGAGTTGGCTTTCTCAAAGTGGACAATAGAGTTTGTGTCGCTCTGTCCAGAGCAAAAAAAGGTCTTTACATTATAGGAAATTTCGATCTTCTGGCATCACAGAGCAAGCTCTGGAAAGATATAATTCAAACCGCGAAAGAGGACAACATCATTGGAGAGGGTCTTCCTGTCTGCTGCGCCAACCATCCAGAGTTTAAAGAATTCATCATCACTGACAAGGACTTTGAAAAGTGCCCAGATGGAGGTTGTGGCAAACCTTGTGGTTTTAGACTCACATGTGGTCACGTATGTCCACGTACGTGTCATGGCAAAGACAATGAGCACAAAGAGTTTAAATGCACCAAACAGTGCATAAAGACATGCCCAGAGGGACATGGATGCAAACGGAAATGCTTCCAGGCATGCGGGGATTGCGATGAATTGGTCACTAAGAAGATCACATCCTGCGGACATGAGGACAAAGTTCCTTGCCATCTTACAGAGGATAAAGCCGTTTGCTCACAGGCTTGTCTGGTTACACTCCCTTGTGGTCACCCGTGTCCGGGGAGATGTGGAGTTTGTCGCAAGAATAACAGACACGATGATTGCTTAACTCAGGCTCCCTTTATCTGGCCCTGTGGACACAGATCCCCCATAGAGTGTAGCAAACTGTTCTCTAACATACCACCATGTCCGAAGAAATGCGAGACCATCCTTGACTGCGGACATGTATGTAAAGGGTCATGCTCAGACTGTCTTGATGGACTCATCCACGTCGCCTGTGGAGAAAAATGTCAAAAGACGCTACCCTGCGGTCACCAATGTCAAGGCTACTGCGGGTCCCAGTGCTTGCCTTGTGCACAGAAATGCCCTAATCAATGCGGTCACGGCCCGTGCAGTAAAGGAAAGTCGGGAACGCAGCTTTGTGGCAGCGAATGCCCACCGTGCCAAGAGCAGTGCAAGTATTCCTGCATACACGAGAAATGCCCCAAGAAATGCTCGGACTACTGCAGCGTTCCTCCGTGTAGCGAGAGATGTGTCAAGCAAGTACACAACTGCACCAACGAGAAGAAATGCAACAGCAAGCTGCATTATTGCACTCATAGATGTTATGGGCTGTGCGGAGAGAGATGCGTCTGCGCTGTTTGCGAGGTTGTTTTAAGAATCCGCACCACGGAAGGCGAAGTCACAGCTGATGATGCCGCAGCCCAGCTAAACGAGGTGCACATTGTCAGTGATGACGATGAAGATGATGAGGATGTCGAGGAAGACGAGGAAAAAGCCACAAGTCAGAAAACTAAACAAAAGATTCTCGTCATGAAACTGCACTGTGGCCACATTTTTAGGGTGGATGAGCTGGATCAGTACGTAAACACGTTGGACCCAGAAGGCTGTCAGTATCTGAAGTGCCCTGAGTGTCACAAGCTTATCACCTACAACCAGCGGTACAGTCACGTGATTAGAGATAGGATAGAGAGGAGAGAGGCTCGAAAGGCGGAACTGCGGAAAGAGACAGGCGTGACGAGAGAAGATACTAAAAAATTGGTACTCTCTGAGAAAGAACTTGATGACACGCCGTTTACCAGCGGTTTCAAGGGAAGTAATTTGGAAATTAAACGACTCAAGTCGGAAGTACAAGCCATGTCGTTTCAGTTTAAATCTGCCTACGTGCTGAACACAATTTGTTCCTTAGGGACAGAGAATGAGAAAGAGGCACAGCCTATAAAGAAAGCTCTACAGAAAGTAGACAAAAGGGTGACAACTCAACAGAAAAATGAGTTTACATCAGAGTTATTCAAACTTTTACTTTTGGCACACCTTCGAAAACTGGAGCGGCTGATGAACTTGAGCTATAGACAGATTCCACCTCAGATGGATAGAATTAGAGTCAGTCTGAACGAAAGAAAAATGGAGAGAGAGCGCCTGATCAAGTGTGAAGAAATCCTCTGGTCCATATCTCAGAGTGCTACCAAAGATCCTGACATTACGGTACATGATGTAGCCGAGTACACCGAAATGCATAAAGTAATTGAGATGGCTAAAAAAGTTATCGATTCCAGCATTGATCAGGTAAATATCAGTAATGCAACTTGGTTTTCGACTTTGTCTTTCTTGCTTTGTCTGAAGTCTTCATACACGGTTTTTGAGCTTTCTTGCTTTGTCTGAAGTCTTTATACACGGTTTTTGATCTTTCTTGCTTTGTCTGCGTTCTTTCTACACGGTTTTCGATCTTTCTAACTTTGTCTTTAGTCTTTCTGCTTAGCGTTTGATCTTTCTTGTTTTGTCTTAATTATTTGTGCTTTAGCCAATTTTTTAAAGAAAATATATTTCTCCATTTTAGACTAAAATTGATTTCTTTGTTATTTACTTGTTTAAATATCAAATGCATTATTACATACTAACCCACCATCCCTCCCAGATATCTTTTAGTATGTGTATGTATGTATGTATATATATATATATATATATATATATATATATATACATATATATATATACATATATATATATATATATATAATTATATATTGTTCTGTCGTAGATGCTGTGTGATATAATACACCCATTAACAACAGATTATACAGTAACAGCGTCACAACAAGACAATAATTATTTAAATGAAAGTCCCTCTGGTCTTGAAGAAAGGTAATTTATTCATGACAGTTTTTTTGTTTATCTCTGTAGAACTATTTCTTTTTTTATTAATACACTTAAAATTAAATGTTAAGAATAATAAAAAAATAAACTTGTGTATTTACTATTGATTTTTTGAACATTACTTTGCCTTACCAGATATACATCGTTAAGATAAACATAAAGGATTGGTTAAATGGCCTTGGGAGAAACCACAGGTGTAGTTGAGTCAAAACTTTATAATAAATTGTTTGTTATTTCTAGTAGCCACAACAAATAAGAGGATAGATTTGTCTACCACTCCCCCCCTCCCCTTCCCGTCAACCCCTAACCCTTCCCCAAATAATTTATTCGCATAGTGAACTAACGACAAATTGTATCTCTTTAGTAGAAGGGAGGTAATAAATATATTTAATGATTGAAATGAAAAAATAAAAACAAACTGTCAATCACGATTTTTTTTTTAATTGTCTTTGAACAAATTTAGTGTTTATAAATCCGCCCCTGTATACACACACATCCACACACATATATATATATATATACACACACACACACACACACATATATATATATATATATATACACTCACACACACACACATACATATATATGTATATTTGTAGGTCAACCCCTACAGACAGGATTTCCGACAAATTGTCACACAACCCCATGTCACAAATCACTGTACCGATGTCCAGTCTCACCAGCTTGCCCAGCCTGCAGGAGTGGGGGAAAAAGTGGCAGACGAAGCCAGGTCCACCAGAATCCGGATCATCTGACATGTACAGTACCAGGCCAACCGGCAAAGTACTTGAAGTTAGATCAAAGTTAAGGAAATAAATAATATAATCACTTTTTAAAAAGTTTTTTGTCCATGCTGCACACCTAAACTTATTTATTGTGACTATTTCTATTTTTGATAACCTCCAGCCCAGGACTAGACATCGGTATATATTTATATTTTAAAATTAACTTCCTGTTCAGGAGATAAACACATTGTTAGAATATGTTGAATTTAATCTCATGTGTGTAATGAAATATATTTTCAATTTTCCATTTCAGCGAACATTTTGTAAGGTTTATTATATTAAATGAATGCTTTTTTATTTAAACTAAAAAAAGATTTATCAATATTGATAGATCTGTATATGCTCAATAATACATTTTATAAACATTTGTGTTTGCTATGCTGTATAATTTATGTTTTTTGAGGAAATATTCATTGGCAATTTTTATTTGTGTACAAAATGATATTAGTTTTGTGACCCGTTCACATATTATATAAAACAAATGTTACAAATTATTTTTCCACCCATAATAACAAAAATACTCAATAAAAAGACTAATTATAATAATATGTGAACAGCGTCTTGGAAAGGTTTTTACTTTGACATACAATATTAAAGTTATTTAAACATAACTTCAGATTTTGTTATGATTTTTATCGATCAATTTACTTATCTTTTTCACTTTCGTATTTATTCGTTCAGATTTTTTTAAACCAAAGTAAATTTTTTCAGTCCAATATATAGAATCAAAAAACACTTTTTAATTTTCATCTATTTATGTGAAAATCAAAGCAGCACTTACGCCACTGCCCAACTTACGCCACTGCCCCACTTACTCCACTGCCCCACTTACGCCAATGCCCCACTTACGCCACTGCCCCACTTACGCCACTGCCCTGCCCCCGCCTTCATATAGTTCTGGCTCTCATATACACAGCCTACATAGTTATGATATAAATAATTCTAGTTCTTAAGTTCTAATTTAAGTGGCAATAGGGTTTTCTAAAAAAAAAAAACTTGTATATTTTTATATTTGACATGTTTTATTATCAGTTTAGGTCTTTATTAACCTGTGTAGCTATAGTTTGTTTTACATCCAAGACACGTTTAGTTGTTAATTCACTTAATTGTTATCTGTTTACACATTATTACTTTTAAATTAGTAATAATCAGTGAGATATATATTAATACAGATAGGTAGAGGTAATATAAATCTGTGTTTATGTTTTGTAGGATAGTATTGAGTAGCAATGATACATATATTAGTAAATTGAATGTTTTTGTAGCAATGATACACATATGAGTAAATTTAATGTTTTTGTTTTTTTAATAAGTGGCATTATCCTAGTTTTGTTTTTTAATCATACAAATTGATGAGGATAATTGATGATATTAATACTAAACTTGGTGATAATCATATTTCAGTAAGCTATATTAATTTTATCAGATGTTTTTTTGTTATTGAATCATTTATGTCCAATATTTAATGAAGTGCTCGATTGTCGCATCTCTTGTGAAGTTGTTTAAGTAGACAACAATGGCCACGTTAAGATTTAAAGAAAAAACATTTTTTAGCTCCTAGATTAATGGGTGCTTTAGCCGGATAATTCTGTAGACATTTATGGGCGCTTTAAGCAGATAATTCTATAGGTAGAATTATGGGGCATTTAGGCAGAAAATTCTACTTGTAGAAATATGGGAGATTTAGGCAGAAAATTCTACTGATAGAATTATGGGGGCTTTATGCAGATAATTCTAATGGTAGAATTATGGGGACTTAAGGGAGATAATTCTACTTGTAGAATTATGGGGGCTTTAGGCAGATAATTCTACTGGCAGAATTATGAGGACCTTAGGTAGATAATTCTACAGGTAGAATTATGAGGACCTTAGGTAGATTTCTACAGGCAGAATTATGAGGGCTTTAGGTAGATAATTCTACTGGCAGAATTATGAGAGCTTTACCCAGGTAATTCTACAGGTAGAATTCAGGTAATTCATTAGGTAGAATTATGGGGGATTTAGGCAGATAATTCTATAGGTAAAATTATGGGGACCTTAGGTAGATTTCTACAGGCAGAATTATAAGGGCTTTAGGTAGATAATTCTATATGTAGAATTATGGGGACTTTAGGGAGATAATTCTACTGGTAGAATTGTGAGAGGTTTACCCAGGTAATTCTACAGATAGAATAATGAGGGCTTTTGGGCGGATAATTATATAGGGGGAATTATGGGGACTTTAGGGAGATAATTCTACTGGTAGAATTATGGGGGATTTAGGCAGATAATTCTATAGGTAGAATTATGAGGGCTTTTAGGCGGATAATTCTATAGGTAGGATTATGATGGTTTTAGATGGATAATTTTTATAGGTAGAATTATGAGTGCTGTAGGCGGATAATTCTATAGAAAGTATTATTAGGGCTTTAGCAAGATAATTCTATAGGTAGAAAGCGCTCGACATTCGACCTGAGGGTCACGGATTTGTGGTAAGATGAAGAAAGGACACTACAAAAACAATACCATTAGAGGATTATGGGCATTATCTTTAAATTTACATATTCAATGTGTTCTTATCTTTTAAAACTGTCTAAGATGTATACTTTTACATCATTTACCACATATGTTGTGTCACGGCATTTTGAAGGTTGTAAAATATGTTCTTATTATTCGTTATTGATATGTTGTGTTATGATATTTTAGAGATCCTTTATGTGTTGTTATCGTAATCTAAATAAATCCAATAAAACCTAAAAAAAGGGCCGTATTTTTTTAAAAATTTATTATTTTCAAATATTACAATTCACATCTTGCTTTGTTCGTTCTTTGTTGCTTTGTTTTTGCATGAATAGAAATTATATGACAAAAAAAGCCTAACAAAAAATACAACATACATTCGTAATTAAAAAAAATATGTATTCTCATGTTGGATAAAAACATATTCTCACAGTGGACACAAACATTCTCATAGTGGACATAAACATATTCTCATAGTGGACAAAAACACTCTCATAGTGGACAAACATATTCTCATAGTGGACGAAAACATTCTCAGTGGACAAAAACATATTCTCATAGTGGACAAAATATATTCTCATAGTGTACAAAATATATTCTCATAGTGGACAAAAACATATTCTCATAGTGGGCAAAAACTTCGTCACAGTAAACTTATGTCACATGACTCAAATATATGGTAAATATTTGTGTGCATTATTATTATTATGGACGTTTCCAATTGAAAATATAATAAAGCGGGTCTTTGGCGGTCAGTTTGTGTTAGTTGGCTAAAGTGACAGTTTCTGGTAACTGTCATCGCTAATGTCTCACAGTCATGTTGTGATGCATTCAGTGACTAACTGGACCAATAGAAAAAAAACTTTCTCTACTGCAGTTAAAATAAATAAAAATTCAGACATTAAAGGGTTAAATAAAAAAAATCTTTTATCTCTTTTGCATAGGAGTTGATTCAGTTAAGCCAGTCATCATTTTGATTCCTTTTCAAATTAAACTCTCTTTAAAGTCTTAACAAACAAGTCAACACTTGTTTAGTTAAAGAAGTACGTTTTTTCCCAGTAAATCGACAATAAAAATGATTTTATAACTTATGCATTTAAAATATACTCAATACAAAGATTCCATATGCACTTATAAAAAAAAATATCATGTTTGAAGGCACATTATATAATAAATATCTAGTAAACACTTTTTGATTAGCAAGATGGTTCTAAAAATTGTATTTTCTGAGAACAACAGGTTCAAGTCTAAATGGTTGGGATTTTTTTCGTAGGGAGGGGGAGGGGGAAGGGCGCTGACCCTTCGGTAGCCGCATAGTTTACACATCCCATAATATGGTCTCATTCAACAATTATACTTATTTTAAAAAAAATGTCTAAAGTCAATCAGTTCAGGCCATACTATAGTCATGAGAAATTTTTAATGTTCGCAAATAAAAATTCTTGTAACTGAAATTTTCGTTCATTGAACACGATGCAAAAAAAATGCTCTTTAATTAATACCTGTGCGACTTTTAAGCGAAATAATTATAACGGTGAATAAACAGTTTGTTTATCTAAGATCCCTAACGTCGCATATTAGAAAAAAACAAACAAACAAATAAACAACCAAACAAACTTAGAAACGGCACTGAAAAAAACAGACATGGACTGTATGAAACACAGGGTCTGTATAACATTGTATTATGATGTGCGCAACACTTCTTTGGTTTCAGACCCATCATATACAAATATCATGATAATGTACAACTCTTTGGAAAAAAAAAAAACAGAAAATAACAACAAAAACAAACGAACAACAATTTGGGTTCTGCGTTAAATCGAAAGTAAAGAATTAATACAACAGTATTCCAGTTTAAAATACAATCATATGGAAAAATCGGATCTGCCCGAAACCAAAAAATAATCTAGTCTACCGATCAAGCCTAAGGGGTGCAACTCTGTGCAAAAGTTTTGCAGGGTACAGCTAGTACACCCATACCTCGCTTTACGGCCTAGATACGTTCCACTAAATTTGGCCGCTAAGTGAAAAGCCGTATAGGGAATCAATTGTTCTAGTACAAATCCATACAAATTCAATGAGATCGGTTCCAAGTTGTTTAAATATGTAACATGGTTTATCATTCAAAATGTATTTTCTCTTTTTTATTTCATTTGAATTAAAGCTACATACATTTGTACATAAAATAATAACTAACTCCAACAATCAACAATAGTCTATAAACACAAATGAAACAATTTCATGTTACATATGAATATATATATATATATTTTAAATGAAGACAATGAAGAAATGGTAACCTGCAGATCAATGACGTCATCATTTTTCGCTGGTAAGGATGGGCCTGGTTCACAGCAATAGTCCAACGTTGTTTGTCTTGCCTTCTTGTCCAGTTCGTTCTTCAATGATTTATAACTGCTAATGACTGAGTTAATTCCTTGAGTAATTGAGCGCTACGTCTGACGTCAGGATCGTTTTCAAGGAGGAGGTTCCCTATCAGCTTCAAGTAGAGCAAGCACATCACGTTCGTTCAAACCTTCCAAGCCGAAATCTTCTACTAGATCCAAAATATTTTGCCTAATTTCAGGAAGAAAACTAACTTCTGTATCCAGTGCCGAACCTAGGGATTATAGGGCCCCTCATTGGAGGTCCCTGCATTTTTACATTCGACAACATGACATGAGATAATGTACTTTATATTTAATGTAAAAAAATATTTGGGGGCCCAACAAGCTAAGGCCGTGGGGAGGTATGAGTGTATATATATATATTTACAAAGGTCACGGAGAAATTCATTTACTAGGAATAACCTCTGACCACGCATAAGGTGAAGGCCGTAATCTGTTTTTTTTCCCCCATAAGCATGTTGTAAAGAGAACTACATATGCCCATTGAACAAGACTTGGTGAAATACAAAGTGCTGCGAAAATAGTGAAAATAAACATATTTAAAGGAAGCGGCATTGAACTGAATAATGAAGAGCCACATGAACACATTAGGCCACAGTTGCTATTAACATTAAACCAATGGCAGGTTTACAGATTTATTAGCACAATTGTAAAAATACATATGTAAACGATCCCATCTAAAATCTATTGTCTAACAGTGTATCAGAATGCGGAGCTTGGAGAGTTATCCGAAGTCTATTTATGAATAGTATCAAAACCCTTCCAACCCGGGCCCACCCTCTCTTAGGCACGGTTGCCCTAGTTGCCACCACAAAGCACCGGGCACTGATAGTCAGAGTTTTCTTTACAGCATAATGGAACTGAAAACTAACCGAGTGTTACAGCTCTTACAGTAAATTACTGTGTTACGTCCCTCCCACTAACTCATGTTTTTACGTCCCTCCCACTAACCCACTGTGTTACGTCCCTCTCATTAACCCACTGTGCCACATCCCTCCCAAGAACCCACTTTGTTGATCCCCTCTCACTAATCCAGTTGTACGGATTACTATGACGATCACTGAAAAGAATGTACTGTAGCCTAAATGGTGAACAAACTCTGGGCTCCTCCAAGTACAAACACTTCTGCCTGCCCTCATTAATTAACCAGCCATAAAGTAAATCGATTCGGTACCAAGATTAATTGATTCCATCTACACAATATAGATCCCAGCGTACTATTCAGTGTTTATTTTATCCATATCTACCCTATGAATAGAACATTCATATAAATGCACAGCTGCTGAACTTCATTTCATGGAGTGTCATTCCTTGTCAATTTGTTCTATAAATGAAACACCTTCACCTATGTAATAGAAGTTCTTATTTCTGTAAGCACTTAACAACATCGTGTCCAGAGACTCCAACAAACTTACAACATTTGGCGGACATTGCAGTGTGTACCGAGATATTTATTAAACTTGGGCAGGAGGAAAAAAAAAAGTACCAGTAAACCGGAAACGTAGCTAGAATAGCACATACATAACGAAAATAGCACATACATAATGAAAATAGCACATACATAATGAAAATAGCACATACATAACGAAAATAGCACATACATAATGAAAATAGCACATACATAATGAAAATAGCACATACATAACGAAAATAGCACATACATAATGAAAATAGCACATACATAATGAAAATAGCACATACATAATGAAAATAATACAGACATAATGAGAAAAACACAGACATAATGAAAATAACACAGCAGGGTGGGTGCAATTGAAGTATTCATATCAAGGTCTCTATTCATAGGCATTTGTATCCAAGCCTCTACTATTAAGGCCTTCATGTAAAGGCCTAACATATTGCAGCTTTCTTTTTTTTAAGGCCTCCTCATTAATGCGAAGGCGTCCCCATCTCAATGCAGTTATTTCTTACTCTGAGGTCTTTTAGCCAGTGGCGTAGCGAGCTTAACTCGCGCCCGGGGCACAATACATTTTTAGCGCCCCCCCCATTCGAAAACCATAAAATATTATATGTAAAATGTATCATTTGGCGCCCTTTTGTGAGTAGCGCCCGGGGCATGACCCCCCCTTGCCTCCCTCGCTACGCCACTGCTTTTAGCATATTAACACACATATAAACACACCATACAAAAGACATATTTTTGTATATAAAATAAAAAAGACATATTAAAATAATACTTGCATATAAAACTCCTTAATACTGTATGAATGACAGTAACGTAAATACATATACATCGACACAAATTAAGATTTTATGAATAGCACTCGTATGACCATAATTTTTTTCTCTTTCCCGTGAAAAGATTGTCTTTGTAAATGATTTGTAGAATACTCCACACACACGTAGTTTGAAATTATGCTTCTATTGTTTATCAGGTGCACTGGGATAGCAAATTTATTTTCGTTGTCAAATCTAGACAGTGATCTGTCACGCGGAAGAACAGGACATAACCAAAATTTGAATCCCAGTATCGAAACAAAGTTTACCAGCGCCAGCACTGTACAGTCGGCAGCACCCAGCACTGTACAGTCAGTCAGCAGCTTCAGCACTGTACATTCAGCAGCACCAGCACTGTACATTCAGCAGCACCAGCACTGTACAGTCAGCAGCACCAGCACTGTGCGGTCAGCAGCACCAGCACTGTACAGTCAGCAGCACCAGCACTGTACAGTCAGCAGCACCAGCACTGTTCTGTCAGCAGCACCAGCACTGTACATTCAATGGTGTAAATATGTTTTACACCTGAATGATATTGATCTTTGCCCTGAGTGCTGATGGCGATGATGAGAAATGAAGCAACCTTTTCAGAAGTCGAGGAATCTCCAACCCGACATTGGGCAATATTAGGAGCGTTTTGTTACTGTCGCTAGTGATGAGAAACAACAAAGAAGTTGCTTTCGGCACGTAATCCCTTTGATGGGAATGTTATGACCACACCACAGTGTATTGTTTTACATCTGTAAAAAAGTACAGTATTATTGTTTTACATCTGCAAATAAAAGTGTAACCTGTTTTACATCTGCAAGTAGTGCATTATCCTGTTTTGGATATTTAAATAGAACAAATTTTTTGTTTACATCTGTAAACAGTACTTTATCTTGTTTTACATAGGTAAGAAGTACATTATCCTGTTTTACACCTGATAATAGTACTTTATCCTGTTTTGCATATGTAGGAATTACATTATCCTGTTTTACATATGAGAACAGTACTTTATCATGTTTTGCATACGTAAGAAGTACATTTTCCTGTTTTACACCTGAAAACAGTACTTTATCCTGTTTTGCATATGTAAGAAGTACAACATCCTGTTTTACATCCGTTTATATACTAAACCCTATACTGACAACGGATTCAAGTCAACCAACTTCTATAAATTCATTTTATCGGTAATCACATGGATGTGGCGCCCGTGCCTCGCCACACAATTAAATCACAATGTGTTGTTGTCGGTGGTTCTCTAGCTGAGAGTGGACTACCCCAACACGGTGACCCTCTCGTTTGGGAAGTAATACGTCCGATGGGGCCCAAGACCGGCCCTGAACAGCAGTATATGGAGTGACTCGACGACACAGGTGTTGAGATCCCAGACAGGCCAGTGACCTATGTGGCTTTGTTTGTTGATACGCGGTGAATCTCTGTAGTGCCTCCATGTTCATTGCAGCCACCGACAGTGCTGGGGATGAAACACTGTGTAATGGAAACATGGCCTTGTCCAGATGGTTTGAATTCCCACCACTTGAGAGAAAAAAAGTCTTTTATCTCCCAGAATGAAATAACTCACAATTATATAGTGTAATCAGATAGATCACTTGTGCACATCTCAATATCCAAATTAAGCTCGTGATTTACACAGCAGTTTGATCTTCGTCAATTTAGAACTGCAATCCAACAAATTGCATTGTCGAATAGTTGGTTAAGTCCTTAACAAAACTGTTGTATTAGCTAGAACAAAGCATACACAATTTCTGGTGAAACTACTAAAATAGTGGCTTCAGATTAGAGCGACTCACCTCGGAAAGATAAATTAATGAAACACTGTTTTAAAATTTACAAACTTTGAAGGATTAAAGAAATGGTATCCATAAAAATGCATATTTTTCCCCAGCCTATTAGGTAAAAGAAAAGTTAAGCCAAAACGATCTTCTAAAATTTAAAAAAAAACAGGATTACCTACAAATAACACCCACAATCGTGTAATAAAAAAATCTAATTCTATTCTCTTTATGTTATATTACACCAATCATGATTGAAAACTGTTGCCACCAAAGGTGAAATAGACAAATTCGTCAGGTTATTGGTATTGAGATGTGATGCAGAATTTGATAACTGGTTCATAAGTCTCTGAAAGCTGCAAGATTTTCTTTGAAAATATCAATATCTTCAAACAAGCCTTTTCATACAGTATCTATTTTAATTAATCTTTACTTTTAAAAGAAAGCTAAAACGAAGTAAATTATTTCAGTGTCATCGCCATTTTGGTTATTGTTTTTTTTTTAAAGTCACTCTGATTGGTTACATCAAGTCACGTTCAGTTGTATCCAACATGGCGGAGCTAAGCCGTCTGCTGCTCTTTTTTAGCGTCGTTCTCTATCGACTTCATCGTTTTGAGATACTTAGTTTCGTACTTGGACTCTGGCTGCGTGTAGGAGAACGTCTTGGACATGCCCAGGAATGGGGTGGGGCGGGTGAGACTGGCCGAGCCGTACGGGTAGATGTTGTCCTCCTTCAGATTCGGGTGCCACACGTTGCTGTGGTAGTTGCCGTAGATATCCGGCATGCGGTGGTGGTCCAGGTTGGTCATGCCCATTACGCCGGTGGGGGTGCCAGGGTACATCCCTTGCTCCAGCATGATGTCGTCCGGGGTCATCTCCATGGTGAGGAACCTCTTGTAGTTTCCGGACTCGGTCATCTGGTCGGGGATGCGCTCGCCGTCGGGCCCCAGCAGGTGGTGGTCGGACAGGCTGTAGCGGTGGCTGCCGTTGTCCACGACGTTGTTGGGTGTGGGCGAGTTCATTCTTCCGAAGGCCACGTAGGGATGACGCTCAGGGCCGCCCGCTGAAAATGGAGGTGGGGGGAGGAGAGAGAGAGAGAAATGAGATTTATATTTTATTATTCTATTAGGTATGTTTGATGTATTCGATTAAAAAAAGAATTAAGAAAACAAACAATCAAACAAACAATCAAACAAACAAGAGCATCCTTTGATAGGCAAAACTGAAATGAACCAATGTCATTGTATTACGCTGCTCAGTATATGGCAGAGGTGGTGGCCCAATGCGGTTCATCGTTGAGTTTTCTGGGCTCCTATTAAAACTTTTAAAAATTTATTTTATAAGTTTTTTTTTACTAAATCGTGATATGGTGCGACCCTCTCCAGTATTTTTTTCAAACGACCCGGAATCGCGGACCTCGTCTCCCGCACGCGTGGCCTCCCTGGTATATGGGAGAAACGATTCTTATTTGATTTCGGTAAGAATCGGGAGGGGGGGGGGCTACTAGAACGACTTCACCAGGTATCTTGTTGTTGTTAAATTGATTTCATTTCACTCGTTCACTAACACTTATAAACACACACACTACACACGCATACAACACACACATACAAGACGCATATATAGCACATACAACACATACGTACAACATACACATACAAGACACATGTATAGCACATACAACACACACATACAAGACATATTATAGCACATACAACACACACATACAAAACACGCATACAACACAACATACAACACACATACTACACACACTCACATTACACACGCACCCATACCCACACACATACAAGACATACAACACACACACACATACAACACACATACAAGACCCCCCACACACACACCACACACGCACACACACTAACATATAAGACTTAAGAACAATATCTAAAAGACCTTAGAACACTATCTAAAAGACTTTAGAACAATATCTAAAAGTCCTGAGAACTATATTTCAATGACTTAAGAACAATATCTATAAGGCCTTAGAACTACATCTAAAAAACCTGAGTACTCACCTTGTCTGTTCCCCGAGATCTCGTTTTGTTTGGACAGCGACTGTGACGTGTTGGAGCTGTTGCAAACGGCAATCTCCAGGGCGTTTCTCTGTGGGCTCATCTGCCTGGCAGCAGCAGCGGCGGCGGCGACGTCCTGCCTCTTACCACGGCCCCTCCTCCTCAGGCGGCACATGACGCACAGCCCCACCACTATGCAGGTGAGTATGAACCCACCCACGGCCCCGAGAATGATGATGTGGAGCTGGCTCAGTACGGGGCCGTCTCTGACCTCTGTGGACATGTCATGAGTTGAATCAGTGCATCGTCAACTTGAATCGGCAACTCGTTAAGTCAGCGATTGCGTGTGTGTGTGCGTGTGTGTGCATTTCTTAAATAAATAATTCGTGGATTTTTTTGAAAAAGCAAACATGAAACAGATTCAATTAAATAATTAGCAATATTTTCATAGCCAGCTTGAATGCGGGCCATAAGTCTGTCAGTCAGAGCTCTTCTGTCACTAAGACTATTGGTCTCTTTATCGCGTATCTATATCTCTTCATCATATTCAGTACTCACCTTCATTCTTGCTTTCCACTTTTTTATCCGCCTTGCCTTCCGAGTCTTTTCTGCCTCCTACCTCCCCGGGTAAAATTCCTTTAGGTGAACGCCTCTGTGCGCAGGCTTCCAAGTCCACAGACTCCTTACATAGGTCAGTCGCTTTACAGATATGTCTGGTAGGGACGCAGTGATTCCCGCACCTTCTCTCATTCTCTCTGTTACATGGACCTGTAAATAGACGCATTCATGAATTGTCGCTGTGTTTTTATTTTCTGGCGGCACCATTTTTTCTAATTCTTAACTCAAAACTTCTGTTTATTTATTTGGGAAAATTTTTTTACACGATTTTTGAGGCCCTTTTTAGTGATAGATTTTCTTGAAATTTTGCATACTTGTTCTCATGTTCTTGCTCCATGACAATGTATGATGCAATCATTAATTTTGCAATTTCTTAATTTTTATTTTTAACAAAAATGAGTCAAAAAAGATTTCTCATAACTAATTAATGGATGTAACCGTGTTTGACTATAACAAACGGCGCTAATAAATGGGTAACTTCCCTTGCATTAATAATCCTGCATGTTTCAAATCGCGATCTATGCCTGCACGTGATTACCGCGAATACCGCGTGCTCAAAGCAGCAGTACACACGCGTGCATTGCAAAATACATTTTTTTTAGAAAATGGTTAGTTTAAAAAAAATCTGTTTTTATCGTGTCTTGTATATTTATTCGATAATCCGGATATAGTCAAAGCTCGTATTATTATAACTCGAAGATTAATTAATCTGAACCAGAGAGACAGCTGACAAGAAAAGTGTGATCGGTTAAACGGAAATCATTATCAGTTGACTTAAAGTAAAATAACAGTGCCAGCTACTACTTTGACAAGCTTACTGTACAAGCTTACTGTATAAAATGTTTTCAACGATGCCACTGAAACAAGTACATGAAGGAAATAAAATAGTTGGGTAACCAAATATAACAGCTGAAATTAAAAATGAACAGATTGAGGTGGGTAGGGCACATAGAAAGAATGGAAAACAACAGAGGTCCAAAAGCAATATATAAGGCAACACCCAATGAGAAAAGTCCTAAGGGCAGACCAAGGAGCAGATGGTTTGAGGAGGTGGAGAAAGACCTTAAAGCCATAGGAGTGAGAGAGTGGAGGAAGAAGAACATGGATCGGGAAAAGTAGAGAAGAGTAGTACGGCAGGCCGGGGCCCTAAATGGGCTGTAGAGCCAAAGGAAGAGTAAGAAACATGACTTTACATGAACACGCGACCAGCAGGTAAATAAACACTTTACAAAGCAATTAATGAGTGGATCAGAAAAAAAAATATTAAAACGTCTACTACAGGATTCAACAATATTGATTTATCAGACATAAAATGATTATAATGTATCTCATGGTCTTTCAAACGACTAATGGGTCCTTTGTTTTTGTAGAGACCTCCTTTCACCATTTCCATAGGGGAGAGTGCAATGTATACGGAGGAACCATGGGAGACATAGACTGGGCTTATTGGGATCTTAACCCAAAGCATGCAAATTATTCATATTAACATATTTATCGTTGCTCCGCTGAGCTATAGGTCACTAATTTTAACTACAGCAGCGTTCCCACCACCGTGTCTAGAGACAGGGCCATTGGATTCCAGTCTAAGATAATTGTCCTAAAACCGTCCTTGACTGGCCAACATCTTGACAAGCTGAGATTCTATAGAGACAACACCAATGTCCAACAGAAAGTCCCAATCCATCCTCTTTGTTTGCCCATATTCACCTTTTCTGGTCAGCAGGTACTTGATCCGGTACACGGGCTTCTCACGGATGGAGTCAGTAAACACTCGCACAAACACGCGGCTGCTGTCCAGGACCAGGTCGAACTTCTCCAGGCTGTCCTTGCACACGTCCACCTTGATGTCCTCGTCCACTGTGGTGTTCTCGTACACTGTGATGTTGTTGCGGTAGCACCCCTTGGTGTAGTTCAACTTGACCTCCGGCGCGTGCAGGTAGATCTGAGGAATACATTAGCGAAGCACCAATAGGTTTGGTTCTATTTTTTCTGTGTCTGTCTCTCTCTGATTGGTTGTGTCTGTCAATCTGTCTCTGTTTGTGTCTGTCTTTCTATGCCTGTCTTCGTCTGTCTTTGTCTGTTTGTGACTGTATCAGTTTGTGTCTGTCTTTCTATGTCTGTTTGCATCTGTCTGTTGTATCTGTCTCTATTTTTGTCTGTCTTTCTCTGTCTGTCTCTCTATATGACTGTTGCGACTGTCTTTCACCAGCCAAACAACCCCTATTAAAAATAGATGACTTCTGCATTTCATCTTCCCTTATGAGGCCTTTGGGCTTAAAGAACTTTACCAGTGTCACGTGATAGCAGCCTTTGTTTTTTTTTTACAAACCCAGGCTTATAAAGCTGTTACATAATTGCAGCATATGAAGCTGTTTAATAAGATTGTTCTACTAAAACTTAACAATTAAACAATACTTGCTGGTCTGGCTAACAACTACTGTTCTATAAAGCTGGTCTAACACGCTATGTTCTATAAAGCTGGACTGACACCCTCTGTTCTATAAAGCTGGTCTGACACCATATGTTCTATTAAGCTGGTTCTGAAGACAACCACTGTTCTATAAAGCTGGCCTGACTCACCGAGTATCCCTTGTCTGTGTAGAGCTCGTAGGTGCAGTCCACGGGGACACCTTTAGGGAACACGAGGTCACTGTCCCCCGGGATATCAGCCGGGGTCAAATGACCAACAGGATTCTCATAACTCAATCTGTGGAGTATCCGGCACGCTGGATAACTCTCCACTGAAAGTAATTAAAAAAAATTATAGTTCATAAGATTATAACAAATTAGAGGGGGAAAAATATAACGTAAGTTGATCATAAATTATAAATCATAAAAAAAAGTTTTGTTATTTTAAATGAAAAAGTACGTAAAGATAACAGTTTAACAAAAGGTCATCAATATGAATTGTTAATTACATGATTTGTATAACAGCAAAGTTATTCTTTAAAAAAAAATTATAGAAATATTCATTGACTTTATTTAGTGGAAATCTTTTAATCTACTGTGAGGAAAGATACATACATAGATAAAATTATGGAATAGATTTTTAATAAAGGAAAAGAAAGGAAAAGCTGAATAAACGGGAGGAGATTAAGAATGTTGAATCGTTCTCTGATAACATTATGACGATTTCCCTCAATCAAAAAGTATTTGAACTTTATATTTTCGAACATACATCACTGTAAAAGAAACCATCGCTTAAAATAACAAAATAAAACAAACATTACAGTAACTGCTAATGTTGTAGATTCAAAACAAGTAAAACAAAATATTTAAAGTGTTTTTATTTGGCATGTGAAATAAATATAGGAGAATGAAGAACTCAAGTGATAGTGAAATTTGTATGATGGTGAGTATGTCTATTTTACAAAAATTTACAAGGGGGAGTAGCTCTGCTATTACATGAAATATAAAAAAAAATCAAGAGTAGCCTACCTTTGTTTACAACTGCAGCATCATTCTGAGCTGAAAAAAAAATAAGAAATCATTTTAGCATACATTATATAAATATACAGCTTATGAAATGGCGATGAAAGAAAGTCAGTTCTTTAATAGGAATTCATACCGAAACAGGACCACAATGTGCAGGTGGGGCTAAACACCCTGGGAGTCAAAATCTTACTTTGGAGATGGACGGATGGTCGTGCAGTAAAGCGCTCCGCTCGGCCCGAGGGCTCTGGTTCCGTAAACCCGGTGACGATAAATGGATATTTCAGGTCTTGGTGAAAGTTCCACATCTCCCCAGTGGCGTAGCGAGCTTAACTCGCGCCCGGGGAGGAACAATAAACTTTTTAGAGCCCCCCCCCCACTATTAAAAAAAACATATAATATTATATGTAAAATTTACCATTTGGCGTCACTATGTGAGTAGCGCCCTTGCCCCCTCACTACGCCACTGCTTCTCCCGTGGTGCCTCCATGGCCATTGCAGCACTATCAGCTATGGTGGGGGGGATGAAAGTAGGGCGCCATAAAAAAAAAACCGTCCCATTGGTGGTTTATAGGGTTTACGAGATCTCAGGGACTTCACACACTGTGGTGACACAATTTTGACACCTCCCCCCCCCCCCAAAAAAAAATCTTTCATTGCGTCATAAGAGGTCGTTTATCTAATATTGAGTAAGTCATATGTTACTGCTCTTTTCAAAATAACATATTGCAAACGACTGTTTTTTTCTAATTCTCCTTTTAATGGGGAATGGTTTAAATACCGGAAACAATAATCCAAAATGAAAATGTATTCGGTGATTAAATAAATCAGTGATTAAATAATTGGTGCCGAGAAATGATTGATGATTCATTCTGACTGAAATTGGTTTCACCTAGCAAGGCCGCGGACAATGGGATGCTACCTAATAAAAACACGCCAATACAAACTAATAAAACAACACTAAAAAAATAAGTTTACTTTTTTACAGCTTTGAGAACCTCTTGAACCCATCGGTGTCAGGTGGAGGACCAGCCACTGTATCCTATGGTGCCGTGGGGTCCATTTTAATGCACGAGCCCCCTTGACCCTTTTATTCTCTAGCAATCATCGGGCACCCCAAAAACTGAATCTGGGAGGACTTAAAAGGGTGGGAAGTCCCGGCATTCACCGGGGGAGTAGGGGGGAAGGGCAGGGGAAGGGGGTATACCGTCGTCAGTCTAGGGTTGTACCACACGGCCATAAACTCCCTTTAGTTGATGTATCTTTTATTTCCCCCGCTCAAGTCAATACAGATCACCCCCCCCCCCTACTTACTGTTATCCTTCTGATATGAGTAGACGGCCCTAAATCCACCGTACTGCAGCAAGTCGTCGGACCTGAACCTCAGCCACAGGTGGCGCCCCGTTGACGTCACCAGCGGGGGAAACTGGAATCCGCAGTAGCGCCCGATGAGGGGCGAGTAGGCGAAGGGTCCGTCCCTGATCTCCAGGTGGTCGTACTTGCACTCAGCCTGCAGCTCCAGCAGGAATATGAAGTGGAAGTCCAGCTGTATCTTGAACCCGGGAGGGGCTGCGAGGTTGAAGGGGGGGTGGGGGAAACAACAACACAATGTATGAGGTCATGGTTGACTAGAGAAAAAAACATAGCAAGGTCGTCTTATGAGAAAATAGTCGCCCATTATTGTGGGGAAAGCATATTCATGAGAAAAGAAGTTCGCAACAGTATTTGTAGCATCCGTAAGGAATGGTCATTCGTAGGTTCTCGGGGGTCCCTAGTGCCAGAGACATCCAGCGAATTTAGGGAACCTTAGGCACAAGTATCTGTCGGGGCCCCCTCTCAGCATTCGATTTAATGAGAACGAATACGTGTCAAGGCCCCCCCCCATATGTTGGGGTCCCTGTTATCACCAGATTTAATTTATTTGAATTTATACGTTAAGTACACCTTTAATCTTGTAGTTTGTCTACTCATCGACAACTGCTCAGAGTATAGGATGCATTTATCACATATCACACTTACAGGAAGAGCGCGAATGTCCAACATATATATATATTTTAACTGGACATGGCATGGACAATGACCGTTCATTTAACTCTTGACATTCAGGAGACATGAATTGTGAGCTTAAAGTCACTAATAGATTTGAACTTCTTGTTATTAGAGTCAGTGTTTCAGACATTCAAAGCTTGACTGCTGTTTTCTATTTTAAAGTTACACAGTCGGTATCCTGACGCCAGCCACTGACATTTACTGACATCAACCTCTGACCTCTTTGAGATTAATTGCTGGTGTTGATGCCATTAAACTTTTCCCTCTTTGTTATTATTATGAGAAATTCATGGCAATTAAGGCTGTGATTCATGTCATTTAATTGTGGTATGAATGTCCATAAAGCCAATTACGCCATTATTCTGAAGAATTCATGGTATTTAATCCTGACATTTACGTGATTAAACTCAGAAATTAATGTCATTATAACATTTAGATACCGCGTTTCCGTTTTCAGTGAACTCTGTTCACGTTAAACAGTCACTCAAGAAATATCCGAGATCACGTCAAAATCTCGGATAGTGTCACAGAAACGGATCTATCTTTCACGTAGAAAATATGAACGTGATCACCAGTAAATCGGTTTTGTCGCCGATCACGCCAGGTAAGTGTGGAAAAAAAAAAGAAACGCATTTTACCTGGCTGCGACGTCACATTTGGGAATTCCCCAATATTCTCAAACATTTTACGCGCCTTCTGGGTTTTCTTTCTTTCTCAACACATTTATGTCTTACATAAAGACAACATAAATCAAGATAAAAACTTGCTGTGACTTTTCCGAGAAATAAAAAGGAAGTAAAATCAAGATAACAACTTTCTGAGACTTTTTTTTTTCTAATAATAAAAGGAAGTTTAAAAAATCAAACATTGCACAGCCATCTTTTAAATGGATAACGGTTGTTTACTACATTACCTACCAGAATGCGTTTATCTCTTTTTTTTTTTTTTTCAAGCGTACATCGGTAGTCCAAGAGCTATAAACATTAATGGGCGTCTACATTAGATTGTTTTTGTTTGTTTGTTTGCTTGTTGGTGTTGTCACGTGATTTAGCGGTAGAAAAATCTGCAGAAAACGTTTACACTACACACATCAAAACAAAGTCAGTTTTAGTCTCTCCATCCCCCCCTCCCCCCCCCCTTCATTTTCTCTCCCTGCGATTGTTTCACTGGATGTTTTTATTTTATTTTTAGTTCAACGGTGCTCGAGAAATGGTGTTTGTGTTAATGGAATGAATTCATGGATTGACGTCATGTGTTGTACACAAGTTGTACACGGCTCTGTACACAGTGTCTAGGCAAGACGCCATTAAGTATTGGAGTCTATATATTTACTTTACAGCGTGCAACAATTTTTTTTTTAAATCTTCAAAGCGTTCAATTCTGAAAACTCATTCAGACAAAAGTTTCATTTACATATATATAGGCAAGTGAAGTGAACATGTTTTGTTACACTGTTCAGACTGTTCCACTTTAATCTGACACATATCTATAATTGGACATGAAACAATAAATGTATCTGTTACTTCAGCATAACATAGCCATTATCTTGAATGCATTTATTATTTGCGTTTCAATATATTGTCTGAAAACTAGGTGTAGTTTTGCTAAGAGTGTACCACTAGAGATTACTTGAGCGCCACCTTGGGGGCAAACCAGATTATGGGGGAGGGGGAGCCACAGCCCCGTAGCGTGAAAATTCTACAGCAGGGGCCAGGCAATAGCAGAGGGGAGGCCAGGTAATACATTTTATTAAGTAGAGCAAATAAGCAGAGGGGGGCAGACAAAACGCAGGCGGCCCCCTGCCCCCCCGCACGCTGCGGGCCTGGGGAGCCATATGATAACCAAGCGATGTAAAGAACGATGGATGGTCCCTCAGGTGGGTATCTGACACTCGTATACAAACTTTCATATCGAATGGGCTTTGAAAAGTTGGTGATTATTGATTTCAAATTTCTATCTATCTATCTATCTATCTATCTATCTATCTATCTATCTATCTATCTATCTATCTATCTATCTATCTATCTATCTATCTATCTATCTATCTATCTATCTATCTATCTATCTATCTATCTATCTATCTATCTATCTATCTATCTATCTATCTATCTATCTATCTATCTATCTATCTATCTATCTATCTATCTATCTATCTATCTATCTATCTATCTATCTATCTATCTATCTATCTATCTATCTATCTATCTATCTATCTATCTATCTATCTATCTATCTATCTATCCTGTCTGTCTGTCTATCTATCTATGTATCTATCTATCTATGTATCTATGTATCTATCTATCTATCTATCTATCTATCTATCTATCTATCTATCTATCTATCTATCTATCTATCTATCTATCTATCTATCTATCTAGCGATCTATATGCCTGTCTATCTATCTATCTATATGCCTGTCTATCTATCTATCTATATGCCTGTCTGTCTATCTAGCGATCTATATGTCTGTCTATTTACACGTAGTTGAGCCAGTTCTGTGCTCATACTCTAACTATATACAAAAATGGTCAGTGGCTAGTTAGCTGAGTGATTCGTGGCAGCGAGATTAAAGGTCACTCGATGGTCAGTACATGTGGTCTTAATTGTATTCGTCCAGAGGGGGATGTCAACATTCACCCCCTCCTCTCCCGCTGACGACTCCACAGGAATTCGGCCGGGCGGTATAATTTAAACATAAGGGGGGGGATCTGACCGGGGCGGGTGACGGTGGTGGGGGGAGGGTATGGTCGGTAACTACCGACCAGGTCAGATAGTGACCAAGAGAATGACCCTCTCGGCAATGTGAGCTTTGTTGACCAATATAATGAAATGCAGATATACTCTGCGCGGCCATGTTCCCCATGACGTCGATCAAACCAAATAAACAAAAACTATTGAAATCAAATCTGGCACCTGGTTTTGGCTTTCTTTTTTTTTTTTAACAATCAAGCATGCCAGATAAATTGTTGGCTGTAAAGTGTAAACATTTCATGTCTCAATATCATAAAGAAATAATGCTTCCTTACATTATGTCGTTTTTTTTTTAAAATACAAATATAAATTGTAATATCATATACAGAGATAATGTTTCAGCAAAGCAAATTATTTTTGTGAAGATACAATATATGTTGGTAATAATTTGAAGTCATTCATATAATATATTCATTATCTAATTTTACTTTTTTATTTTAAGGTGTCGTTAGGTAGATACATACACAGAAATACTATTAAACACACAGATGACAGACACAGAAAGAAATGATACATAGCCAGAGAGATATGGCAGCCTCTTGGACAGATAAAAGCACACGCGCACAGTGCCATATAGCCAGGGGCGCCGAGAGCCAACAAGGGCCACAGGGCAGGACATCATTGCGGGCCCCTTAATAAACAATGAGTCGTGAAAAAATTGACATGGTCGGGGCGACCGGGCCCCCTTACAGATGCGGGCCCCCTGGCAATGACCCCCTGCCCCCCCTCTCGGCGTGCCTGTATATAGCATCAGATTGTATTGGAATTAATATTTGAAGGGGTCCCCTTTTGGAAGAGGAGATCTTCTGACCTTGATTACTTAGAACCAGGGCCGTTTTAAGGTCATCGTAGGCCCTAGGTACTTTCAAAGTCGTAGGCCCTCCCCGATTTCATTTTTTTATATTTTTCACGAATGCACCGGCACTTATTTGCCATTCTAGCTTTCGTAGGCCCTTGAAAAGCCCGGAGGCCCAAGGCACAGTGCCTACTGTGCCTGTATGATAAAACGGCCCTGCTTAGAAATAATCTATTAGTCTCGTCATAAATTACTCTCTATATATAACTAATATAGTAATTTCGTTAAATACTCTCCACATAAAACTAAAAAGGTAGTTTTATGAATAACTTTCCAACAGAACTAAACCAGTAATTTCGTTAACTACTCTCCACACAAAACTAAACTAGAAATTTTATCAATTAACTTCATCTTCTATACCCAAACTTTGTGGATTGTTCATCCAGTCCGGCCACATTTCTGTAATTAGTTCACATGTCACGGAGGAGAAAAAAAAACTGGCCAAAGGTTAAAATAACTTTAACGTCTGAGTTGAGAAGATTTCATGGGAATTATTTGTTCGTCAAACCCAAAAATCCCAATTTGCCGGCTTGGCTTTTCTTCTTAATGCTATGTTAAGCCAAAATGATATTATGTTTTTTTTTTATTTCTATTTTGGCCAGCCAAGGAAAAAAAAAATCTTATTTCGCTCACAATTTACCTGGCATTATATACCCCCCCTCTCACTTCACGACTCCCTTGTAAACACTCTGTCTCGTTCCAGTAATTACACTGCAACGCATGCCTTAAACATTGACTTGAGCTCTCATACACATGGCTCCAACGTATGGCTCCAGCGCATGGCTCCAAACAAAGTATGGCTCCAAAGCTCAATTTTGTTTTTCCCGTTTTTGTATTTTATTATTAAAAAAAAAACAATATGTATTCTTGCAATGCCACCTAGAAATTGATGGAGATCAATTCACTTATACATAAATTTTCCGTATCATGGATAACATCGGATTCTTTTAAAGTCATATTTGTTTTTTTCTTCTTATTTAGTTCAATATATTTAATCAATATGATCGCAGTGACTGGCGTACAATTGTATCTCCTGTCAAGAGAGCTCTTACTAATGTTAAAAAAAAAACAATATTAAGAATGTGGTAAACATGTAGTCGATTCTTTACTAGGTCTACGCTAACTTATTAAAAGTTTTAAAAAAAAAAGGGTCAAGATACCCACAGCCCGTGGGCCGGGCTGAGTTGGGGGAGAGAGGTGCGCCAGGGGTGGATGGACGCCGCATCAAAGAATGAACGAATGTAAAACAAAGAAAAAAACTGAAGCCAGTTGTAGAAAAAATGTAGATCGGCGAAATGGCGAGAATAAATAAAACGGCGACGTGTTTTGAACACGATATAAGCTTAGATTAATACGCAACGTTTTTTTAATTGGCAGCCGTATATAACAACTGAAGGCCGGCTGCAATCAGGTCGACACAGGTATACGTTATGCACCTTACGTTGGGGATGTAATTTATTGAGGTTTTTTTTATTTCACCTGTTTCCATGAACATCTGAGATATGTTGAATTTGAACAAAAAATAAATTTAATTGAGACACATGTGAGTTTGAGAGAGAGAGAGAGAGACAGCAGTAAGAGAAAGATAGAGAGAGAGAGAGAGAGAGAGAGAGAGAGAGAGAGGAAGAGAGAGAAGAAGGGGGAGAGAAAATGAGAGAGAAAGCTGGAGAGAGAGACAGAGAGAGATAGGAAGAGAGAGAGAGAGAGAGAGAGAGAGAGAGAGAGAGAAAGATGGAGAGAGAGAGAGAGATAGGTAAAGAGAGTGTGTGTGAGAGAGAGGTTGAGAAATAGGAAGAGGTGTGTGTGTTAGAGAGAGAGAGAGAGAGAGAGAGAGAGAGAGAAAGATGGAGAGAGATAGACAGATAGAGAGAGGGGGATAGGGAGAGAGTGTGTGTGAGAGAGAGAGAAACAGCAGTAAGAGTGAGAGAGAGTGAGAAAGAAAGAGGAATGAAACGAGATGTGTGTGTGTGGGGGGGGAGGTTAATATGTAAAAAGATAGTCATGAACAGAGAATATATTAATTCTGTAATGTGGAAGTTTTACAGTCGTGTTGCATTTTATAATACACTTGTGTGATGTAATAATATTATTGATCTATACCATTTGATGGGCACCTAAAATAGCCCCTGATTGAAAGTGGGTAGGACAATCTCCCGACTGCGGCCCATCTGCATCTCTTTACTCTTTCTCTCTCTCTCTCTATCTATCTATCTCTCTCTCTCTCTCTCTCTCTCTCTCTCTCTCTCTCTCTCTCAGTTTATCTGATAATAATAATAATAATCAAACTATTATGTAAGGACCACCATTGAATCAGATAGCAAGTAAAATTACTTGTCAATTAAATCGAAAGCTGCATGCAGTGATATGATACTAAAGCTAATTGAAATAGAACTAAGATCAGTCAGACATAAGATAACCAACAGGCAAGGAGAAAGCATTACCTACAGTGTAGGTACTACACACACGAAAAATGGAGTAATAGGCTACGGACCTAAATGTTGTACTTGAAAAAAAAGCTAATAATCAACACTAGGTAAATTAATTTATGCTGGAGAGATACTGGTACTAAAAGTGTAGCGGCGTGTGGGTTGGGGGTTCGGACGGGGGGCAAAGAGGAAGGGGGAGGGGTGTTGAAGATAGAGTTATTGAATTCGTGATAATGAGTTGATTAGATAGCTGCACGGGGTAAACTACCTCAGCCCTTTTCAACTCGATGTAACTCATGGAAACAAACAACGACAACCCCAGTGTTTTGTACTCGGCTTTGATAGCGAGAGTCATGTCCCCTCTTTTTGTAGTTTTAATTTTTATGCTGATGAGGTAGTTGAGTGATTCGGTGAGTGAATCAAACGTATTTTTATTTACTCGCCGGGAGGGGAGAGAGAGAGAGAGAGAGAGAGAGAGAAGGTGGAGTACTAAGAATGGGTGAATAACAGGTACACGAGACACCCTGACGCCGGGTTCGCATTTTTGTGGCGGTCTGTGTCAGCGGTTCCCAAGTCACTGAACTGTGGTATCACTGTAGTACCACTGTAGTATCACTGTGGTATCACTGTAGTATCACTGTGGTATCACTGTAGTATCACTGTGGTATCACTGTAGTATCACTGTAGTATCACTGTAGTATCACTGTGGTATCGCTGTAGTATCACTGTAGTATCACTGTGGTATCGCTGTAGTATCACTGTAGTATCACTGTGGTATCACTGTAGTATCACTGTGGTATCGCTGTAGTATCACTGTGGTATCACTGTAGTATCACTGTGGTATCACTGTGGTATCACTGTGGTATCACTGTGGTATCACTGTAGTATCACTGTGGTATCACTGTAGTATCACTGTAGTATCACTGTAGTATCACCGTGGTATCACTGTAGTATCTTTGTAGTATCACTGTAGTATCACTGTGGTATCACTGTAGTATCACTGTGGTATCACTGTAGTATCACTGTGGTATCACTGTAGTATCACTGTGGTATCACTGTAGTATCTTTGTAGTATCACTGTAGTATCACTGTGGTATCACTGTAGTATCTTTGTAGTATCACTGTAGTATCACTGTGGTATCACTGTAGTATCACTGTGGTATCACTGTAGTATCACTGTGGTATCACTGTAGTATCACTGTGGTATCACTGTAGTATCACTGTGGTATCACTGTAGTATCACCCCCCCCCCCAAATCTGTATACCAAAACAAGCAGGAGAAAAAAAATGGCGGATGTTCATAAACACGCTGCAATAGAATCCACGTTATATTTCCATTTATTACCACAAGAAGTAAGCTGATTGGTTTATTTTTTTTAAAAAAAAACTCAATATATAAAGTTGGGAAACCGAAATGTTGCAGTAGTCACCGCCTTAACACCCTTCACCCATTTATACGCCACCTATGACCAGTGATGTATTGGTGAAATAAGCAGTAAGGGAGCGCACAGTGGGAGCAAAAAAAAAGTGGGATTTGTCGGGACATGAAAAAGTTCTGGAGGAAAGCGTTCTGGTTTAAAAAAAAAAAGTAAGGGAACGTCGTTTCACCGCATTCCCCTCCCAATGCACCACTGCCTATGACCTATGGGATACACACATTATTATATTCTGCAATATTACTCCATAGAAATTATAAAATAAAAGACATTTCTAAATATGACGCGTATATTTTTTTAAATGGTTGTCATGGAAGTTGGCGCCATTAATTTAATGACGCAACACTTTCATACCGCGGGCATATGAAGTGTCAGTTCTGTTAGGAAGATGAGAACCTACACATAATCAGTTGTTTTTTAATTTATTTACCGCATACTGGACGGGGGGGGGGTTCAGGGGCGTAGAGTTCAGAGAGGGGTAGGGGTGTAGAAAGTGTTACCATAAGGTGCACATGTGCGGAACATTTTATTACTGAGTTTGTCTCATCAAATTAAAAGTAGACATTACGCGCACGTATATTTCTTAAAAGCTCCCTCCCCCGCCCTCTCCCCCACACACACCCTCTCCCCCACACACACCCTCTCCCCCACACACATCCTCTCCCCCACACACACCCTCTCCCCCACACACACCCTCTCCCCCACACACACCCTCTCCCCCACACACATCCTCTCCCCCACACACACCCTCTCCCCCACACACCCTCTCCCCCACACACATCCTCTCCCCCACACACACCCTCTCCCCCCCACACACCCTCTCCCCCACACACACCCTCAACCCCACACTAGAAATTAAAAATAATATTATTCTGAGTTTTGAGGGTAAGAAAGAGGCTGATTCACTGCAAGGTTTATAACCAGTGCCTTTCTTAGATTACCCTTGGTTTACATTGTATAATCCCCACGGAAGGGGGGGGGTGAATGTAGTCAAAAGGGCATGACAGTCAGCAAAATCAGTCGGTTAGACTGAATGTCACTGGTGATTCAATACATCAGTAAATCATTATATACATCTTTGATTAAAACAGTCATACAGTCGTTATATCAGTCAGAGTCAATCATTATATACATCTTTGATTAAATCAATCATTCAATCTTTATATCAGACAGTCAATCATTCTGTATGTTTGCCTTATTCAATGCTGCGCAACAGTAGGAGTTAACTCCCACATAGTCCCATTCCGGCCATGGTTATACACCAGTAAAACAGAAATGCTAAGACGCTAACGCCAATAAAACAAAATGCTAAGACGCTAACACCAGTAAAACAAAATGCTAAGACACTAACACCAATAAAACAGAAATGCTAAGACGCTAACACCAGTAAAACAAAAATGCTAAGACGCTAACACCAGTAAAACAGAAATGCTAAGACGCTAACACCAGTAAAACAAAAATGCTAAGATGCTAACACCAGTAAAATAAAAATGCTAAGACGCAACACCAATAAAACAAAATGCTAAGACACTAACACCAATAAAACAAAATGCTAAGACGTTAACGCTAGTTAAACAAAATGCTAAATGCTAACATCCAGGTTGTTACATATAACATGCCTGCGCTGTCTAGCACACATATTACATATAAATTAACAACAGTAAGGGTACTACTAATACACACTGCAACATAGTACATGATATACATAGATTTCAACCTCCCCCCCACCACCCCATCACTTCCAACGGTTCATGGCACACGGGCTAAACGCCTGGCATAGTTCCGTCAGGGTCGGGATGGGGAAAGGGGTCCGACACGAGTTGTTGTTCTTTTTTGTGCCTTTTGTTTAAATTCTCAACAGTCACGTGATCAGCAGAAGGTAGGGGAATGAGTTTAGTACTCTAAAACAGTTCCACGTGTCTGACCTAGTTTTTTTTTCCATTTCTTGTCTTGCTCTGTGCCCCTTCACAAAGGAAGGCTGTTATGTTTTTGTGCCCCAATGCTGTGTTGTTTACATGCTGTGCAAGACAGCATTTACTTCACGACTTTCAGATTTCAATTAGAATTAAACCAGTTTACCGCCGTCTGCGAGGGTAAAGTCAGACCAGCACCAAAAAAAAAAAAGGGATAGGGCGAATTGAATCTTTGAGTTGAGTCTTCGCAGCTCTCTATGCCAATAATCATTTGAAGGTGTTCCAAACCTTGTCTCTGGAAATGAAAGGCGTTGGAAAAGTGCTAGAGCCTAGATAGTAACGAAGAGATATTTGGGGGCCATAAAGACTAGATAAAAAAAAAAGGACCGCATGATTGGCCAATCTGGTAGCTTGCTGGCCATTGGCTTTTGTGGCACTTCTCAGATGTTAAGGAACACATCGAGTTTGATCTCACGGGATCTGAGAGACTCAGCCCACAGTTATAGCTGAGAGAGTTCAGAGAGAGAGAGAGAGAGAGAGAGAGAGAGAGAGAGAGAGAGAGAGAGAGAGAGAGACAGAGACTAGATAGTAAAGAAAAGATATTTTGGGGCCCTATAGGCTAAATAATGAAGATATTTTTCGAGGCCCAAGCCAAAAGCGCTTCATGAGGCCCATATAGCATCAGACTTGTTAGGGTTTGTGATGGAAGGGGGCCCTTTTGAAGTTGGGGGCCATATTAGACCTACCAGGACGGCACTATTCTCACTAAGTGTATGTCGACCATGCCATGTCATGTGTTCTACAACATGTATGATCACTTTTACGAGGACACATCATTCGACGATCATGAAATTAAGATGCCCCAAAATATCTTTTCGTTACTATCTAGTCTCTGGCTCTCTCTGTCTCTCTCTCTCTCTCTGTCTCTCTCTCTCTCTCTCTCTCTCTCTATGGCTCTCTCTCTCTCTCTCTCTCTCTCTCTCTCTCTGAACTCTCTATATTAAATTAGCCACTAGTTTGGAGATAGCTTTTGGTCAAACAAGCAAGAAGTGTTAAATGAATGAAGAAGGAAATATTCTGCAAATAGGTTCGCCCACCTCAGTGCTAGACACTTGTCCATCCCCCACCCTCAATTCCCACCCCCAACCTCTCTCACCCCTCTTTATAAAAAAGCTACTCGCGCGGCGCTCGCCCGTTGAAACTTGTTTAAAGATAGAATCCAGTGCCACTAGGGGCAGATAACAGCAGCCGGTGCTGAGATGAATCTTGAAGGCCACTTGTTTGCACTGGGAATTATCTGCCCCTCATATCACTCGTGTCGGGAACTATTAAAAACCCATCTAGTTACATAGGTTTAAAAAAAAATTACAAAAGCCAAACTTTTTAAGATTATTCCTAAATAATTTTGTCTAATTAATCGCTCAAGGGATGACTAACTTTATTAATTTGTGAATGGATTCATTGTTTCTTTAATTAAAATACATCTGAGAATCGCACGAGGCTACTTTTGTGCCACAAAGTTATTTTCCCCCGCTAATGAGGTGCCGCTTAACCGGCTGTTTGTCCAGTCCTCAACAGTCAACACCTATGATACTATACTGATATCCAGGCCGGTTTTAGACATTCAACCGCCCGCGATTTTCGCCCGTGGCATAGGCTACATACCCTTCCCCCCCTTTCCACCACGTGTAAAATAAAACAGAAAGCATTTGTATATAGCATAGTGCAGAAAATGTCTTGTGCATCCGAGTGTTTCTGAGCTGTTAAACATACGAGTGCACTTATAGTTCTGAGCTGTTAAAGTACACTTATAGTTCTGAGCTGTTATAGTACACTTATAGTTCTGAGCTGTGATACTAGTACACTAATTAGATTTGGAACAAAGTTTGTAAAGGAAATACTTAATGTTTACTTTATTGCTGATGAATTATTTGCAACGATCAAAACGAAATAGAGCGAAGTATATCTATCTATCTATCTATCTATCTATCTATCTATCTATCTATCTATCTATCTATCTATCTATCTATCTATCTATCTATCTATCTATCTATCTATCTATCTATCTATCTATCTATCTATCTATCTATCTATCTATCTATCTATCTATCTATCTATCTATCTATCTATCTATCTATCTATATATCTATCTATCTGTCTGTCTGTCTGTCTGTCTATCTATCTATCTATCTATCTATCTATCTATCTATCTATCTATCTATCTATCTATCTATCTATCTATCTATCTATCTATCTATCTATCTATCTATCTATCTATCTATCTGTCTGTCTGTCTGTCTGTTTGTCTATCTATTTATCTATCTATCTAATTATCTATCTAATTATCTATCTATCATCTATCTATCTATCTATCTATCTGTCTGTCTGTCTGTCTGTCTGTCCTTCCGTCCGTCCGTCCGTCCGTCTGTCTGTCTGTCTGTCTATCTATCTATCTATCTATCTATCCGTTAACCTCTTTGAACATTTAAATTCTGTAATGAGTTCTTTTTTTAACCAACGCGATGTTAATGTCTGTAATTTAATTCTGTACGTAAGCATGTGTGTGTGTGTCAGTAATTCAACTACATGTACTTTCATAGTCAATCTGTATGTCAGTACGTGAATAATTATGTCGATCAGTGTACATGACAGTCTACCAAGCAGTCAGTTAGTGTCAATCAATACATCAGTCAATCAGTCGGCACATCTTTTATTAAATCAATCATTCAGTCGTTATATCAGTCAGTCAACCATTCTGTATATTCATGCATTACTTATGACGCGTATAGGAAAGAGTTAAATTAAAACACTGTCAAACTCCAGGCCATGATTGTACACCAGAAAAACAAAAACTGCCAAGAAGCTATCATCCAAGGTAAATAAAGTTCCCTTAACCCTAAAAGGGACCATCGGGGCTGATGAAGTGTAGAATTCACCTGTTTCTGTAACCTCGGCAAATAATAAAGGGATTGTGTGGTTATGAAGGTGTTTTATATATATGGCATGCCTGCGCTAGTATGTATGCGTCTGTCAAACCATTTACCTGCTATTATCCACTTGCGCCAGCAATTGTCAAGTCACAATATTTAGGAGCGGCGTTCTCGGTAATAGTAAACAACAAGAAAGCAAATTCCAAATGTTTTTTTTTATAAACACACACACCCACCCACACACACACACCCATACACACACAGTGTACATACCAAATATTTTCCCCCACATGTAATTGAAACTCAATCTGGTTATAACAGTAAAGTATGTCTGGCTTGAAATAAATTTCAAGCGTAAACTATTTAAAAAATAAAACGCATGATAAAGGCGAATCGTAATAAAGATTAAGTGTGAGGGAAGTTTGAATTTCTGTCTTCATATTTTCGTTTTTTTTATTTATGTGGAGACTTAATGTCTTCTTTTAGACAACATTTCATTGTCTGATGTTGTCTTGGGTTGCCATGGAAACAACGTTGGTCTGACATTAAAAAGGAAGTTTTTTTTTTTTTTTAATTTTTCTATAGTTGCGCTGTTTGTTAAAGACACACAAGAAGAAGGTGAATTAATTCACTTACTGAGGTATATTTGAACCAGGCGAAAAAAAAAAGTGTTGTATAAACTGGTTTATACCAATATACCGACTCATCTAACTCTGCCAGTGTCAGGAGATATAGTAGTACTGGTGAATTAGTGCTGTGTTGTAGTTAAGAATGGGGGGGGGGGTGTTAACGGACCCGAATTCACATCATTTGTGTCAGCCTCCATGTTCCAGGTAAATGCTCGTTTTTTTTTTCGTGCTGACATGTTACCTCCCCTGTGTCAAGCAGCATATAGCTGCAATTTTATCAAACTTACCAACAAGACATCCCCCCCATCACCCCCCCCCCTTCCCAGCATTTCTCTAACTCTAATAAAAAAAAATAGAAATAAGATAGAGTGTAACGCAGGGGGCAACAACGCCTGTCGCCACTGCCACAGAATGACGAATGTAAAAAAGAAGAAACCGATTAAATGAAGGTATAAAAGACACTTTTTAAAACAAATTAGTGAAATCAACAGAGACGTTTTATCCATTAGTTCAAAGAGATGTACAATTGTTGATAGAACGACGATGTTTTCTTTAAGACTATTTTAGTCGCTGTTTGAAATACGACAGAAAAGATCGGGAAAATCCAGAAAAAAAAAACAAGTTATATATAGCTACATTAAAAAAAAAAAATCTAATTGTTCCCTTGTTTCGAACATGGCCTACAGGGGAGTTTGTATGGTTAAAAACGATTTTTTGTTTCGTTTCTATATTGTATTATTTTTTTCCGACATCACCAGTTTTTTTAGTATTTTGTATATGTTGCGTCGCCCGCCGGCCAAAAAAATATGCGTCATAAACATAATCTCAAACATTAGCGGGAAATGGCATTTGATTCTCGGGTACAGACACATTTCTTCAAAAATTTAGCGATTGCAATAAAAATGATATTCACTGATGCAAAAGTGAACAAAGTTTAATAAAAAAGGCCAACATTGAATTCTGGCGCATTGGCGCGTGCGACAAAGTAGTCCCACCCTGCTGCTACTAGGTCACAACGACCTCACGCTCTTACAGCTCAGGTCTATAAGGAATGCGTCGTAAAACCGAGAGCAAGATGAGCTAGAAACACGTAAATAAACGGAACAAATAAAGAGTACAGTGTGAGAGGTAGAAGAGGTGACAGATGAACAAAAGACAGAATGAGAGCGAGAGAGAAATAAAGAGATACGAAGAAAATAAAGGATGTAATGCATAATGAGTTTTTTTTCCTTGCCCTGTTGAATGTTTTGCATGTTCCAAGGGTGGGATAAATCCAGTTCAAGGCTTGCACGTGACATTGAAAGATGGCCGCGCGCAAATCGTCTGCACAAAATAGACAGAAAGTTTATTTACTGGCTCTTTAGAAGAAGACTTTTGATGTACGGAGATAAAACAAGAACTCTCGGAGAGTTGGCAGCGATTTTCTTGCGCTGTTTGTGAGGAGGAAGTTGAATCAAACTCACATGGGCGTGTCTGGAGGCGTGTCTGACTCAGATCACGTGAGACAAAGTGATATTTGGAACATGGTGACCGAAAGTGAGGATGCCAACTTCAAAGTTGAAAACAACAACAACAACAACAAAACAACAACAGATAAATAAAAGGAAAACAAAAACACATATCAACATCTATAAATCCACATATTCCGAAACAATTTAAATGCAGCTGAAGAGTGTACCAAAATGAGGCATTTATGAAAATATTTTAAAATCTAAATGATTCTAACGAATATTGAATATATTACTGGCTTATTTTTTATTTCAAAGAAATCAAGACGGCGCCAATTAAACATCTATGTTATTTGTTCTTTGGTTCAGTTCGATGGTCACTAGATTACAGCCCTGAAGGACGTGGGTTCGAGTCCCGGGCGATGCCATGTCAACAGTAGTGTAGCTAGGGCTATTATCTTGTGGTAAAGCGCTCGACTGTTGACCTGAAGGTACCTGGTTCGATCACCGGTGAGGACCAAGGAAAATTTTTCAGGTTTTGGCTCAAGTTCCCGATATATCTCCCATGGTGCATCCATGGCCATTGCACTATCGGCTATGGCGGGGATGAAAGAAGGGCACCATAAAAACCGTCCCATTAGTGGTTTATAGGGACTTCACACACACCACAATCAATAAAAATAAACAAAGAAACAACCAGATTAAAATTGATCAAACTGCCAATAAAAAGATTGTTTTTTTTTTTTTTTTAAAAAAAGGAATTTAAATTTAAATGTATATTCTTATATGATTGTCCACTAATTCAAATTGAATGTAAACTGTACCAATGAATTGACTCAGCAGCCGCACAAGGCCCGAACTCATAAAGTTTCAGATAGAAAAGCCACTTAATACAATTGGTGCATCGTCTGTATCGCTCATTTCATTTCAGCGCGCTTTTTGTGAATTATTTAGAGAAAGCGTAAAGGCGTAGGGGTGGATACAGGGATGTTTTCATGAGCAATTTAGGTGGGTGTGTATTTCATGAACTATTTAAATGTGTGTGTGTGGGGTGGAGGGGGTGGAGGGGGGGAGGTGGAGCGCCTTCAGTTTTTGGGAACTATTTAGATCAGGGACACCATGGTGTTTTGGGGGTAATTATTTTTAGCATGGGGATATCAGGAGTGTTTTTAGTGAACAATTTCGACTGTAGACATCAGGGTGTTTCGGTTAACTATTTAGATGGGGGGACACCATGGTGTTTTTCTTGAACTATTTATATAGGATATAACAGAGTGTTTAGGATATAGCCAGTAATATGAACGCGCTCAGCAGTTTTTTTTTTATTACAGAACGACGTTTCTATAACCTCCGCCCCAGAAACACACAAAAATATATTTTTTTTTCTCAGTGCGAGCAGAAAGCAGAGAGAGAGAGAGAGAGAACATATTTTATTTTCAGGCGGCGAGAGTGCTTGAAATTGTCCCCCCCCCCCCGCCTCGTTAAAACATGTACAGAAATGACATTGTTTTGATACGGTGCATCGAGGTGAGCACTTATCGTGTTAAAGGCGACGTGAGTTGTTGTAAAAAAAAAAAACAAATAACAAAGTTGATTGAGTAGATGCAGACGGTTTATGCACCACGACCGCCGCCAGAAAGTCTTCAACCTCGGACACTCTCCCCCCCCCTCTCTAAATCAATTAAGGGAAATCCGGGACCCCCAACTTGGGGTCCAGACCGTATTATAGCAGATCTAGAAAAAAAAAAAGCGTCGAGGCATTTACATACTCAGGGGTCCATATAAATTGTTCTGGATGTTCCAGCCCCAATCCTTCAGCGCTGGTCATATTTGCACATTGGGAAAGATTTCATTTTAGACGTCCATCTCAAGTGGTGAAATTTGACGCGTTAAAGAGCGAAAGAAACCAGTATTAAAAAAAACGGTATAAAAACGGTTTAAAAAAACGGTATTTAAAAAAAAATGAGTATTTGAAACCACTATCATAAAGAGATGGCCGAATCTGTACTTTTTTTTCCGGCATGTTTTCGTGTTTGCCTGTCATAACCTAAATACATACACACAGACTGACAGCCATTTACACACACACACACAACACACACTCCCACACAAAATGTGGCTACCACACGCATTCACACATAACTTTCCACCGAGCCCCCACATGTTTCTTGAGAGGATGAGGATTAGGGAGGGGTAAGGCTGGAATGGGGGGGGGGGAGGGGAGGGAGGGATGAGCAAACCGGCAGGCGGTGCTCGATAGCTCACCGCGCGCGGGGCGAGCCACCTAAAAACAACACAATGAAAGACGGCACCTCGTGTGCAGAACAAACAGGGCTGGTAAAGGGCGCCAGGGCATTCTTGAAGTCTACACTGGGAGGGGGGTGGCCGGGGGGAGGGATGAGGTAGACACCTAGCCAAAAAAAAAATGGTGGGGGTACTTATTTCGAGCGCTAGGACCGAATTGCTTTTGTTAGGGGTGTGGGTGTGGGGGGGGGGGCGGCTTAAGCGTTAGAGGAAAGAAGGAGGAGGGGAGGAAGGGGGTGGAGAGAGGATGATGTAGGTAAAAAAATTATGGGATACTGATCGCGAGGTACAAGCGACTGATGAAATAAAAACCAGGTTTGTAAACAAACATTTTCTGTGAGCAGACGAACAAGCGAAAAAAATCTCGAAGAGGTGGGGGGAGCAGATGCTGATGAGTTTTAGCTTCCCCCCCCCCCCACTCAAGACCTGGCGCACGTGCCCAGGACAGCTGATGACCGACAGGTTACTGACTCGCAGATCGCTGAACGCGCGTCTTTCATTTGAACTGCTTCATTATCACAGTTGAAGTACAATTATTCACGTGCCAATGGTCCGAATCGCCAAAATTATCTAATCATCTGGAAAATCCATTATAAGGATTTGTCTGGTCTTAGTTTATCCGAATACTTAGAATTCTAGTGGCTATGAAAATATCATATGTAATATATGTAAGACTAACTGTACCCTGCATACAGTTATATTCCTTTAGGCTTTATCGGTAGGCTAGGTTATTTTTGGTTTCGGGCAGATCCGATTTTTTTCATGATTGTATTTTAAACTGGAATACTGTTGTATTAATTCTGTACTTTCGATTTAACGCAGAGCCCAACTCGCTTTTATTTTATTAGATATGTAATATATGTAAGATGTGTTATCTATGTGTCCTATGTAGCATATGTAAGACATGTTATATATGTAAGTTATGCAATATATATATATATATATATATATATATATATATATATATATATATATATATAAGAGGTGTAAAACATGTCAGATATATTAAGAACCTCTGAACTAGCGAGGTACCTTGTACCATCAATAAAACACTGCGCATTTATGTGAGTGCTATAGATATTGAGTGTCCTTACTAAAAGACTGCGATTATACCAGATTGTTAGGTGCATATGTAAAGACTTTGAGCTACTTTTGTCATGGGCGTACACCCCTTGTCCCCAACCTTTTTCTCACCGCGGACCGGTTTACGTTGAATAATTACTCGGCGGACCGGCCGACATTTAATCATGTCAACGCGGCCCGCCCGGAAAGGGGGAGAGGACCGTTGATTATTTATATTTTATACTGTTTTGATTTACAATGCCACTGCCGCTCACAGCCGGACAGCTCTCAATTAACTCCTAGTCCATGGAAAGTAGCACCGAGAGAAATTCACCACAATAAGTAAAAAGGAAACAACTGGATGTTTCCTGGACGGCCCAGTACCCTTTGATCCACAGGGGTTGGGCGACCACTGGCCAACACAATCTCAAGGAACGACCGTGTTGTAACCCAGTGGTCCCCAGCCACCGGTACGCGGCGAAAAAAAAAAGGTTGGGGGACCACTGTTCTGTTCTATAACAACTTCACATTTCTACATGGAAAGAAACAAATAAGCTGACACTCAAACGAACATTTAAAAATGCTCACAATTTAAAGTGGAAAGAGAAACAACACAGTAACAGCTGAAGTACAAAGCAACATTTTAAACTATAAGTTCTGACCCCCTCACTGACTAGGCAGGCCAATTTGAATCAAGTCAGCCGAGGGAAGAGTTTCCAACATTCTTCCACTTCCAAGATTTGTGAGAGATTTTTTTTTATTTTTGTTTGTTTCTATGCTTGACAAAGTCAGGTGCTGGTCATGAAAAGTCTAACGTTTATTTATGACCCTCGGAACTCTAGGCTTTTTTAGGTTGTTTTTTTCGTAAAGTTTGTCTTCACGGGATGGGAGAAGGGTGGGTTGGGAGGCGGGGTAGTGATGATAGAAAGATGTACTTTGGACGAATATTTACAATGACTTCACTGTATCTTAAAATATATATCGATATTTATCATCTGACCAGTTTTGAAATAAAAACAAAAATTAAATAGATTGACAATGTGTAGGGGTTACGGTCTAGAGTTGGGACAATGGGACGATACCACATATTTTTAAAGATATCGATACCACTCACGATATTCCCATAAAAAATCCGATTCTCATAAGATATCCGATTTCAAATCATACAGCAAATAGGATTTAGAATGCTTGAGAAATAGGTGAAAGCTTGAAGAATCAATACAAAAAGTCTGTTAATGAATAAAAAAAAAATATGCGGACATTTTCGGATTTGTGGTGCAGATTCCAATATACAAAATGATCTTATATTTCCAATTACCTATTTCTATGTATCGTTTTATCAATGGTGCAGACAGAAAACGAAAATCAGACCGACAAATTAACATCTAAAGTCAAAGTACAGGTTGATGTACCCTGGGAAGTAGCTACATTGTCTTTTTTGTGGTACTTCAGAACGCTACAGACATAAACGATGGCGCCTGCCAATCAAATGAAAGATAGACTACGGCCAGTACTACATTTATATAGCACGTGGACAGTCATCCTGGAAGAGGAGAATGAATGTATCGATCCCTACCTTATGAACAAGCAAACAACGTGATTACCTAGGCCCCCCACCCACAATGCTAAAGGGGCCTGCTGTTGAAATTTAGAAGTTGGATCCACTTTTTCAAAGAGGCTCAAGATTTGCAATCTGAGACATGGACATCATTTTTCTAAAGGATCCCCAATTTGTATTTTGCTTAGAACCCTCAGACGTTCAATTGCTTAGACCGACCCACTTAAAAACAATATAACAAAAACACATGAACGGTTTATTGCTTGTTTGTGTGTGAATATGTGTGTGTGCGTAAAATTTGTCTCACAAAGACAAAACCAAAAGACATTAACACATTTCAAAGCACAGAGACTTGATAATTTTGTTTATTTAATATTATGCATGTCTTTCACATTAATGATAAAAACGCTTATACCGAAGATACCAATAATTGACGTGATTTTAGAACTTTTGATTTGTCGGCCTTTGTGATAAAGGCTTGTAGGAAATAACATGCACATCACAGAGTATACATTTCAAAACGTCTGGTGCATATCAACTTTGATGCTTATATTCACACACACACACACACACACATATATATATATATATATATATATATATATATATATATATATATATATATATAAACATTATATATCGTGTTATTGTTTTTTATTATAGAAAATTTCAAAAAGGTTTTCCTCTTCTTGATGTAACAACTTGATTGTTCTGTGTGTGTTTGTTATCTGCATGTGATGGCGACAAAGTAATTAGCTTATCAACTGACTTTCGGCATCCAAGGAACAAATGTTTGGATTGGAAATTATTAAACAAGACATACGGAATGCGCATGATTAATTTAAACTGATTTTCCCATATTTGTGTATGTATGCTATGTGTATGATTATACAGGTGCTGCATTATGAAACATGGGAAATAACAAAACTGGCGGCATTTTTTTTTTAGCTTTTTGAAGAGGACTTTTAAATAGCTATGTGTCCGGCTAGTGGTACAGATGTGTCCGGCTAGTGGTACAGATGTGTCCGGCTAGTGGTACAGATGTGTCCGGCTAGGGGTACAGATGTGTCCGGCTAGGGGTACAGATGTGTCCGGCTAGGGGTACAGATGTGTCCGGATAGTGGTACAGATGTGTCCGGCTAGTGGTACAGATGTGTCCGGCTAGTGGTATAGATGTGTCCGGCTAGGGGTATAGATGTGTCCGGCTAGTGGTATAGATGTGTCCCGCTAGTGGTACAGATGTGTCCGGCTAGGGGTATAGATGTGTCCCGCTAGTGGTACAGATGTGTCCGGCTAGTTGTATAAATGTGTCCGGCTAGTGGTACAGATGTGTCCGGCTAGGGGTATAGATGTGTCCCGCTAGTGGTACAGATGTGTCCGGCTAGTGGTATAGATGTGTCCGGCTAGGAGTACATATGTGTCCGGCAAGTGGTACAGATTCATCCGGCGAGTGGTACAGATGTGCCCGCCGTCGAGAGACAATGCAATGTCTGTCACAGATTTTCTGGGAAATTCAGCTCAAACGACAAACCCAACAAATGGCCACCGGCCACCCAACAAATGGACACCGGCGACCTATACATATAATTGTCAACTGGACTCTAGAATACACTGAATTTTGAGAACCCCTTGCTTTAAGCGTCCTGCTTCATTGTCTAGACCAGTGCTTCTCAAAGTGGTAGGCCGCGGCCCCCCTATGGGGGCCGCGGACTGTCCTGAAAGGGGCCGTGGAATTTCGAAAAATTATAAATTTAAGCAATCTAAACCAAGTAAAAAAAATAGGGGGGCCGCGACATATTGATTGGCGTTCTAAGGGGGCCGTGACTTCAAAAAGTTTGAGAAGCACTGGTCTAGAGTCTAGACCAAGGATAGGTTAGCTTTTTTATCCGCGGGCCACAATGGATTCTTAAAATTTGATAGTGGGGGCCGTTCCAGTAGAAGATGGATAGAAGATGTTTAGATGAATGGATATATAAATTTGATGTAAACTTCATTGAACGAGCTAAAGGGAGCAAAAGTGTTGAGGGATCCAATAGCCCTATCGGCCGTTTGTGGCCCACGGGCCATAATGTGCCACTTGCTGGATAGTCTTTTTTTTGTTTATTCAGAAGTAAACTTCATTTTATAACTGAACATCATACGAGCTAATACAATGAACTTGATTTCTCAGCGGCTTATGATCAGTGACGTAGATGGACAGGCCATAATAGATCTAGTTAGATAGATAGACAGATAGAGAACAGACAGACAAACAAACAGACAGATCGATAGATAGTTAGATAGATTGAGACACATATACTCGGTGATGGATAGATAATGGAGAAAGAGAGAGAGAGACAGAGAGAGACAGAGAGACAGAGACAGAGAGAGAGACAGAGAGAGTGACAGAGAGAGAGACAGAGAGAGAGACAGAGAAAGAGACAGAGAGAGAGAGACAGAGAGAGAGACAGAGAGGGAGAGAGAGATACAGAGAGAGAGAGACAGAGAGAGAGACAGAGACAGAGAGCGACAGAGACAGAGACAGAGACAGAGAGACAGAGACAGAGAGAGAGACAGAGAGAGACAGAGAGAGAGAGACAGAGAGAGACAGAGAGAGAGACAGAGAGAGACAGAGACAGAGAGAGACAGAGAGACAGAGAGAGACAGAGAGACAGAGACAGAGAGAGAGACAGAGACAGAGAGAGACAGAGACAGAGAGAGAGACAGAGAGAGACAGAGAGAGACGTAGAGAGAGACAGAGAGAGACAGAGAGAGAGACCGAGAGAGACAGAGAGAGACAGAGACAGAGACAGAGAGAGAGACAGAGACAGAGACAGAGACAGACAGAGACAGAGACGGTGATAAAAGAAAAGTAAAAAAAAAACAACCCTCGCGCGCAATTTTCGCGTACTCGAGTTACCGCGGACTTGCTCCCGGGTCGAAGTTTAAAGGTTAAATTACAAGGTAGATATGTCGACATCTGGGCTTGAGGAAAGATTTTTCTCGTTCGGTTTGTAATTGGTAAAAGGGTTGGAGAGTTCTTTATTTTTGTTGTTGTTGCTGTTGGGAGTGAGGGACAGACGAGAGGCACGAGGGTAGGGACGAGGGGAAGGGAGGAAGAGGGGGTGGGGGTGGAAGGGAGATTTGTGAGAGATTTTGTTGAGTCAAGTATTTTCTGCGTCTCGCTTTTGTTGTCACGTTGTAAGTCTGTCAGTGCAGGCCGCTGGGGCTACAACTGTCACGTGACTGACAGAATCAACACCTCCGCATTTATGTATTTTTTTTCCTTCTTACAATTATTCTTTCTATCACGGCCAGTAGCGAAGAAAGGGTACTGCACAGGGCGCTGAATAAGATAAGGGCGCCGAAAGAGGGGCACCGAAAAAAAATGTAACCCGCACAGGGCGCCACTAGAGCTAGCTACGGTCCTGGTCGCAGCCGTAGCCGCCATCACTGCGTAGAGCCCCCACTGCGAAAGCCCCCATTTCGCAGTGTTGATTTCGTTTCAATCTAGTGCTGAGGGCTCCGACAGGTACTTTTTGGATGGGGCACCAAACATCTTTGGAAGCCCCTGCCTAGGGTCCTACCTGTGCAGTTTTGTTTTTTTTTTCCTTTGCTATATTTTGTTTAAAAATAATACACATTATATGAATAGCATAATCCTTTGAAAAATAATCCAATAAAATGAAATTAACAAATGTATCATTAAATAACAACAGACACAAGGCAAACAACTGTAGTACAATTAGTTTAATAAATTTAATCACCCTCTCTCCCACCTCCCCTCAATTTACGCCCATGGTTTATGTAGAGAGTAAATATTTGAAGACCCTATGATCAGATTTTACTAATTCTAACTCATAAACTCTGGGTCAGTAAGTGGATGCACTAGCCAATGGATAACAATATATAAATAATAGCGGTGTGGGTTCTGCGTTAAATCAAAAGTAAAGAAAATTAATACAACAGTAATCTCAGTTTAGAATCATCAAACGTAAACAATAGTAATAAAAATCATGAAAAAATATCGGATCTGCCCGAAGCCAAAAATAACATAGCCAACCGATCAAGGCTAAGGGGATATAACTCTATGCAAGTGTTTTGGAGGGTACAACTAGTATGATAACACAGCTCAACAAAAAAAATTTTTTTCGAATTGCCAAGAATATTTGAATGAATTTATAGCAATTTATGGGTGCTGATTTCAAAACTGCCGCTGCTTTTGCTGAATTGGCTCTAGTTTCTGAGATATTGGACAATCTTGAAAATATGATTGTACCCTTTGTGTAAAACAAATGCAATACGTTTGGTGTCTGTTGTTTTATTTAACTACATGCACGCTATAGACTGCGTTATTTTTTCCTCCCTTATAGCTGCTTTCTAAAGACATCATGACTTCATCATGAAGATGCTGCAAAAATAATCCGAATGTATTCTGTTACATCTGTGGAGAATACATGATTGAAAAGCAAAGAAGAAATATAACTGACTTTGTGTAGCAGGCATATTTGGCTTATTTCGGTGTGAAGCTGGAAGACCAAGACAAGTCTTGGGTTCCCCATAAGGTCTGCAAAAACTGCGTGGAGAGCCTACGGCAGTGGACAAATAGTGAGAAGAAAAGTCTAAGTTTCGGTGTACAAATGATATGGCGAGAGCCGAAAGACCATTTTGGTGATTGTTATTTTTGTATTGTGAATGTTAAAGGCTTCAATCGCCACAAGAAATCTAAGTGGGGTTATCCTGATCTTGAATCTGCAGTGAGACCAATTCCACATAGCAGTGAAGTTCCTATACCAGTGTTTACTGGATTATTAGAGCTTTCACCATCAGACTCCGACGAGGGGCAAGATCTGGAGTTTTTGGGAGGTGAAAACAGTGGAAGCGATTATGAAGGAAGTTCTTCAACACCTCAACCATTCAGCCAAGAAGAACTCAATAACCTAATACGAGACCTAAATCTGTCCAAGCAAGCATCTGAGCTTTTAGTGTCCAGGCTCAATGAAAGAAATTTTCTCAAACCAGAAGTTAAAATAACATTTTATCGGAAAAGGGAAGATTTTCTTCTTCAATATTTAAGTTTACTGTAATGACATCCCTGGACTTCCGCTCCAAATGGGACTACAAGACTACCATTCCGAAGACTGGCGTCTTTTTATAGACAGTTCCATCACAAGCTTGAAATGTGTTCTGTTACACAATGGTAACCGATATGCATCTCTTCCCATTGCTCACTCAACAACACTTAAAGAAGAGTATGAGAATATCAAAACAGTATTGCAGAAAGTCCGTTATTATGAGCATCAGTGGTCAATTTGTGTTGATCTAAAAATGGTAAACTTCTTGCTTGGGCAGCAGTCAGGATACACAAAATACCCATGCTTCATGTGCCTTTGGGATAGCAGGGCAAAGCAAGATCATTGGACAAGAGTAACATGAAGGGAAACCATGACTGTAGACAAAAATAAGATCATTCTCCCACCGCTTTATATCAAATTAGGTTTAATGAAACAATTTGTTAAGGCTTTGGACAAATCTGGCAAATGCTTCAAGCATATTTGCAGATCATTCCCCGGATTGAGCATGGAGAAGCTGAAAGCTGGGATTTTTGACGGTCCTCAGATTCTGAAACTCATCAACGATCGACATTATACTAATTTTATGGATCACCTTGAAGCTTCTTCATGGAACAGTTTTGTTTCAGTTGTCATAAACTTCTTAGGTAATAACAGAGCATAGAATTACGAAGAACTGGTGCAAGATATGCTCGCTAACTTCAGAAACATTGGAGCAAATATGAGCATCAAGGTACATTACCTGCACAGTCATTTAGACAAATTTCCAGGTAACCTTGGGGACTTCAGTGAGGAACAAGGCGAGAGGTTCCATCAGGATATGATGGTGATGGAGGAGAGATATCAAGGAAGATGGGACATACATATGATGGCTGACTACTGTTGGAGCCTCCAGCGCAATTGCACCAACGACACATACAAAAGGAAGTCGAGCAAATAGCGATTTGCTAATGCATTACTATAGACAATTAACATATTAATTAATTAATTAATTAGACATAATTAGTTTTTAAAATGAAAATGTTTTCTTCTATAACACTATTACACATATTTTTGAACAAATTTCTGCATGACTATTAACAGTTTCACTACATTTTGTTAGTATACTATTATACTTCATGCAATTCTTGACAAATTCCAAACACGGTGCATACATTATTTAATTAATTTTAATTATCTCGTAAAATAGAGCCAATCTAGCAAAAGCACTTACATATTCTAAATCAGCATGGTTGACTTTGTATAAAATGATTCAAATATCACTGGCAACGAAATCACTGTTTACCATTGTAATAGTAGATATTTGAAAGGTTATCTGGGCAGTGAAATGGTAAGATTATTTCCAGAACTTTAAAAAACATTAACACAAAAAAAAAACGATTCGATAAATGACAAACAATTACCTTCTAAATACTGGACGCAGTCGACGTTGGTGAAGTATTCGCCCGGGAAATTGGGCGAATAGAACTCTTGCACTTGCCAGTTGCCGTGCGTAAAGTTCCAGCATTTGGGATCGAACTCGTCCAGGATCATTGGAGGCGGTCCGATACTCAGCGAGGCGGATGAATCTGCGGGAAGACATGACAGGATGTTTGTGATTGGTAATGTTTACGTTTTACTGTACAGTAATGTCACTTGAGTCTATGCGGAAACTTTATAGTGACCGGTGTTCCTTTGAAGCTGAGCACACATCTCACCGAGCGGCGCACACAGCTTAAAGAGCGGCGCACACAGCTTAAAGATCGGCGCACACAGCTTAAAGAGCGACGCACACAGCTCACGGAGCGGCGCACAAAGCTCACAGAGCAGCGCATACATCTCACAGAGCAGGGCATACATCTCACAGAGCGGCGCATACATCTCACAGAGCGGCGCACACAGCTCAAAGAGCGGCGCATATATCTCAAAGAGCGGCGCACACATCTCACAGAGCGGCGCACACAGCTCATGGAGCGGCGTACCCCAACGTTTCAACAGGGCACTCAAAGGTTTCGTTTAGTAGGCCTAATTGCCGTTAGTTCGTTCAGAACAAAACTAAATTTACTTCCAAAGTTGCGCGACCACACACACACAGCCCTACACTCGCACATCCTTGGAAAACATCATCGGGAACATTGAGAATGACGTCACCTTTTGTGTGGTAAATTTCAACACTGTTTTGACATTACCTAGACAAAATCATCTCTGATAATACATCATATATGAGAGAGCACTAAAATATGATATTATGTTAGTCTGGTAGCACACACACACACACACACACACACATACACACACACAGACGTTGGTTCAAATAACAACAGTAAACATACGAACCTATTTACAACCACAACTCCACCAACGGTCAGTGTTCTTCACAGCCGGCTTCATCACAACAACTTCTACGTCACTACTTTCAGTGTGTCAATTATACAGAGCGTTGGTCTACGGGAATTCCCTGTGCGCTACAGCGCACCACTGAGCGCAAGGTAAAAAAAAAAGTTTGAACACTACGAAAGACCATTACAGCGGAACACACGTGTGATATTGATCGCTATTAAATTGCAGCACTGAAACAAGAATGACTTTCCCGCTAGTATCATCAACACATTGTTTTGATTTTACATGTAATGACCCCACGGACTGGTTCCAATCGTTAAAGATCCAATGTTTTCTATTTACCTCCTGCTGCGACCTGCCTATCAGACCCGATTCACGTCTTCCATCAGAATCTAATAAAGTTGAATTCCAGGCGGACTCATTTTTATTGCCTGATTTTAATTAAATGTTTTATTTTATCTCACTTCAGGAGCATGTGGTTTTGGGCTGCGGTAAATTTGTGTGTTCCATTTTGGCACTTGATATTTTTTTTTAAATAAGTAATGAGTTCCGCGTTGTGTCACAGAGAGCCTGCCTTGTCATGCGGCCCTTCCCCCCCCCCCCCAATGATCCCCAACCTGTGCGTAGTGAGTTCGTAAATAGCTCACCGAGCATAAGCACAAAACACCGTAATGTTTCGCTTGATGGCGCTATTTACTGTTATGTAGCGCACGGCCAATATTAGTGGCTGTGTACGCGGCCTTCAATTAATTAGAAGTAAACATCATTGGGCGGCAACCTAAGGGGGAGGGGTGGGTGGGGGGGGGAGGATTTGGAGCTAAAACTAAGTTTTTTTTTTTTAAACGGGGAAAAATAAATATGTGGTGGCATTTTGAAGCCTTCCATCACATTTTAAAAGATCTGAACAGAAATATCCCCCCCCCACACACACACACAAAGTCTTCTTTTTTTTAAACATTACTGCTAAGGTCAGAAGCTCCCCCCCCCTTTCCCTCCGTATGAATAGGTGGGGCGGAAAAGGGGAGAAGGGGGAGGGGGTGGGCTCAATCCACATCGAATCTAGTGACCACATAGGCTGGTTCATCCTTTGTCGTGGAAGCCACATTTATGATCTGCGCGCACACACACCAATATATATAAATATCAATATCTATATATATATATATGTTATAAATATGCGTGTTTGTGCTTGTGTGTGTTTGTATATTTTTTAAATGCCATCTGTACATCAGGAAATCTAGCTCACTAAATCAAAATGAAAAAACCAAATATGCTTGCATCGCGGAAAAAAAAAACATTTTTTTCCAATCTGAGTATGAAACACGTCAAAACATTCGCTAGCAAATGAAAACATTTAAAAACCCATGAAAGAAAGAGTTTGAAGCAGACAACAAGCGGGGAGCGGGGGGGGGGGAAGGGGGGGGAGGGGTGTGGAGGCAAGGGGGATGTCACTCCGTTTAGCATAACTCCTTAAAAAAAACAGTTATCTCCCCATGCACTCACAGTTTCAAGTTTTCTTGGTGCGGTCCGTTGTCGTCATGCAACTTTTTTCAATTACTCGCAGCGAGCAGACGATAAATTTAATTTTCAAAAGCATTTAACCCATTCTTGTCTCTCTCTCTATTCTTTCATAACACGACCCACCCCCTAACCCGCCAAGTTATTTGTTAACTTTAACTCTCTGTCTGCTGTACATGTAAACAAAAAAAAAAAAACACCCAGAGGAAAGGAAAAATAAATAAATTACCTTACCTTAAAATAATCTTATTCAAATACCTGATTTTTTTTATTTGCAGCTTTTTGTATTAAAGTCGTAGCCTACTCCATCTTCGAAAGAAAGAAAAAAATGTTGCACAGAAATTTAACTTTTGACAACCTCACCCTCCCACCTCCTCCACCACCACCCCGGGAGTGACATCCCCCTGAAAGATGTTAGTCGTTTAGGTTTCTTATTGATGTGTTTTTGAATGCGCTCCTATTCTGCCGAAAATAATCTGGAAAAACACACATCAGTTTTCTTTACTTAAATTAGAAAAGAGGGTGTGGGGGGGGGAGAGATAATACATACCGATGCACAGACCCCCCCCCCCTTTTTCCCCTCACCACATACACATACTTACACACATACATACACATACAAATGCGCATTCTTTCATGACTATTCGCACGCTGAAGACGTCCCTGTAAATAGGTATACTTAATCTCTGAGAGAAAGGAATATTTTTTTGTTGCTCTTGTTGAGATGAAACAGGTCGATATGTACGATTAGACTCGCCACTGTTTTATTTTTTTCAGATGTCGATGAAGTTTAGATTAAATTTTATACAACTACCAGATAGACACGATAACATAATTATTTTTTTCTGTTTACTTATGTTGACAGGCCGATTTTTTTTATTGTACCTAGAGAGAGAGAGAGAGAGAGAGAGAGAGAGAGATAGAGAGAGAGAGAGAGAGAGAGAGAGAGAGAGAGAGAGAGAGAGAGAGGAATGAAGGGAGGGAGGGAGGGAGGGATGGAGAAAGATTGAGAGAGAACGAGTGAATAAGAAAGAAAGATAGAGAGATAGAAAGAGTGATTGAGAGAAAAAAAGAGAAGAGAAAGAGAGATATAGAGGTAGAGAGTAAGAGATAGAGATATACAGAGTAAGAGATAGAGAGAGTGAGAGAGATAGATAGAAAGAGAGATATAGAAGAAGAAGAAGTTACATGCTCATCTGTGCGCACTTGTCAATTATAGAAATTAAGGAGAGTGTCTTTCTTTCCAAACGACATGCAGTTTCCGGTGAAGCCAGATTTTGATGCGAGTCCTTGGATATGCCAAGTGTAGAGCTTACAGACAGGCTCAAGACGATTTGGCTCATTAGGTCAATTAAAAGCAGACCAGATTGCATAGGTGAATACCTGATTGAAATAATTGTTTATTTAGGTGCTAACTGTTAAGTAGTCTTAATCGCCCAGTCTTTTTTTTTCTGTATAACGTTAATTTTAAAAAAATGGAATGAACACATATAAGCTAATATGTGCACTTCAATGGGGCGTAGAGCCATTTACCACTGTTGTAACATTTGTTTGTGTTTGTGCCATTTTAACTTCATTCTAAAAAGAACTTCTATCACCGTTGCCATAGTAACCAAGACGCACTACGGTGGACAAAGCCTACGTCTCCAGCCGGAGGTAAGAGGGGTGTTGGCACCCAAAAACATGCCCATTTATTGATAAATGACATCAAATGACACGAGTGGCACCAAAAGACAGTTGTGGCATCCAGTGACATGACTGGCTTCCAAAATAACATGACTAGCGTCCAAATGACATAACTACTGGCATCCAAATGACATGACTAGCGTCCAAATAACATTACTGGCATCCAAATGACATGAATGTCATCAAGTAATATGACTGGTGTCAAATGACTGTCCCATTAACTTGCGAGGATGAAATGTTCTTCTATTGATCAAGTCCTGGCACTAGGGCGACCCCCCCCACCCCACGATAAAAGCCCTCAGGTAAGATATATAAATATAGTCTATAGTTACGTGTCCAGGTATTGGAATCGACACTCGCACTAGAGCTCCCGCGCATTAAACCGTAATGTTTGAACCACCTTTGATTTATCTCAAGTCAGACTAATACCATCACAGCTCTCCCCAGTCAGACTAATACCATTACAGCTCTCCCTAGTCAGACTAATACCATTACAGCTCTCCCCAGTCAGACTAATACCATTACAGCTCTCCCCAGTCAGACTAATACCATTACAGCTCTCCCCGGTCAGACTAATACTATCACAGCTCTCCCCGGTCAGACTAATACCATAACAGCTCTCCCCAGTCAGACTAATACCATAACAGCTCTCCCCGGTCAGACTAATACCATCACAGCTCTCCCCGGTCAGACAAATACCATCACAGCTCTCCCCGGTCAGACTAATACCATCACAGCTCTCCCCGGTCAGACTAATACCATAACAGCTCTCCCCAGTCAGACTAATACCATCACAGCTCTCCCCAGTCAAACTAATACCATTACAGCTCTCCCCAGTCAGACTAATACCATCACAGCTCTCCCCGGTCAGACTAATACCATCACAGCTCTCCCCAGTCAGACTAATACCATTACAGCTCTCCCTAGTCAGACTAATACCATTACAGCTCTCCCCAGTCAGACTAATACCATTACAGCTCTCCCTAGTCTGACTAATACCATTACAGCTCTCCCTGGTCAGAGTAATACCATCAAAGCTCTCCCCAGTCAGACTAATACCATCACAGCTCTCCCCAGTCAGACTAATATCATTACAGCTCTCCCCGGTCAGACTAATACCATAACAGCTCTCCCTAGTCAGACTAATACCATTACAGCTCTCCCCAGTCAGACTAATACCATTACAGCTCTCCCCGGTCAGACTAATACTATCACAGCTCTCCCCGGTCAGACTAATACCATAACAGCTCTCCCCAGTCAGACTAATACCATAACAGCTCTCCCCGGTCAGACTAATACCATCACAGCTCTCCCCGGTCAGACAAATACCATCACAGTTCTCCCCGGTCAGACAAATACCATCACAGCTCTCCCCGGTCAGACTAATACCATAACAGCTCTCCCCAGTCAGACTAATACCATCACAGCTCTCCCCAGTCAAACTAATACCATTACAGCTCTCCCCAGTCAGACTAATACCATCACAGCTCTCCCCGGTCAGACTAATACCATCACAGCTCTCCCTAGTCAGACTAATACCATTACAGCTCTCCCCAGTCAGACTAATACCATTACAGCTCTCCCCGGTCAGACTAATACTATCACAGCTCTCCCCGGTCAGACTAATACCATAACAGCTCTCCCCAGTCAGACTAATACCATAACAGCTCTCCCCGGTCAGACTAATACCATAACAGCTCTCCCTAGTCAGACTAATACCATTACAGCTCTCCCCAGTCAGACTAATACCATTACAGCTCTCCCCGGTCAGACTAATACTATCACAGCTCTCCCCGGTCAGACTAATACCATAACAGCTCTCCCCGGTCAGACTAATACCATAACAGCTCTCCCCGGTCAGACTAATACCATCACAGCTCTCCCCGGTCAGACAAATACCATCACAGCTCTCCCCGGTCAGACAAATACCATCACAGCTCTCCCCGGTCAGACTAATACCATAACAGCTCTCCCCAGTCAGACTAATACCATCACAGCTCTCCCCAGTCAAACTAATACCATTACAGCTCTCCCCAGTCAGACTAATACCATCACAGCTCTCCCCGGTCAGACTAATACCATCACAGCTCTCCCCAGTCAGACTAAAACCATTACAGCTCTCCCTAGTCAGACTAATACCATTACAGCTCTCCCCAGTCAGACTAATACCATTACAGCTCTCCCTAGTCTGACTAATACCATTACAGCTCTCCCCGGTCAGACTAATACCATTACAGCTCTCCCCAGTCAGACTAATACCATTACAGCTCTCCCCAGTCAGACTAATACCATTACAGCTCTCCCCAGTCAGACTAATACCATTACAGCTCTCCCCAGTCAGACTAATACCATTACAGCTCTCCCCAGTCAGACTTATACCATTACAGCTCTCCCCAGTCAAATACCATTACAGCTCTCCCCAGTCAGACTAATACCATTACAGCTCTCTCCAGTCAAATACCATTACAGCTCTCCCCGGTCAGACTAATACCATTACAGCTCTTCCCAGTCAGACTAATAATATTACAACTCTCTCTCCAGCGCCCTGCCAACGTTCAATAGAATATCCAACAACCTTTTAGTTAAGAGCCCCATAGGTACGCCTTAAGTGACGATCTCAAATTCAAGCTAGTCATGTCTCCTGGACATAGTGCATCCATTGTCATTAAACCATCGGCTACATCGGGGGATCTACATATGAGCACAACAGCAACAGATCACGTCATATTTAGTGGTTTATATATGGTCGCAGAGATAAACATCTCACCTTTTCAGAGACTTGTATTGATAATGATCAATGAAACTTCACAGGGGACAGAAGTAATTGGTATCACTGAAGTTTTGATCCCTAGATCCCTAACCATAAACAGCAACACGCCCGATAGGTGGAACGATATTGACCAATCTTAGTCGATGCAAACTTAAAAAAAAAACAAAAGTAAAAACTGTCGAAGTTATGCCCCTTTCCTGTTTACAGTGGTCACAATGGTTTGTCCCGTCCTGTTTACAGTGGTCACAATGGTTTGTCCCGTCCTGTTTACAGTGGTCATAATGGTTTGTCCCGTCCTGTTTACAGTGGTCATAATGGTTTGTCCCGTCCTATTTAAAGTTGTCAGCCCAATCGTGGGTAATGCACGCGCACACTCCATATAACTTTTGTTGACTTGAATTCGTGTCACATAAGTTTATAAATGGTCTGTCTGCCTGTTGCTATCACTGCATCGGCAATGAGACTTTGGCGTGAAAATGTAAATATTCATAAATCATGTCCAAACTTTGGTAATCTCATTTATACATGTTTAATTTGTGACTTCTCATTTGGAATGTATTGCTTGCTGCATGTTTAATTATAGTTACGTGTAATTATAGAGACTTTATATGGCTTGTTCTTTTGTAAACGTAGAATAAGCTTACAGTTACACATTTTTTTTTATCGAAAAGAATAAAATATGTTGTTTTTTTCCCATCGGCCTTTAACTTATGAATGTTGATGACGTCTCGCTGGTAAGGTGAGAAGAAAATCTCCAACCCCAAAACCGCTGTCGGCCATAACTCTTGTTTTATTTCCACACGTGTGGATATGGAGTTGCCACCCTCTACATTCATGGTATCCTAGCAACGCTCGTAAATATCCGTTTTGGCGTACGACCGGTTTCATTTTCTCAACTCGCGCGGGACAAGATATCGCTTTATATCATTTTATTTATAGTTCGGGTTTGTCCGTTTCTTTGTCAACCTTCCCGTCTCCGCCCCCAACCTACCCAAAACCCTTAGTATCTTCTATCAAAGAGGGTATTCTTCATCAGCCATAGTTAGACCATGCTACCCACGACTGTATATAATAACATTCTTACATTTTTATCTACGAAGCTGTCAGAGCGGCATACTTATGTACTGTTTTGATGGTACCCCGAGTTCAAAGGTCATTCCCTATTTGAGTCGGTATAACGATGGTCCATACCGACGCTTCTATACTGAATCAGCTTAAGAAGGTGTATGTTATACCAGTTGCGGGGTATTCCCCAAACATATTTTTCCCAACATGCATCTGTGGCGTTTTTAGTTGTTGTTGTTGTTGTTAACCTTGGAGGCTCTACATAGGTGAAGGTACCAGACGGGACACTAAAGTCATTAGCCTTATGAATACATGACGATAGCTATTGTTTCCTAACACCAGATGAGCGTTTTAAGTTTTTTTAGGCAGCCGGTCTCTTCGGCATAAGTGGTCCTAGGCCAGGGGTCGGCAACTTGCGGCTCGCGAGCCGCATGCGGCTCTTTCGATGTCAAATTGCGGCCTAAACTAATACCATAATATTGGAGCAACAATTTTAGTGGCTCTTTAAAACCTTAGAAAATTGTAAATTATGACCCCTGTCCTAGGCGGTGATCTACTTTGAGTATGCCCAAAAAATGGCTCTTCCCAATGAGCTAAAAGTTTTAAAACAAACCCAGAATGATATTTATAATCATGACGTATAACGATACTGTTATAATCAGTTTAGGCTGGAGAATTTACAGTTGGCACAGAGATGGTTGGAATTATCTGGCCACTTAGCTTAGCGGAAGTGAAATTATTAATTTTTAGGCAGACGATAGATTTTGGTAGAGACAAGTAGACGGACTTGATTATTCATCTCACATCATTTTTACACCATGTATGTACTTCCATAGATTGAATAAATAAATATATATATGTTTAATACTTAGAAGTCTACTCAGTAATTTATACTTGTGATTCGTCTCATACATGTGGATACTTAATAATATAATAATATACACCAAGTCAAGTTAGTTGAATCATATACTCCGAAGAGGCTGAAATATATACACCTACCAAGAAACAGAAGTACCACGAAAATAATATATTATACACACAACTAATCTACACACAAAAACTAACTATGACAGATACATTAGAAGATACGTCATTCAATAAAGTTATCAGCACACCAGTGAAATATATATATATATATATATATATATATATATATATATATATATATTGCAACCAATGCATAGATCGATACCCCACACTACCACATCAATCTATACACTAATCAGTGCATCAATCAATACAGCTTTCAGTAAGCCAATCAACGCACCGATCAATATATAAATCAATATATCAGCCGAAATACAAATGAATACACCATCCGTTGTATCAATGAATACATAAATCAGTACATCTTTCAACACATCAATCAACATATCAATCAACACATCTATCAATATATCAATCAACACATCTATCAATATATCAATCAACACATCTATCAATATATCAACCGATTCCGCATGTAACGCATCAATCAACGCATCAATCAGCACAATCAATTGATCAGTTTTTACATCCATCTATCCCGCCAATCATGCATTCAAACAACGCATCCCTGCGTCTCTGTTTACAAATCTCTCTATATCGATATCGATGCATCAATCCATCTTAATCAATAAAGACTACAAAGAGACTGATGAAGATGGAGGTAAAACGTATTTTTATTCCTGACACACTGAAACAATTCAAAAATAATAAAAAAAAAATAAATATAAAAACACTCCCTCATCTCTTGCCTTGTCTTTCACCTATGGCCCCTCCCTGTCTACCTGTGATCCATTATGAGCAGGTAAAATAACAACCTACCCCCTTCCTCACTTACCGTCCTCATCTAACTTTCATACGTCCCCTGACCCCCCCCCCTTGCTCTACCACTCTACCCCCTCCCCCCTCCACCCACTTCTCCCATTTAAAGACGACATTCGCCCCACAGTTTAAACAGTAGGCTCAGTCACTGGCATTTCCCAAAGCAATCAACCTGATACCCGGGCATACTAACACACCAGATCTTTTGATAGCCCGGGACCCGGACTTGAAGAGTACAGTACTGACTGCAGCGTAAATACAGCACCTCTATCTTACGGATCATGGTCGCATTTCCCCATTCCCCCCCGCACCCCACCTCACCCCCCCACCATCACATATCCTCCATACACTCGCCCTTACTCCTTGAAATAGACCATGGCATCGCGTCAGTGAGCTTTAATGGCCGTCAATAAGCTGGGTCCAGACCAAACATTCCAGCAGCCAAATCGTCCAGTTTTGTTTTTATAGCTTTGGGCTAGAAAGTTACTGTCTTCGAATAATGCCCCCCCCCCGGGCAGAAAAAAAGGGGGGGGGGGGGTAAAATGAGATTATTTAATGTTTTAATTTGCAACTGAAGGGTATCAGCCGATAGGGATTCGAAAAAAAGACGACAATAACTACAACAGCAACAACAACTACAGCAATGACAACAACAACAGCGGTAAAAACAACAGCAACAGCAAATGCAGAACCGGTATAAACAACAGCGACAACAACTACAGAACCGGTAAAAACAACAGCGACAACAACTACAGAACCGGTAAAAAACAACAGCGACAACAACTACAGCACCGGTAAAAACAACAGCGACAACAACAAAAACAATGACAACAACAACAGCGATGAAAGGTTTACTGCAACCAAATTGTTAGTCTACGAATTCGACACGCAATGATAAAGAAAGGTAAAAAAAATGTATGCCTTACGCCGGGTAGGATAAAAATCCAGTGTTACTTAATAAGTAAATGGCCCTTTTTTACTGGCGACCCTACGGCGTGTGCAGAAACAATGTTGTCAGAGACACAGCCGAGAGTCACAGTTATTGTGACAGACACACGGAGGCCGTAGAATTTCTTTTACATCCCTCATGTAATGAATGAATTTGCTTAGGTATCACTTGGTCAGTCTATCCGAGTTATGAAGACAGTTAACCTTGGGGCGGGCAAACTTTTTGAGCATAGAGTTATATCCCCTTAGTCTTGATCGGTAGGCTAGGTTATTTTTTGGTTTCGGACAGATCCGATTTTTTTCATGACTGCATTTTAAACTGGAATACTGTTGTATTGATTCGTTACTTTCGATTTAATGCAGAACCAAAAATCGCTATTATTTTATTAGATGTGGGCTGTCTTGAAAAATAAGTGAATAGGCAACATTAAACAGTGGATAGGCCAAAGTGTTCAAACCCTATAGACGACCATAGGGCAAGAAATGGGGGGGGGGGGTTGGGGTGGAGAGACCAACCAGCTGTAGTGTCCCTAAAATCCCAGCAACGACGAACCATGTTACAGCAAAAGATATGAGCGTATGACTAGGAGTGGGTATTGTCAGATACTTTTCATTTAGTCGTTGTCATGGTTACAGGGCCGTTTTCAAGGTTTGTTTTGGGGAGGGGGGCCCTAGGCATACGCCCAGTTAACCAATCTAAAACAACAGCTCTGCATGTAAAACTGGGAACTCCTTCAATGTATTACTTTGTTTTCCAAGCTTTACGTAATGAGATGTTTACAGTAAATGAGTTTTACTGGGTTTTTTTCCTGTAAACATATAACGTTGTTTCAGCTGTTTCAACGTTACATTGAAACACCAAACAGTCTGTTCTTGCTTACTTGTTATTTTTTTTTTATGTTTACTTTCAATGTGTTCTTTTGTTGTTTTGTATGTTTACCTTGGGGTTGGGGGGGGGGGGGTAGGAGGTCACATGACCCCCGTACAACCAATGAAATTCAACAACGACGTATATAACAAAAGAAAAATGTGAAATACAAACTTTAAAAAAAAAATAGTGTGAAAATTTTTTAGCGGGAAAAAAAAAACACACACATTCAACCAGAACCCAACTTGCAGGTGTGAGGCAATAGGCTTGGAAAGTAGTATTCAGGTTGGGGGTTACGGTGGGAGATCGGGGGGGGGGGAGAAGTCAGGGAAAGTTCCGCGCGACTGACTGGCATCACGCTGTGACGGTCTTAGTTTAGCAAGCCATTCATTATTGTGTGCTGCCATGGAAACATCTGAAACAAAACTTGTAATGAAAATAAAATATGAGCAGAATATACACACATCCGTACACCCCCCCCCCCGGCCCGATAAGTTAAATACAGGATACTGGGGGCTACAACCCGTCCTTAGGAATCTCAGGGACTCGCGGCAAAGACTTCCAGAAATCTAAAGGGGCCCCAGACAAAAGTACCAGTCAGTAGAACTCTTAGCGTCGGATTGAAAAGAAATTAATATTTAAAGGGGCCCCTTTTTAAAAAAATGGTAAAGGGGGGTAGCGGTCTAAAGTTTTCCTATTGGCATAGGCCTATAGGTGTATGGGTCCTTAAGGATATGGTAGTCATAAAAGACATCTGCCCCTCAAGGGCATCGGCCCTGCCAGGGCATCGACCCCGCTAGGGCATGCGCCCCTTAAATATTTTCGTTTAGAAATCGTTGAAATCCATCCTGCTTGAATGTGCTTCTAGTGTTAGGTCAATTTTTAAACGAATAATTCTCACGAAGTCGTTTCTATGTTCTCTATTCGGAGTTCACCGTTTTTTTTTTTGCAGTTTCCCAGTAACACGACAAGACAGAATACCTCTCTAAAAGATCAAAAGGAACTCAAATCAACAAGCAACAAACAAACACAGACAAGGACAATCTAATCAGCCCTATCAAGATAATCCTTCCTGATGACTGCACTGCAAGAGAACAATTACCTGTATCGACCATCCCATCTCACCTGGATCTATCTGTACTCTATGGCACTAGACAACACATTGTGGCTATTGCAACTTGCTAATTGAGGACAATCATCTTCTACTATTGATTACATGTAAGGAACCCTTTGCCCACTCCACTCCCCACAAACCGCTACCCTTTAAAACATCCACTTTAAAATTACTCAGAATCAGTGGTGTCGTTTTAGAAGGCCCAGGGGTGGAGTTCTGCGGTTAGGGAATAAAGGTGGTGAGGAACCTGGTGACAATATGCGCCAACTGCCCAATTAGCATGTCAGGATGACCCCGTGACCGTAAGGGCCCCCGCTACAAGGGGAAATGTTGTTTTTAGGAAGAGCCCCCCATACGTCAAACTTTTAATGGAGAAGGACGCCCCTGAGTTGTTAACGACGCCACATCTCAACGTTGGGGAAAAAAACTTCGAATCTCCCCCTTCCTATCCGACCCTTGTGAATAATGTAACACCCCGACCCCCACCAGCTGAATAATGCATCCCCTCCTCCCCCCCCCACCCCAAGCAGACACATTACGTTTGTTATTATAACTTTGATACTGTCTATTTTTTTCGGGAGGGAGTTATAAAAAGAAGAAGGTATAGAAGATGTACGGACAAACAAACAGGGCTCTCAAACTTGCTGGTGGGTGAGATCGTGCGCGCATGTGTGTGAGTGTGTGTTTGTGATTTTGTGTGAGTATATGATACTAGCTGTACCCTGCAAAACATTTGCACAGAGTTATATCCCCTTATGCTTGATCGGTAGCCTAGGTTATTTTTTGGTTTCGGGCAGAGCCGATTTTTTTCATGGCTGTATTTTAAACTGGAATACTGTTGTATTAATTCTTTACTTTCGATTTAACGCACACTGGAAATGAGTATTATTATATATGATGTGTGGAAGAATACTTTGAATAGATTTCGAGGAAAGTAGGGGGCGGGAGGTTTATATATATATATATAGGTAATGTGGAAGTTACGCAAAATTGAAGTGGGATGGGGAGAAGGGGTGGGGGGGGGGAATCAAGACACGTAATGTTTTCTCCAGGAGTTACCTGAACTTTATTTTAGGTTGTCTGTGCTGGTCCGATGGGGTGGCGCAAGTGTGTGTGTGCGTGTGTGCGAGAGAGTACGTAATGATCAATTGTTCACGTGAGCTGCAAACAGTTCAGTTTGTTATTGCAAACATGACTTGTTACTGCCAAACACAGTTTTGTTATTTGAAAATAAACCTATTAGTTTGAATTTAAAAAAAAAAACCGCCTTGAGATAAAAATAAAATTATCTTTATTTAAAAAAATATATTTATTTATAATTCACAGACTTATAGTTCTTTGGAAAAAAAAAATGATGAAAAAAAAATTAATGCACATTTTAATATTTTAATTTGTATAAACAAGGTGAAGAGGTTGGGGAAAATATTTGATGGTTCCTTTTATTTAAGAATAAATTTAGTTTTTGTTTATTTTCTTTAAAGGATAGTATGTTATTGAAAATGTTATTTGCTAATCGGTCTATTAATAGGGACAAATAATAATTACAAATAATCTTAGTTAGTACAAAAAAAAACGTATTTTTTATTGGACAGATATATTTGTTTATTTATTTTAAAATTTATCTTTCATTGAAACAAATTTCGCAACAACTTTGTTTTGAGACATTTATTGAAAGGAGCATTCATATTTTGAACACCTTCACGAGATTTGATTTACTCGTGTCTATAAAGTGTAGTAGTCTTGATGTGTGGCTAGTCCGGTCAATTTAACCAAAGGATTAACTCTGAATTTGTTTTGAAGAGTATCATAACATATTTTGATATTTGTATGAACTCTCCTTCCTGGTCTGAGAGACATACCATGATCCACGGGGGATGGATCATACGGGGTTCTCTAGTCAGGATAAAAAACCCATTACTTGCGAGGGTGGTGGTACTGTGGTCAATGAGGACTATCCGTGACCGCAGTATTCACAGCTGATGGTGGTGACGGATGTGGGCGGCACAAACACCCTTCCACTCTGTCCCACTCAAGCACACCTGCGCAGCCTGCCATTTCGGGCTGAAGGTACAGGCACACTACACCCTCCCCTCTGTCCGAGTGGCAGGAAAAACCCCTTTCCTTGCCATTCTGGCCGATCAGCAGTACACACACCCTGCTGGTCTGGCCAGTTTGGGCAAGGATTAAAACCCATCTTTCTGCCATCCCTGCAGATGATAGCGGGCACACTCACCCCGCCGCTCTGTAGGGATGGCAGACGTGCATCAGCGCCCGCCAACAATGCTGGGTGTGGTAGGCACACTACACCCTACCATACTGGCAATGGCGGCGTTAAAAAAAACAGATCAACTCTGATTAATCGAAATAGCTGTGGATAACCGTATCAACAGTATTGTATCCCCGACACCTCTGAGAAAAATAAGTGTGCGAAGCGCAGATGGTCTATTAGAATGGGGGCCCCCCTTTTCAAGTGGAGAACCCTGAGCGATTTTCCCAGCTGACTTTGTTATAGCGACAGACCTGTCATCTGAATGTCACAATCATAATACATACACTAAGTTAAAGATAACTAATGTGGCACTAATGTGTAATACGAAGAGTTTCATCAGCTTAGGGGGTCTTTTAGATATTTCAGTTTTTCAAAACTGTAATTTCCACCGGATCTTGGATTTTTTTTTATCTCGCATGTTGACCTCTTTCATGCCTGGCATGTTCCACGGCCCACGTAGTTGTTGCTATGTTCTGATGAGAGAAACAACTTGTTTCCGGTCATCACTTCCCCCTCCCCATGACGCCCACCTTCTGTTGTAGACCACAATGACCTGATTTGTTCAGGTAACCCGTCCACCTGGTGGCCCCTGGTGAGGGCTGGAGTGGTGAGCGATGAGCAATGGATCCATTTACTCGCGTGACGGTTGATAGATTATGACTGGTGGGCAGGATGAATGTGTTTACCTGCTGTTTTTCTATCTATCTATCTATCTATCTATCTATCTATCTATCTATCTATCTATCTATCTATCTATCTATCTATCTATCTATCTATCTATCTATCTATCTATCTATCTATCTATCTATCTATCTATCTATCTATCTATCTATCTACCTATCTATCTATCTATCTATATCTATCTATCTATCTAAGCTATCTTTCTTTCTCTTTATATGTCTTTCTGCTTTCAGTCTTTTTTTCTGTAATCTGTAATTCTGTAATCGGTCTGTCTACATTGTCTCTATTTCTATGCAGATATGAATAATTCTATGTTGCAAACTGTATGGTGCTCTTTTGGTCTACCTTTTTTTGTCTGTCTCTCATTCTCACCGTATGTCTATCTTTCACTTTCTTTATCTCGTGTATGCATAAGCCTTGCATGTACGTTTGTCTAATAATGTAAAGAAAGAGTACAAAAACGACTGTACTGGTACCCAAGTTAGCACCGTCTCATTACGCGTGTGTCTCAGTACATTTCTCAAGCTGTGCAAATAAACGCCAAGAGATCACCAGAGATAATCCACCATGGGGAAACTCTCTAAGACACATCGGATCACCTTCAAATCCCAGCCGAGGTGACGGGTTAAGCTCTCTGAGACACCCCGCCTGCCCCCCCCCACCACTCCCATCACCTTTATTCTCATGACATCAAAACTACCACGCAGCAGAAGCATAAAATAACATCTCAACCACACACACACATACACACACAAAGCGCAAAATTCTAGTTTAACGAACTCTTAAAAAAAAATGCAGAGTGCAAAAGTCTAGTCTAACGAGATCTCACACATACAAACACACAAACACACACACACGCACGCACACACACACACATACATGCTCGCACATAAAGTGCGAAATTCTAGTCTAACGAGATCTCACACAAACACATAGTGGAAAAGTCTAATCTAACGAGATCTCACACAAACTTACACACACACACAGTGCAAAAGTCTAGTCCAACACGCTCTCACACAAACACACACACAAACACACACACACGCGCACACACATAAACACAGTTGATAGATGAACGATGGTGCACTACAAACGAGTGCTGCTACATATTGGGGTGATGACAGAATCAATGCGTTAAGGTTTGATGATTTTTATTTCTCTGATATGCTTAACACAGTCCCTAGCGTTGGGGGGGGGGGGGGGGTTATGACTTAGTTTTGACATCGGGCTATATGCACCAGTTAAAATGTTCCACACTGACATGTACAACCTTAAAACAAAAAAAAAGACAAACGAAATTTTGATCGTAGGTCTTTTTTCAGTTCTGCACTGACCCCAAAACTAACAATATGACCCGGAAACTAACAATATGACAACATGACCCCGAAACTAACAATATAACCCCAAAACTAACAATATGACCCCGAAACTAACAGTATGACCCCGAAACTAACAATATGACCCCGAAACTAACAATATGACCCCGCAACTAACAATATGACCCCGCAACTAACAATATGACCCCGAAACTAACAATATGACCCCGAAACTAACAATATGACCCCGAAACTAACAATATGACCCCGAAACTAACAATATGACCCCGAAACTAACAATATGACCCCTAAAGGAGAGGGGGGAGGTCATCTCTTAGGGATACTTTTTTTAAGAAATCATTTTATTATGTCTGGAAGTCGGGGGGGGGCGTGGGGGTCACAGAATTACAGAAGGGCGTCTTTGTAGTCATTTAGGTATTATTGTGTGTGTGTGTGGGGGGGGGGGGGTTCAGAGTTTACAATGTATTAAAGAATAGACTCACCTCCATCAGCTGCAACTACGACAAGGATGAAACATAACAGATAAGTAACAGCCATGCCTGAAAAGTAAACAAAGAAATATTTATCATAAATTAATATCAGTTTAATTCAGCTGAATATTTTAAACAGGACGGAAACCATTAATAATAAAAAAAAACATAATTATAGGGAAGAAAAATGTCAGATAATTAAAAATTGAAGCTATTGGGGTGAAATGGTGAAAGGTTAAAGTTAATTTGACTTTGTGCGATGTTTATTGTGGAGATATAAAGTTCCTATGTTTTTAGCAGCCACCAAATTCTCCCCGTAGTTACGTAAACACATTATTTAAGTATATGCATAATTGAGAATTTACAATGTACCATTGAAAAGTTTTTTTCCTGTAAATATTGTCTTTTTTTACATATAAAATGTTGGGACGGATGGCCGAGTGGTGTAGATACACGACTGTCAACCTGAGAGTCCTGGGTTCGATCCTCGGTGAGGACCATGGAATTTTGCCAGGTGAAATTTAATGCAAACTCGTCCCACAAGTCCACCCAGCTTTAAATAGGTACCTGACTTTAAGTTGGGAAGTAAAGGCGGCTGGGCGTCGTGCTAACCACACAATCCCTTCATATACCGAGGTTATAGAAACAGATGAATTCTACACTTCATCTGCCCCGATGGCCCGATAGGGCTAAGGGAACTATACTTACATATAAAATGTATATTTCATTTGTAATTTTTTTAAATTAAATTATCTCATCTTTTTTTTTTTACATAAAAAATGTATATACGTGATTACAAAAACACAGAAGATCGTTTCTGTACTCTTCTAAGTTTAATTGAAAGCACTATTTTATGGTTTGTTTTAAACATACCCTGACTATCAAATCTGTTATTGTATTTAAAACGCACAAACGTCATTGTTTCCCGCCATATTCTACTGAAAATTGTTCAGGCCTGTATAAATTAGCAGCACCTAGGGATTTGTGGGCCCGGGAGGGGGCTTGGAATCTTAGGGGGGGGGCCGGGGTCTGCATTTTGACATTCGACACCATGACATAAGATAATGTACTTAATTTCAATGTAAAATAAAATTTGGGGCCCCCTTTAAGCTAGGGCCCGGGGGAGACTTTCGAATTTAACCCCCTCCCTCCACCCTACGTACGCCTATGATCAGAAGGTCAATATAAGAAGAAGCGAAAGTACAAGCTATGTTTTTCTGATACCTATCGCAAAATTAATATTATTTTTTTATTTTTGCCTTTCACTTTTCGTTTCTGTGATAGCTCATTAATGTGAATTTATGCTTTACAACGATAACATTCTTGTACTTGATAGAAACTAATTTGTTGAAATCGAAAAGATAATTCTGTTTACCTCAATTTCTACATCAACAATTTTTAAAACACACACAACAAAAAAAAAAAAATAAGTCAAATGATTAAAAAATAATTAAATAATAATAAAAAAAAAAAAACACGAAAAATTTTTTCATTACATGGTTATTTCGTTTAAAACCTCTAATCAAAGTGCTTCAACTCTCAGACAAGATATCTCACTCAAAATGGCGACTTGGCGGGACCCTCGTGAAAAATATTCTTTTTATGTGTGTGTGCGTGTGTGTGTGTGTTTTTTTTCTTTCTGAGGCTGGTATACCTCCATCTTGGCCCACGTGCTTTTGATTCCAGATTCTTCTCTTGCTTCAGAACATTGAACGCGATTGAAGTAAATGAAGACGAAATAACTTGTAGGTTATGAAAATATTATGAGGCATACGAACACAGGGGCAGATCACTCTAGTTGTATTTTAGCTAAACACTGTTGTCTCAGGGTGGTGTTACCTCCCCCCCTCCTTTTTTTGTTCATGTTGGTAACCAAGACGAAGCAAGCGTTAGTAGCAGATTGATTGGATGCACCGTTTGATAAATTTGGTATTAAATATTTTTTTTTAATGTCTGTCTTTAGTTAGGCGTGTTAAAGTGCATCAAGACTCTGATATTTATGATGTAGCATTCATTCGAAGTTTAATATACAAATTAAGTTATTCTGTAAGTTCGCGAGAAAATTATACAGTACTTCAATAAAGGCCTGGTGTGTCTCTAAGAGCCGTATGTGTCTCTTCAGTGAGCTTACTGCGGCTCCCACTGAATTACTTTATTGTATACTTAAGGGCTGTATTGTTTACTTTGGGCCTTATGTGTCTCTAAGGGCCATATGTTTCTCTAAGGGTCAGAGCGCGATTCGTTCAGGGCCGTTGTGTTGCGCACATACATCTAAATATTTTTCTTTCAAAGTTGCGCCAAGCCAATTTTCTATTCGCCACACACGCACGCACACACGCACACACGCACAGCCTTCGGGGGGGGGACGAAACGAAAAGAAACATTGCCGGAGGCGCGAAATAAGAGCCCATAGTCTGGAGATAGGAATGTATAGTGGTGAGAATTTTATATAATGGGCCCATGGTCTGGATGAAGTCGAATGGTGTTTGTGTATGTGTGCTTGTGTGTGTGTGTGTGTGTGTGTATGTGTGTGTGTGCTTGTGTGTGTGTTTGTGTGTGCTGAGAGTTGTGAAAAAATAGATGGAGGGTGTTGAAACCTTGACTCAATCTCAATCGGATTTAATCGCTTGAAAACAAAAAGAACCCAAAAAAAAATCCTCACTACTCACGCACACACTTGATAAACAAACGACAACGGAGGACAAAGTCATACTACGTAGTAAACACATAAGTCAGCTGTAAACAAAAACAAAGTAAACAACACCTAACAGTTGAGTCATCATGACTCAAGCGTTTGTACAAACCTGAACCAAATTAAATTAAATCTCGGGAGAAAAAAAATGTAAAAAAAAAAATTGTCTCCTCTTAGAATGAATAATCTCCCTTGAATTTATTTATCAATAAACCGGGGACAAATTAAATGCCCCTAAATGTTGCTTAATTGATCTAAATTTGAGGGGTAATAGTAAAAACAAAAAATTAAGGTTGGCAGCCAACGTGATACTAGCATTAAACGGAAGGAAAACAAATTTTAACAAATGACTTTTGATGGTGCTCCATTAGCTCATGGACGACCAGGTCGTGGATTTGTATCCCATCAACGTTAGCTACTTGTCATTAGGGCCGCAGCAATCACATCTAGGGCCCCAGAAAAACTACGACTACTCGGACGCCTTTGACGTCCTCCCCCCCCCCCCCCATTAGGACGTAAAATTTCAGGAAAAATAGAAAGGAAATTTCACACACAACGCCCCAACACCCTCAATACTGGTTCCTCCTGAACCAGAGTTCGAGTGCTTCCCCCATCCCCATGCTGCGTCCATGGTGCCATCACTGCCTAACGATGGAACCGATATTGTAAAGGCTCTATACACAACGACCAACAGTTGCTGTGGGCTTATTAGAAGAATATAGACAATATAGTCGCTAATAAAATTTTGGGGAGGGGGGGCCCATGACTGACTGCCCCCCCCTAAAATTATAGTCCTCATGCCTAGACCCCTATATTGTGCCATGGGCCCCTTCCGCCTTCTGTTAAGACTCCGGCAATCAAAAGATTACCACGTTTTAAGACAGCAACCTCTAATGGTTCACATTCAGGCCCGACGCAAGGAAGGGCCATTTGAGAACTTGTCAGGGGGCCCCGATCTAAGGTGACTTCATCGGGTCAGAGGGCCCCCTTGCTGTAAAATATTACAAGGCGCCTAAATTTTCTACAATGGGCGGCCTAGGGTCCACAAATGCACGAATTAGTTTGCCCATGGCTGGTCTAGGGCTGTTCTTCTCAAAGTGGTGGGCCGCGGCCCCCTAGGGGGCCGTGGACTGTCCGGAGGGGGCCGTGGAATTTCGAAAAATTATAAATTTAAGCAATCTAAACCAAAAAAAAAAATAGGGGGGCCGCGACATATTGATTGGCGTTCCAAGAGGGACGTGACTTCAAAAAGTTTGAGAAGCACTGGTCTAGGGCCCAAGAACACGTGAGAACGGCTTAGAGGATGAGTCATATTTGGGGGGACGCCCTCCTCCCATTATTCTGAAAAATGTTTTTTTCTAAGGTTCACATTTTAACGACCCGTGATACAAATAAACAAAGAGGGATAAAAAGAGTAACGCCACAAACGAATGCAATCAAAGCTGGGAGCAGGATGTTGCAGGGTGCAGACTTGTTTATGGTAAAAAGGTTCTGGCGGAAGGGGAGTGGATGAAATGAGGCTCTGAGGTGGGAGAAAGAGAAAGAGAGAGAGAGGGGGTGGTGGGCATGAAAACAAGGCCACTGTCTAACAAATACATATATATCGGCCACAGATCGAAACAGACCTGAACATCGGATTCTTTGAACGCTCATCTCGACGCAATCAAATCGCAAAACGCGTGAGGTAATGTCGTAAAATGATGCCAGATGGCACGCGTAAAGATAAAGTCGTAAAAATAAACACAACGCGCCAGAGAACAGCTACGTAGACAGTCAATGATAAACTTTGAAAGAAATGCAGGATTAGGGTTGGCAAGAGTTAAGCCCGGGAAACAACGTATCTAACAGAGCTGTTACCAGGTATTTAGGGCAACTATTATGTGTTTGCATTTGGGGGAGGGGGGGGGGAGGTCTTTCAGGGTAGACCACTGGGCAAGCGTTGAAAAAAAAACATAAACAGTAAATTATTAACGTGATTGAAAAGTGGGATTTTTTTAACCACTCCTTGCAAACTGGGTTTTTTTACGATTTTTTTTTTAACCACTCCTTGCAACCTGGGGTTTTTTTTTTCGAGTTTTTTTTTTTTTGTTTTTCACAGCTTCGACGAGTTGTCAATTTTGTTTATATAGATCAGTGGTCATCAATAGAACGCAACAATCTGACCAGTCGGTGCCGTGTTAAGGGAGAGCTGTTTTCAATTGTATGCAAAAAAAAATGTGGACATCTTGCCTGTTTCGCTATACGTAACTAATTAAAATTGGCCGCTAAGTTTTCGAGATGGGATGTTTGAGCTTCGACGAGAAAAAGACACGACTCGCAAGCACTCGGAGTTGGAGTGAGATAAACAATCAAGGCCATTGTAATCTTCATACAAACTTACTTAACGCCCTCTTTGATTTTGCTAAGGTTTTGTTCTTTAGGTTGTTGATAAAGTTCAGACAGTAGATTTCTATAAAGTACACATTTTTCTAAAACCATCTTTCTACTCAACATATGTTTAATAGTTTAGTTTTAAAAGAAATACGATAAGCGAACTTCACAGTCTTACAGAGCAACATTGAAAAAGGTCAGGGCCCCCACAAGAAAGGGCAACTGAGCTATTGTAAGGGGGCCCTGGACTAAAATGGTTTGACAGTTGGGCGAAGGAGAGGGGGCATATGAGCCCAAACTGCCGAAATTTTAAAGGACCCAAGATTTTATTAACGGTGGACTTGACCGTGTTCTTTGCTTACAGCCCCCAATTGTTCGTCTGTCAAGGGCTCCCAAAACATAAGAACGGCCCTGCTCCCATTCATATACACATACGTGTCCTGTAAAAAACGCTGACACATATCGGCCCACTTGACAACAGTCATAAACCCAGACACATAGTGACACACATAGAAACACACATATTCACACACATGAAGTCACACATAAACACTCACATAAACACATACATAAACACACCCACAAACACTTAGACACAAACACACAGGAAATAATCTGTTGAAAGAAATAGTCCTCGAAAATGCCAGAAATAACATTTTTCGAAATGAATCCGGCACACCTCATCTTTTACCGCCAAACAGTAGAATCATCCATAACAACGGACTCTGGCATTCAGGACTTAAAAGTGTTAGCAGAAGTCATAATTGCAGCCGTAATTTATATCCAGGTAAGTCCCTGTGATAAATTGTTCGGATCTAGAAAGGAATTCACTTGCCAACTTTTTTATTTATTTATTGAATCAACCAGCAATAAAAAAGCTGACAAAAAGAGGAAACAAAGCAACAATAAAGTAACAATGTTGTCAATGGGGGAGGGAAGGGGTAAAAAAATGTGAGTGTAAAACTAAATTGCGGTATAACAGTGCTCAAAATAAAAACAACAACAGAGGCGTTGGTCGGGTCGATGTTTCATAACGAGGCTAGTGATATGTATGTTAAATGTGTTACGACGTAGTCTATTGTGCATGTTATGTCAGAGGTGTTCTTACTTTTATTTTATGGAGGGGATGTGTAGTGACCTAGGCCAATGTAGATTTTGGGAGTTTTAGGCAAAGCTACATTTTCGAGCATTACGCAAAGATACTGTTGAGGACTTTTAAGGGAAACAAATTGTTGACAAGTTCCCGGAAGATAATTGACAGCTGTCTCCCAGTCTCCCACCGCCTCTGACTGTTAAGCTAATGTATTCATATTTTTTGTTTTCACCCTTAACCGATGCGGTCATTTTGGGAGAACGAATGGACACATCAACCGACAGGTGTCCATTTTAGGGTGCGGTAAAAAAAAATAAAAACGAATGACTCTCTTATAGGTGGGGGTGGGGAAGCAGGGTCTCGTAGGTATTCGGAGACCCGATACAAAAAGAACATGTTGGTGCTATATGGCATCAGAACTCACAGAAATCTGTATTAGAATGAAACTCTTTTGCAATCGAGTCACTAGACTGTCCCTACCTCTCTTACTCATCAAAGGTTTCATCGATTATAGCGTAGTGTGTCTCGAACCCGTCACCTTCGCAGGGCCACCAAGTGACCTAACGACCCATTTACCCACAAATCAATGATCTATCGGCCGATATATATACACAGTGTGTCCGCACTCCCTTTACTTAACTAGCTTACAGTAAATAAAAATCTCAACTCACCGATTGGCTCAGTTGTTTTAACACAACTTACGATACAACGGGGAAACACTGCCTGCTAACAATCTATCCTTTTAACCGCTTCCATAGTAGAACAAAATAAAAACCACACCCTCTAATCTCATCTCCCCCCTAACCCGCCACCACCACCTCCCCCCCCCCCCACCTCGCCTCCTCTACCAAACTTTTCACCCAAGACAGATTCCCAATTTTAATCTCTCAAACTCCAAGCATCCATTTTTTCCCACCAAAGTCTACGTGCACACACACACACATTCTGACACACACACACACACACACACACACACACACACACACACACACACAGATACTTACTGACACACATACGCACAGAGACACATCTGTTCACCATCACACATCTACTCCCCCACTCTCCCACCCCACACGAACTAATTAGTTATGCAATCATTTAGTTTCCAGGATGTATATATATAAAAAAAAATATTTTTTTTTAGCTTTGCTAAAGTTAAGGAGGAAAAAAAATGTTCTTTAAGTGTGGCCCCCCCCCCTTCAGGAGCAGGGCTTGGGGCGGTCGTCCCCATTTCCACCCCATAAGGCCGTTACTGCGCACCAACACATACGCACACACATAATGTTAAAAACAATAGCTCCCACCTTCTCTTCTCTTGTCTGTATCTATCTAACTATACATCAATCTATCCACAAATAGATAAATCTACACACACAAAAGTTGGACTTTTTACATTTGAATCCACCGATGAATTTATTTTACCCTAGGCCTCGCTTAATACTTCTGTGAACTTGTAAAAATTACAACAATATTTTTTTTTATAAACAGTGGCCGTAGCGTGTGCGTGTCTCCACTCATTTATAAATAAAAACAGTTTGTACAAGGAGGAGTGAGGGAACGGGTGGTAGAGTGGTTTAGAGCGCTTGACTGTCGACCGGAGGGTCCTGGGTTAGAATCTCAGTGAGAACCTTGGGGCTTTTTCAAGTCCTGGCGAAAGTCCCCAAGTTCACCCAGTTTTAAATGACTTTAAGTTGGGGAAGTAAAGGCGGCTAGGCGTTGTGCTAACCACACAATCCCTTTATATGCCGAGGTTACTGAAACAGATGAATTCTAGACTTCATCTGCCCCGATGAGCCCTTTGGGGCTTAAGGGAACTTTACTTATTTTACGCACAAGAGGCCTGTCATGGAAGCCTGTCATTGAGGCCTGTAATGTATGACATGCGGGAGAGTGGCATGAAGGCTCTTAATAAATGACACGGTTGATGCACTTTCTGAAACAAGATCTACGACATTTACAGTCAATTTCAGCTGGTAATAAAAACAACTTTTAACAAATTATAGTTTCTAAAAAAAAACTTAACGTATCAAATTTATCAAAAGTGATTTCTGTGGCTAAAATACGAAATTACCAACGTAATGTAAACAGATTTCGACTATTTGACTTTGTTTACTTAATCTAAAGGCTGCTGGGCGTTGTGATAACCACATAATCCCTTCATATGCCTAGGTTACTGAAACAGGTGAATTCTACACTTCATCTGCGCCGATGAGCCGTAAAAGGAAACTTTGCTTCACACATATTTTGAATAGATCAAACTGGACATTTTTTAATGGGTTACGGAAAATAATCTCTCAACACTTGGACCACTTTACCAATGGGGGCCCAAGGCATGCCCTCTCGCCCACCCCCTCTCCATTAGTATGACACTTCACTACTTATCTACAGAACTGATGTATATGTTTATATTCTTTCTTGATTCTATTTTGTCTATAGAGAATCTGATCGTACGATATTTGGAAACTCGAATCCACCCTTTGTATTATTTGCTGCAGGATAAAGAAATAAAATGTGTGTATCCGATTACGGAAATATGAGCTCTGATTATGAGCCTGTCACGTGATCTGCCTTTTCAAATAAACACAACAGCAAATGTAGGGATTGTTTTGTGTGTGCATGTATCTATCTATGGATAGACTGACTGATAAAACAGATCTATCTATGGATAGACTGACTGATAAAACAGATCTATCTATGGATAGGCTGACTGATAAAACAGATCTATCTATGGATAGACTGATTGATAAAACAGATCTATCTATGGATAGACTGATTGATAAAACAGATCTATCTATGGATAGACTGACTGATAAAACAGATCTATCTATGGATAGACTGATTGATAAAACAGATCTATCTATGGATAGACTGACTGATAAAACAGATCTATATATGGATAGACTGACTGATAAAACAGATTTATGGATAGACTGGCAGTTGAAAAAAAAACAACTTTTTGACACAGGTAAGACTGACTTATGGATGGACGAACTGGTAGACGGACGGAAAAAAGGACAAATAGTTAGGTCGATGTAGAGATTGATTGATACAAGAATATGGATGGATAGAGAGATTGGGGGGTGTGAGGGGATAAGCCAAGAAGATAAAATAACTTCAGTTGATTAGATCAGTAGATAAATTAACATAGTAGACATAGATATAGAAAATATATATTGATGAACTGCAAAATATTTTTTGTCTTCTCCCTAGGGCACAATATGCCCCCCCCCCACACACACGCCTACCTGCCGCCGTAGGCCTTCCGGGCCCTGTTTTGGCGCCACTTGACTGTAACTACTTCTAGTTGCACAGGGCCGTATTAACAACGATATGGCCTTTCGAGGGGACAATCTTTCTCAACAGCCTTTTGAGGTCCCTCCCCCCCCCCCCCACCACTCTAATATGTGTATATAACAGCCTCTGAAAAAAAAATATTAAAGTTAGCTAGCACGCCGGGGGGGGGGGGGCTTAGACCACGAGCAAGTAATAACAATAATAAGCAAGCCTGGATTTAAAAAAAAATTGCTTACTGATTATTGTAAAAAGAAAAATGACAAAAAACATAATAGATTATTTTTTAGTATTTTTAGCAGTTGATCATCTCCTCGTTATATTCTCATTTCTCATCTTCAATCACGGTTGTTGGTTTTTTTTGTTCTTTCTTTCTACTCTCCGTCTTTTAATCATTTCCATCTCTCCTCCAACCCCCCCCCCCCTCGTCATTCCCTCCCTGCCGTATATTCTACTTCAGGCAAAAAAAAAAAGCAACTACAGCGTCAAGGACTAACGTACGATTCAGTTTGGTGATTCGCGTGCCAACTAATAAATCTTGGCTCAAGTACAACTCCTACTTGTTTCCCCTTACTCCCTCCCTCCCTCTTCCCCCCTCCCGGCTCCACTAAATAAAATGTATTCTCGGCTGCCCAGATACTATCCATGACACAGATAATAATATCCCTGACACATAAATTAATAACCAAGGCACAGATAATCATATGCCAGACACAGATAATGATATCCCAGACATACATAATAATATAATATCCCAGACACACACACGTACGCACACATATACACACAAACACACACAAATACACACACAAACACACACACAAACACAAACACACACACGTACACACACACATACACTATATAATTTCCCACACACAGATAATAATTTCCCAGACACAGATAATATATCTTAGACACAGATAATAATATCTTAGACACAGATAATAATATCTTAGACACAGATAATAATATCTTAGACACAGATAATCATGTTCCCATAAATCTATTTTTCGTCTCCCCTTACTTCTCCTATCATGTCCAGCAATAGCGGGTTTTTTTTTTTTATTTTTCAACGGGTCATTACATATTTCTGGTTCCGGTCGGCTATAGAGATAGAAGAAAGGTGTGTACCAGGATATTGATCAAGTGGTTCAAACACAATACAGAGACACGCGTCATTCCCCCATTGAGTTCATCTGAAGAGTACGTGGTGTGAGCTTATCAGGCGACTTATTCCGGTTTATTTTGTGCTTTGATACACATTATATATATATTATGTTATATTGATTATATTGTGAGAGGGAGTCCTGAGTAGAGAAGTGACATCTATAGAGATAGGTGACATTTCTGAAGGGAAGTGACATTTCTAGAGAGAATCGACATTTATAGAGAAAAGTGACATTTCTAGAGAAATGTGACATTTCTAGAGAGATGTGACATTTCTAGTGAGAAGTGGCGTTTCCAAAGAGAAGTGACTTCTATAGAAAAAAGTGACATTTCTAAGGGAAGTGATAGATACTCCCCCTAGGCCTCGCAATGGACACTCCCCCAAGGCCTCGAGCAATAAACCATAGGGCTAAGACCGCCTCGGGCCAAAGAATATTTCACGAGAGCCGCCTAATTGATAGAATGGAAAACATTAAAAAAAAAGATATAGTTTTCCGCAAGCAAACACACATAATATCAAAAGCCATTTCTTTTTTTCACTTTTTATCTTCTCAGCCCGTTTTCAACTGCACCGAAGCGTGAAAAATGTACCGTTCTCCCTAAAACCTCCCAACATTTATTTACATGCGTCAGATCGTTTGTAGACTCAAGTCAGGAGGCGTCTAAACTAGCCTCGACTGACACGAGCTCTCACACACATACACACGCGCGCACGGGCTCACAAACACACACACGCACACACACACACACACACCGGTAGTGGCCGTTACTGAGACCGTGAGTTTCTTTTCCTAAAGTTGTTTACTCACCCCCTCCCCCCCTCCCTTCCCTCCCACTCCACATCTTCTGAGTTGCAATGTTGGACCCAAAAAAAAAAGTAAAAAGAAAAAAGTTGAGAAAGGGATAAAAAAAAAAATCAACCCAGGGATAAACGCCTTTTCTTGGTGTTCGGGTTGACTGCCAACGTGGTGGTGGTGTTTTTTTTTTTAAGATGGCCTCCATGTTACATGGTTGTCAACGAGCAAAGGCCGGTAATTCATACCTCACGTGCTGGAAGCTAACTCAAAAAAAAAAAGCAGACGCGAAGAATTATTTTTTTTTGGAAAAATTTTAAAATTAAAATAATAATAGTGCTTAAAAAATTGTTCCACATGGCGATGAAAAGGTTGTCTTTATATACCGTAGAATGAATCAAATAGCGACGCCATTTTTCTAGTTCCATGTGTGTGTGTGAAGTCCCTCTAAGGATGAGATGAAACCTCTTAGATCCTATAAACCACTAATGGGTCGGATTTTATGGTGCCCTTTTTTCATCCCCGCCATAGCCGATAGTGCAACGGCCATGGAGGCACCACGGGAGACATAGCGAGGACTTTAGCCATGACCTGAAAATTTTCCTTGTTACTCACCGGAGATCGAACCAGGTACCTTCAGGTAGAACAGTCACGCGCTTTACCACACGACCATCCGTCCACGTTCTAATTCCATTTAACGATACTCACTTTTCTGACCATTACAAGGTTGTCTCCCCGAACATACAAGGTCGGATAAGAAATGTTGTAACTGTAATCTCTCTTGGAAGGAGAAGACAATACTATTGATAGCATCTAACATCCCCCCCTTCCTCCCCCAAACTTGTCGCTCCACCCTCCTCTTTTAAACATTCCTTCTCCACATTTGTTTTCACAACATTTTTTTGAAATCATGAACCCTCACAACAGGTCTAGTAGTACTATCACAGATAATCTCCCTTTTCCTTGATACCCTATTATCACTTCATATTTTGACTGGAGTTATTCCCCTTTCATGGACTCTACCGCCCTTTGAAGCTCTACGGTGGGTGAAAATGTTTTTTACAAATACTTTTAAGTATGACATAAAAATAAATACGTCAATTGCTGGCATCAAAAGGCAATTTTAGCCCCCACAGAACAATTTCTTAACATGGCTGCCCCTCCTCCTTTTCCCTCTGATACCAAAAAAAAAAACAGGTGCGAAAATCATTTACGAAAATAACAGATCGAGCTAGAAACCTAAACGAGAGTAGCAGACGAAGCGATGAGATGCGGACCAATCAAAACGTCTGTTACTTCGATATTTAGACATTAGGGTTATTTCTATTTGACCAATCGACATAGAGGTTGTGTTATTTTTTTATTTTGTTTGTTCGAAACGTGTTTAAGAGAATAAAAAAAAATTGGTTTCATGGATGTCTTCACTTTTGTGTGTGATGTTTAGTACCAACATCAAGATATACTCATTCATAAGTTCGAAAAGGTTATTTTTTTCAAATATACCTGTTATTTTTTATGTTTGTCCCGTTTTATAATTTGCAAAAAAAAATAATAATAATTTAAAGGTAGATTAGGCCGATGACCCTTTTCACAAAACATGTTGTGAGACCCGTTGATGGGGAGTTAATTTAGGGACGTTTTCAAAAGTACCTCCCCCCCCCCTTTCATCAACCGTGTTCCAGAAATGGAATCCAGATAAATAAGCCAGTAGGCGGTTGATCTAAACATTATCAGTACCGTCTCAACGCACACGAAAAGGTATTATAGTGCTTTATCTACTCCCCCCCCCCCCCGACCCTGTTCGTTAGTTGTACTGTTCGTGGAGAAAATCACGGTGGACTTCAGTATAGCAGTCCTCACTATGGCTTGAGCCCGAGAACTGATCTATGCCAACTGGAAACAAAACCACAGCAGAATCAAATTCTAAACACACCAGAATGTTTTGCGCTGCAAAGAACATTGAGGCACTACATGGGGAAACAAAACAATCTCAGAGGTCTGTCAAAAAAGATTGTAAAAATTAAAAAAAAAACAAGCAATTAAGCCTGTTCCATTCTGGACACAGGACGTGTTAGCGCATTTTCGTGTTATGTATCAGTACGTTTGTTAGCTTTCAGTAAATATTTGTAAATTTTGGAAATGTTTATAAATTCAATTGTGTAATGCATATATCTGTAAAAAAAATTATAAAGACGTTTCTTTATATTTGAAAAAAATTATTTTCTCTTAAATCTAACTACAAGTGGTTTGTGGTTACTGAAATAGGACTCATAATTGAAAACATTCGAAATTATAGTCATTTAATCGTCCGAAAACTTCGTCAATTGTTGCATAGCTCTGATACTTTCAATTAAACTCAAGCTTACTATTTCATTTGATGAGTTTCTTAATAAATCTTGGTGAAACTACGTGCTGCAGTATTTCGCACCAAATGAATGGGTTATTGAACGTACAAGGTGTATATATAATATATAAGCCCCTTAGGAGCCCTGAAGCCCGGCCCTCAGAGGTCCTATCGCGAAATGAACTTTTGATGTACATATGGCAGGCCAAGACCTACAAAATGATATATACATCATGGGTCTAGGACTTATAGTTGCTGAAATATAGGCGCTCCTTTATTAATATAGCTTATATAGTAAAAAACGGTACTAAGCCCCCTTTTACGGCCCTCAGAGGTCAGATCGCGAAATGGAAAAAGTCATTTCTTGGCAGGCCAAGACCTACAAAATGATATATACATCATGGGTCTAGGGCTTATGGTTGTTGAGATCTAGGGTGATGACAGACAGACAGACAGACAAAACGGGGACAATTTTTTCGAAAATGCTCTAAAAAGGGCAGGATGAAGTGCGTGGGATCAATCCCGAGATTTGCCTCGCCTATCAATAGATCATTGCTATAAGGCTAAGGTCTCGCTTGGCCTTAAAGGAAATCTCCTTTGACTGAAATGAGCAAACACAGGCTGCTCTCATGCATCGAGGATAACACATAAGCGCGCTCACCACAAAACAACATGTCGCACATCTCTAGACATTCCCCCCAAAAAGTTTACACTGTTACTACGTTGCCCATTTACAAACAGCGATGTTATAGCACCGCCACCGTATCTCATCAATTATCTCAGTGCCTCATCCCCACCCCTCACCCCTCCCCACACCCTCGCTTTTTTTACCGCATACCTCCCGCGACCACAACCTTACCCCGACACCCCAACCCCCCCTACTTGCACTCATGCACAATAAAAATAACACAGCCTACCGCAACTTAATGAGGTTTTTTCTTATCAAGCCATCTTCCACAACAAGATGGTTTCTCGACAAGCGATTCCCCCCTTCACCCAAATATTCCTTTCTTTGAGTCCCTTCACTCCCCCCCCCCCTTCCACCACCAACCTCGCAAAATTTCCGTGGACGGACACGCCTTCCTATGACAAACCTGATTAAAGCCCGCATCACGGTTTGGGTTGCTCTGCTCGTCAAGTTTTTACCTTCCTATTAGTGACTTTCTCTTCATTTTTCAAGACCACTATCTCGAGTGCATTGAACTCTCTGACACAGACCGACTCCTCACTCTTTCACACACACACAAACACACACACACACACACACGCACATACATACACACAAACACATATACACACAGACATACTCACACATACACACAAGGACAAATTATCTCTCTCACACACCCACAAACTCAATCATAAACGCACACAGGCAAAAACGACTAGACAAGCATGCAGACAAATACACATTTCCACCTAGAAGTTATTAGTTATAATATAATATAAATAATAGCGATTTGGGTTCTGCGTTAAATCGAAAGTAAAGAATTAATAAAACAGTATTCCAGTTTAAAATACAATCATGAAAAATAAAATCGGATCTGCCCGAAACCAAAAAATAACCTAGCCTGCCGATCAAGCCTAAGGGGATATAACTCTATGCAAATGTTTTGCAGGGTACAATATCCCGTATAATAAACACTAACGGTGGCCTTTTGTCAGGGTTGCTCTTGGTGGTTTTTCGTTGTGTTTAGTCGTGCCTCAGTTGAGCGTTATAGCGCTCGACAGTTGACATGAGAGTCCCTGGTTTGATCACCCAGTGAGACCATTGTTTTCAGGCTAAAGTTCCCTCCATGTCTCCCGTGGTGCCTCCATGGCCATTGCACTATAGGGAATGGTGGGGATGAGAGAAGGGCTCTGCTAATACCGTCCCGTTTAGTCTGTTTTTTTTTCTTTTTATGATCTGAAAGTTAAACATCTCATCCTTAAAGGGACTCCACAGATCTGTGGAAATGATGTCTCAATTTGTCATCTCCCTTGACACTTCCAGGCTAAAAGAAATACATTTTAGTGTATTGATTAGCTGTACCCTGCAAAACCTTTGCATAGAGTTATATCCCCTTAGGCTTGATCGGTAGGGCTAGGTTATTTTTTGGTTTCGGGCAGATCCGATTTTTTTCATGGTTGTATTTTAAACTAGAATACTGTTGTATTAATTCTTTACTTTCGATTTAACGCACACTGGAAATGAGTATTATTATATATGATATTTATATATAGCAGAAACATCGGTTTAATAGTAGTACATTTTAGTGTAATTGATATTTATACATCGCAGTAACATAAGAAGGTCATATCGTCACCAATCTGACACCACTATAGTTCCTTTTGTTAAACCAACACTCAAACCTCCATGCGTAAGTTAGTTAGTTAGCCGAATGTCTTGCACCTGGTTTAATGCAATCCCTGTAACTGACGCCGTTGTCTTATAAAACTATCAGATAATAACAATATTAATGTTATCTTTAAAAAGTATTAACTGACTAACCCTTGGGTTTTTTATTCTCTCTAGAGAAATGATCGTAATGCGTCTTTTTTTGTTTTCCGCCGTGTCCATTGTTGAAAATATTTACCTGACTTTCCTGCGGGTGAGGTGCAGGGGGGTGAGGGGGTGGGGAGAGTCGGGAGATGGTAGTACGAGTAGAGAGACCTATTGGTTAGTGGTGATGAATATTTGCTTTTAGTCATGTCTGTCTGTGTGTGTGGGGGGGGGAAGTGATAATATCATTAGGTCAAAAATGTCAACGAAAGTTTCATATCGTGACTCACGCAACGAATCACTCAGTTCGAAACATTCCCATTTGCAGTGTTTCACCATTTTTACCTACAACGTGTGCTTTTATTCAAAGCATTCTTTGAATCACTCAGTACTTTTCTGTTCCCTGAAACGTTTTATTGTTTGGTACTAACACAATAATAAGTGCTCACAATGGTATCTCACCTGCTCATATGTTTCCCCTTGTTGTGGCTCATTTACAGACGAGTCACTGAGTTAACTCATTACTGGTGATCCCACTCTTTAGTTCACATATTCAAACACTCTCTCTAATAAAGCTAACTATTCTTAAAGTCTATATTGTTACAGCTTTATATAATGAATGGTGATACGGGATATGTGATTTTCTCATGGGTTAGAGGCATGGAAAGCGGGTGTTTGGGTAGAGGTTGAGTTCACTGGATTGGTCTATCTATATGTCTATCTGTCTATATATATATATATATATATATATATATATATATATATATATCTGATATATCTATCTATATCTATCTATATCTATCTATATCTATCTATATCTATCTATCCATCTATTTATCTATCTAACTCTATCTATCTATCTATCTGAGTGCTACCCATCCACCCATCCTTCTATCTGTCAATCCATGCATATAAGCTTATCTGTTTATCCGTCCATCTCTCCTTTTATCCATCTATCTTTCAATCCATACATACATCAATATGTCTGTCCGTCTGTCTCTCTGTCTAAATGTATCAATGTAAGTATGTGTTCGGCCTATTCGTGTGTGAAATACGTACCAGATAAAATAATTGACACCACGGCCTGTTTCAAAAAGGAATGTAAAAACCTGAGAGGGTCTCACACCAGCCTATGATGGGTGTCCCTGCACATTTCATCACAGCGGTCCGCTCTGGACATTCTACTTAGGGTAAACTGGGTGGAAGGGGTGGGGTGGGGGGGCAGAATAGGAAAAGTGGAGATAATTGAGTTGACCATCTGCTAACAGCTCAGATGGGCATAACCAAGGCAGATGAAACCATTCCGAGGATGATGACCGCACTGACCAAAAGATGACCTTCCCCTCCTACGGTACCGTTCATCACTCACCTATGAGAGCTCCCATCTCACACACTCCCCGCCCCCGTGTTTCCTGCTCGTTAAATGTTACGTCCGTATAAATGTGAGGGCCAGTGGCACCGGGGATCACACGGAGGTGGTCTGCAATTATTGCTAACCGTCCGACTCTCGGAATCCTCTCTCCCCCCACCCCAACAATCAACGCCGGACATTCGCGGGAAGCCGTTATCTATTGCGGGGGAATATTTCAAGAGATTAAAGCTGACCGCAGCGTGGACTGAATGGATCACGTGATCCACCAAGCGACCAGAGCCCTGGAAGGGAACATTTATCAGAGCATAAAAAAAAAGGAAACTATGTTTCTTTTATTCCGAGGAAGAAATTTATTCATTTTCAGCGTTTTCCGTGTTTCATACTTTCAGTGATAGAAGAGTCTGAGGAAGTCTTGTGGATGATAGTAAGAAGAGAGAAATAAAATAAAACAAGAACAGAGAGATAGTGTACATCAAATATAAAGAAACGTTTTTTTTATGACCGTATATAACTCTAGCATGTGTTACAGTTGATAAAGATTTGAGGAACCAGAATACAGATATCAAATGTAATGGGGGGAGATGGGAGGGGGAGGGGACATTTTGAAAAGAGATTTAGTTTTTTTTGGTCTGTGAGAAACTTTTTCTCATCCCTAACAAAACAAAGTCATTTCTCATGGGAAATAAAGGAGGGGGGGGGAACAAAGTATATATCACGGAATATGATTTATACTATTTGGTATACTAGCTGTACCCTGCAAAACCTTTGCATAGAGTTATATCCCCTTAAGCTTGATCGGTAGGCTAGGTTAATTTTTTGATTTCGGGCAGATCCGATTTTTTCATGGTTGTATTTTAAACTGGAATACTGTTTTATTAATTCTTTACTTTCGATTTAACACAGAGCCCAAATCGATTTTATATATATTTTATACTTTGTACAACTTTGAATACGCTCAAATTAATGCACGTGGCAAAATTTAAAAAAAAGATATATAATAGCATCTATATAGGAATAATGTGGCTTTCAGCAATATTAGCTTTACTCTCATCAAATACACACACAAAACACAAGATTCCTAATAATTGAGAATTCTAAGGTTAACAATCATATCTTTTTTGTTTTGTACAAAGTGACACTTGATGTTAAGATTAAAAGGAAATCTCTTTATTAAATGATACTCCAACCTATGTTACACATTTCTTGGGGATTGCTGTCAAGTTCAACACAGATAATTAAAAGACAGCTGACCAAATAATTTTCAGTTTTTTTTTATTTGTTTGACTACTGGTCAATATGCAGACTAGTAAATAGTTGAAACCCCATCTCCCCAGGGTTTGGCTAACTCGTTGTTAAATTAGTTCTTGTTATTGTAGGTGTGGTCATTATGAATGTATCCATGTATCGTAAAATATGATTGAAATCCTTCATATGGTGACCTTCTATTATTTCTACACAAAGTATTCCGGAAACAGGAGATGTGCAAAACCCAGAAATACACACACACACACACCAACACACTACACACACACCAACACACACACACCAACACACCCACCAACACACACACACACATCAAAATACATACACACTAACATACACATACCCACCAACGCAAACACACACCAACACACCCACCCACCAACACACACACCCACCAACATACACACACTAACACACACACACCAACACACATACACACACAAACACACTCACCCACCAACACACATACACACACTAACACACACCCACCAACACACACACACTAACACACACAACCACTAACACACACACACACCCACCAACACACACACACCCATCAACACACACACCCACCAACACACACACACACACACAAACACACACAAACAACCATAACAAAAAAAAGAGAATAGTTTATTTTTAAAAAGAGCCCAGTGAACCCTCAAGTATTTTGAGCGACGTCTCCGCCCACGTTTTAAAAAAAAAAGAGGCGGTAATGATTTTTGCGCGCCCAGCCCAAAACATAACGACAATGTTGTCGTTGTGGCCATCAATACGTCATCGAAGTCATCAGTCATGCGGATTCGTTCAGCTCCCTCGGATCACCCCCTCCCCGAACAATTTTCACCCTCCATGTATCCATGACAAGTGTTCTGCCAGAAACAACAGAGGGTTGGGGAGGGATAGAGAGAGGGAGGGAGGGATAGATAGAGGGAAGGAGGGATATCAGATTACCTCCCTTGCTCATTCACCATTTACAAAATAAAAAAAAGAAAGCAAAAAAAAAAGAAAAACAACTTTGTGGTGGGTTTATGTTCCGCTGGAAATATGCGCACGAAAATTTCAAGATTTTCATTTTACACATATTTTTTGCTGAAGAATTTAGCAAACAATAAAAGAAATCATTTTTCTGTTGTCATGGTTACTTCCTTGAGGCAGGTTTTTTTTTTTATCTCGTGCCCTGCCAGTTTAAAAAAAACATTTAACGTGCATGTGAGCAGGTTTAATAAAACATCTTATGCAATAATCAGGGGAAGAAAAGAAAGGAAGAGCATTGCCTAGCTGTTTATGCAGGCGTCAACAAAAATAAAACATTCATCCAATGAAATGAACGGGTCACGCGGTGGCTGTTTGGGTGTGTGGGGTGTTGGCGCACTCTACCCAGATCAGTATGCTGCACGCCCACGGTTCAAATCCAAGCGAGTCCAGAATTCAGTGGTGTGTTAAGTCCCCATCAGGATAAGATAAAATCTCTTAGATCCTATAAACCACTGATTGTTAGACGGTTTTTATGGCGCAGTTCTTTCATCCCCTCCATAGCCGATAGCGCAATGGTGTATAGAGGCACCACGGGAGATAGAGCGGGGACTTAATCCATGACCTGAAATATCCATCGGTCCTCACCAGAGCTATTAATGGAGTTAATGATTTTAATATACCGCTTGCAGGTGTCGTCAGGTCCACAGAGACGGTTGCTTTGGACCCAAATCATACATATTTTCCCTAAAACCCAATATTGTACTTTGGTTTCTTTCCTTACTTTTCTCATTAAAATTATTTTTGTCTTGCGTGTCTTCAAACCCGTTCTTATGGATAGGCAAAGATGAGCGAACGACTTGGCACAACACCTCACCCCCCCCCCTCCCAACCGACAAGCAAAATTAGCTAAGCGCCTCCCATACATTTGTGGAGATCACGGTCTCGTGGCCCCCAGACTCCTTATATCGGCACTGTGAGGCATAGTCCTCGTGTCTGTACGTGTGTCATTGCACTCAACTGCAATGCCCGCCAAACCACATTCTCTACCCCAACAGACCCTCAAAATTTGATAAATGAGTCTGACACTTCAAATTTAGGTCAGAACAATCTGACGTGTTTTGATTGGATCAAATTGAAAGTGACGTCGTAACAGTTGGCGTCACTTGTGAGGATCTTTTCTCCCGTATCCCCCCCCACCCATCTCTTCCCCTCCCTTTTATCCTCCGTTTCCATTCAACCGTGAAATGTGAATCAATTATTGTGGCTTGCAGTGACTGTGCGATGACCGTATACAATCACAATACATTACAGTATGTTTGACCGTATACAATCACAATACAATACAGTATGTATGACCGTACACAATCACAATACAATACAGTATGTATGACCGTACACAATCACAATACAATACAGTATGTATGACCGTACACAACCACAATACAATACAGTATGTATGACCGTATACAATCACAGTACAATACAGTATGTATGACCGTATACAATCACAATACAATAGAACATGTATCTGTCACGGCTTACTATTCGATACTCGATTTGAAAACCTCAGATATTTACTTTGCAAACACCGATTAAACCAATAGTTCTGCAGACTAAAATATTTCCTCACTTTCATGATTTGTTGTTTTTTGTTTTTTTCGAATGCACACACAATATATCTTTTAAGTCCACATCGTAATTTGTTGATCACCTGACGCATCCCTCTAGGTCTATGGCGCCCTCTATAACACTTCAACACCCCCCTTACCCCATCCCCCCTCGATCTACTACATACTCCCCTTTCACATTCTGTCACCCCCCCTCCCCCTTCAAATGCACGGCATCAAGGGTTCAGAGGGGAAAAAAAGAAATTCTTGGTGATGAGTACTGTTTGGGGTCAAGATGAGTAAAGAGGATCCGTGGAGTGGGTAGGGATAAGGGGAGCGGGGTACAGGAGTGAATGCAGAGAAAGAGTTGGAGGAATGAGTCTGGAGTGCATTAAGTCCCTGGGTTAAAGAGGATGTGGGGGCGGGGGGGGGAAGAGGTGGGACGTATAAACTCAACTTGAGGCTACTATTGGACGGTCGTAAGAAGGTAATAAAACAAACCAGACGTAGACAAAGTCCGAGAAATGGTTTGTTAGCGATTGTAATTAGAGGTCCTCTGTCTATCTGCCCGTCCGTCCGTCTGTCTGTCTGTCTGTCTCTCTCTCACTCTCGTCTCTCTCGTCTCTCTCTCTCTCTCTCTCTCTCTCTATATATATATATATATATATATATATATGCCATTATGTAAAATCTTATGTAAATAAATATATCACTTTCTATTTGACCCAATGAAAACACGTCAGACAGTTATGACCTAAATGTGAAGTGTCAGACTCCTTTATCAAATTTTTGAGGGTCTGTCAGGGGAGAGAATGTGGAAATGGAAAGAAAATGTATGAATTCAAACCAAAATGTTCGCATTCACCTCATCAGACTCATGATACATTATTTTTTTTTTTTAGAAAATAATAAATAAATAAGCAATCCAGTTGTTTGTAAATTTTTCTGTTATTCCAAGTAAGCGTGTGTCTCTTGTATCAATCTAAGTTCGTGACCTCCGTTACAGCCTAGCGTTAAAGCGCTGTGATAATTTTTTTTCTTTACACCAATCTTAGTATATTACGGGTGAGCAGCAGCCCCCCCCCCGTATCTTGATCCAAGGCTCAAGTTACGCCCCTGGTACAACAATTAAACGTCCGCGGCGTTCCGTTTGATCCTAACTATGTCAGTGTGACATTTTAACTGCTGTCTGGAACACGTCTTTTCTATAAAATAAAAAAAAAAAGAGAGAAAAGAAAACGAAACCATTTTTTATTCCCTCCCTTGGGCCTTATTACTGTTAGACACCTTGAAATACACAACTGAACAAACACAACCCCCCCCAACCCTTTCTCCACACGCATATCCCACATACATACACACACACGCATACAGGTGTGGAAAAAAACAACAAGGTAAAATGGCGAAATCGCGCACACACGGGAAGAAAGGAATTGATTTCTTTATTATAATTCTTTCTTTTCCTTGTACATTTCATTCCATGCTTAACAGAACTTACAGAAGTAATTAAAGATATCAGATAAGATTGCACACAACATAGGGGAGTGATTGTTTGAGGGCTATAATTAGGAAATATAAGATTGCACATAACATTGGAGTGATGCCTTGTCTAGAATGAGGAATAGGCAATAACGAAAAAAAAATTGATAAAAATTATCTGAGCCAACTGTTGTAAGATTTTTTCCCCCCAAACTTTCGACATTTATGTAGTCCCTATCCCTTCTTAAATATTCTTTATTTATTTTATTTTGTTCCTGCTATAAAACGATCGGTTCGAGATTATGTCTGGTTCATTGTAGGTTTTTACTTTTCAATCCGATACTGTCGTGTGGTTTGTAAGGAGGGTTGTAAATCATTCGCTTGAAAAAAATCTTTTACTATACATTTGTTATTAAATGTATTACAGCTAACTGCCTATCTTCCTTTTTTTTTGTGTAACAGTCTACCTGTGTGTGTATCTGTCTGATTCATCAATTTACCTGTTTGTTTAACAGTCTATCTAGGAATTTATCTGTCTATCTATCTATCTACTTGTTTGTTTAACGGTCTGTCTTTGTATTCATCTGTTTGTCCAACTATCTACTTATTTATCAAACAATCTATCGAGCCCGGTTAGTTCTCGGTTAGTGAAGGGACTTTTTCTTATGTCCAGTCGATGTCCACCAATCTTAAAAAAATGGTACTCAATATTTGTTTAGGGAAGTATAGTCGGCTGGACATAATACAATCCCAACGTCCAGTGTCTACCGAAACAGGTGAACTCTTCAATTAGCCCTTATGTTCAATATATGCTCTATAAGAAAACGTGTGTTATTTTTTTAATCAATCTAATAAAATAATAGCGGTGTGGGTTCTACGTTAAATCGAAAGTAAAGAATTAATACAACAGTATTCCATTTTAAAATACAATCATGAAAAATTTCGGATCTGCCCGAAACCAAAAATAACCTAGCCTACTGATCAAGCCTAAGGGGATATAACTACGCAGAACCCAAAATCGCTATTATTATATTAGATTTATATTACACCATTTGTCGGAAATGCTCCTTTTTTATACATATTGTTATTGAATATCAATCTTTAGGTGCTTCAGTATTTGAGAGCCTATAACAGTAATGACGACATTATTTAGTCAATGTAAGGAAATTGTTTTTAATCCCATTGCGATTTCTGTATGTGGCATATTTCTTGGAGAGGATGAAAGTAGCCAACGGCCAGTCCATTTAAAAAAAAAAGGTTACAAGAAAAAAAAAATGAACATCAGAAAAGTTTATACATCTCTTTAAACAGATTCTTTCCCGGCATCCAAAGAGTTTGCCGTCTGCATGTAAACCCCACACCAGCTGGTTTATCTCCTCCTTGGTCCAGCCAAAAAAAAATAGTGAAGGTTTTGATAGTCTCCCATAAACACGCGAAGTACACCACCATCTTCTTCTATGTCTTCTCTCTCCCTTCCTTTCTAGGGGGTAACAATTTTTAAATGTTTAAATTTGTGTTTTTAAAGTTTGTTTAAATTTGCAATTACATCCACCTCCCGCCACGCATACACCACCTCCCCCCCACCCCCCGCACTCATCGGTCCTGCTCCAACCCCCCTCCCCTCCCCCACTCACCCACCTTGGACTGATACATCAACATCTCCAGTGTTTACAGTTTCTATTCAGTCGTCACCCTCCCACGTGACACTACCCCCTTCTACCCCTTTCCCTCCATGATGTCATTAACACAGACACACACGCATACACACACACACACACACACAATATTTGAGTCAAGAGAGACGTTCCATCTTGGGTTGTAGGAGTTGTGTGAGGCTTTGACGTCTTTTCCGTCCGTTTGAAAAAATATTATTATTTTTTTTTTGCGAATGAAAAAAATGGCGCATGGTGGTATTATCGAAAATAGGTTAGGGCTTAGGTCATTGTGATAAATTTTAAAATCAGGTGATGTACCATCTAGACATAATGACCATGATTATATTTCGGGTTAAAGATCTTGGGAAGTGTGTAAAGAATACAGACAAAAGACCAAACACGCGGGTGTGTTAGCGCACTGATAGAGCTTGTAATATTTCAATCAATTAAAATCTTGCCCAGTATCGTCTTTTTTTATGACGAACCCCCCCCCACCCCAAAATCCTCATCCCCCAGGCGTTACATGTAATAATTTAACTATCCTTTTTACCGTTTAGTTCACAAAATGTGGGCCTTTTTTTTAGCATTTGCCTTAGGCACACAATCACCTTAATCCGGCCCTGTGTGAGATCTGCGTCGTAAACACAAATAATTACAAATCTAAAAAAAAACAAATACAAATATTTCATTCACAGTTTCTGATACGTGGCTGTGGGTTTTTTTTTAATGGTACAAATATAAATAAATTAACTCAAGTAATTTTTTTTTCAATTCAACATCTCGGTTTTATCGAATTCTTTGAATTACGTTTCGCAGCGATTTTTATACCGGAATATTTCATATATATATATATATATATGAACAAGACGGAAGCGGAAAAAAGAACAGCTGCAACAACTACAACAACAACCAACTATATTCAAGTGTGACAAGTGCGGCAGGGATTGCCACTCCCAAGTCGGACTGCACAGCCATTCCCGGCGGTGTTTTGTAGACTCATCTTAGCTACACCATCGTCTCTCGAGACGGACGGATGCCGACGATATATATATATGCATGAATTTAGATTAATTTAGATGGATCATTTCCTATTGATGCCTCTTTTTTTTTTTGGCCCCTGACATATATTAACGGTTCGTTTCATTGAAAGCTTTTTATTTTACAACCTTTTGTCTCTTTAATTGCCTGAAGCAGTCCGTTGTTTGTTTTTTTTTTTTGGACGTTAATGTTTATAGACAGAAATGGGCAAGTCGCCAAAACGTCAATCACAGCACGATGACGTCATCAACATTTGAGATGAATGTTACATCACTAGATGTCAATAGCCGCCCCATGGCAGGTACGTAAATGTGTATATATATATATATATATATATATATATATATATATATAAACACAATGATATTAAAAGAAAAACAGACTAAGATTGGTAGGTGAAGGTCAAATAGATAGGTAAGATAGAGAGAGAGAGATGATGGATTGATATTAATCTCTTGTTTTCAGTAGTACGTCTTTCATCCTACCACCTCCCCCCTCTCCCCCACCAAGCACATCCCAGTGTTCATCGACTACGCAGGTACCACGTTAGACAAAAGGTATGTTACTGGACTCGCTGTGATGACCCGAGCACACACCCCACGCCAGGGCCGTTTTAAGGCCATCGCATGCCCTAGGCACTTTCAAAGTCGTAGGCCCTCCCCGATTTCATTTTAAAATATTTTTTCAAAAATGCACCGGCAAATATTTGCCATTCTGGCTTTCGTAAGCCCTTGAAAAGTTCGTAGGCCCTCCCCGATTTCATTTTAAAATATTTTTTCAAAAATGCACCGGCAAATATTTGCCATTCTGGCTTTCGTAAGCCCTTGAAAAGTTCGTAGGCCCTAGTCACAGTGCCTACTGTGCCTATATGATAAAGCGGCCCTGCCACCAGCCCACCTCGCCGGATCCGAACACGGTCCCTCACAGCAGTCCCTCTAAACGACAATTTATTTCCAGTGTGTGATCAGAGGAAGAGTATGAGGTGGGGAGGGGTGGTAGCTGGAGGCGAGATTATCAAGGACCTAAGAGCAGTGAGCACTAGCTGGATTTAAAGTCCACTTGTACCATAACTCCTGATGAAAATATCACAATAGTGTCCAAACCCCCCCCCACCCCACATCCCCACCTCTTAGTCCAACCCATCCCGCCCTAACAACAGGGAAATCTCCATATCGTGCGACTTTCATTCTTTCATTTCCGGGTTAAAACGCTGCAGATAAACTATAAATAAATAAACAAAAGCCAATGGGCATGGATGCAGCTGCCCGAAACGCTAGAAAACATTTAGCATCTAATTAAACATGGAAACAAGGAAAAGAGCACCATGGAATACTCCACATTGTTATTTTTTCCCTTTCTTTCCACAGTTTCCTGCCCCTGTCTCATTTTTTTTTGTATTAATTATGTAAAATAAACAGATTCCTAATCATCCATCTTCGTTTTTTTTTTGTTCAATTTAATTACTTTTTATTTCTTTTGTTTGAACAAATAGAATCTGAATAAATAGACTAGGCGAGTTTATGTAAGACATTACCGGAAGTCGATATCCCCCCCCCCCACCCCAGCTAGCCACAAAGCTAACCTTTTCCCTGTGCAGCGCTACCCCCCCCCCCCAAGTAGCCTTGACTTCCTTTCTAGTGATTACATAACTGACATGTAGTGGGGCAGACTTGTATGAACCAGTGTGTGTGTGTGTGTGTGTGTGTGGGTGTGTGGGTGGGTGTGTACTGATACAGATCAACTAATTTGATGTAATTATGACTCCCCCGGCTCCATGTAAACATTATCTCCCCCCCCCTTTCCCTTTCCCCACACATACCAACTCACAGATAAATATACAAAATGGCAATGAGAGCACAAACCACACAAAAAACCGAACTGGGCGCTGATTACAGATGAAATCTACAGGCGGTAAACGGGGAATATACAATATTATTTCATGTCCACCACTTCCCCCCCCTCGCCCCCACCCCCCCCCCCCCCGTCTACACCCCCACCCCCCACCCATCCTTCCTGGCGCAAACATGAAGAAAATAAACCAATGGCGTCATAGAACTAAAACAACGATGACGTCACACGGCAGAGTTCAAATGTTAAATTCCGACGTAAATATTGATGATAATTTTATGTTTTTGTTATTCGGAGTAAGTAGTAGTAGTTAAGTTCCCTTAGCCCTAAAGAACCATCGGGGGAGGGGGGGGGTCAGATGCAGTGTAGAATGTATATGTTTCTATAACCTCGGCATATGAAGGGATTGTGTGGTTAGCACAAAGCCCAGCCGCCTTTACTCCCCAAACTTAAGTCAGTACCCCATTTAAAGATTGGTGGACTAGTGGGACGACTTTGCACCAAAAATTCACCTGGAAAATTTCCCCATAGTTCTCACCGAGGATGGAACCCATGGACTTTAACAGTTTAAAATACAATCATGAAAAAAATCGGATCTGCCCGAAACCAAAAATAACCTAGCCTACCGATCAAGCCTAAGGGGATATAACTCTATGCAAAGGTTTTGCAGGGTACAGCCTGTAACAGATGATATTATTATTGAAGTCGCTGTAAAGACTTGTGGGACTGTAGCTGTATTGCCCTTATTCAGTCGCGTGTGCAATGTGTTGTGGCGACACCACGTAAGGTAGGTAGGTCGGTGACTGTGGAATGGCTGGGGGGTTTGAACCCGTGACCTACAGCATGCAGATCAGGCTCACAAACAAAACGCCACGCACCCCCCCCCATTAGAAGAAATGTGTTCACTGGTGACACAATCCAGACGCCTCATCGACACCAGAGCCGTCATTAAAGAATCATGGGGCCCCATAATGAACGACTTTTAAAAAAAATGTAATATAAAATGTCAAAAAAAAAACGGCATAGGGGCGGTCCTTTAATCATTGGGCCAAGTTGTTTATTGGGACCATGTCCTAGGGCCCATGTTCTTAGGCGACACTAGTTCTTTTAACTAAGCTCAATATAAATCTGAGAGCTTACAGCATATATGTTAGTCATAGTAATCCTTGTATGGTCCTTACAGCGTGTTTTGTAATTGACGGTTTAGAGCTGTTTCATCGAGAGTATTTTAGTGTTTATCAAATGACATCATCAAAAATACAATACTCATAATAAGAAGATTGGTGTATCAAGTTTTCTGACCTTTATGCTCAGTGCGTTTTTATTAATATTTATTTTAACTTAAATCATTATGTGATATCTCTAGTTCATGGGTCGGCGACCTGCGGCTCGCCAGCCGCATGCGGCTCTTTCGATGTCAATTTGCGACTCTTTCGATGTCAAATTGCGGCCTTCCAGTTCAAAGCGCAAATAGTTATAATGATATTATTTTATATACCTATTCCTAATCAAATACCATAATATTGATAAAAAATACAATTTGAGTGGCTGTTTAAATACTGAGAAAATTGTAAATTCTAGCTTTTGGCTCTTCCATCTCAAAAGGTTGCCGACCCCTGACCTAGTTTCACTAAAGTCAATGTGGTTCGAACATTAAATTCGCTCTTAGGTGCCACTCAAATTCTTTTGGAGTTAGTTCCCTTTGACCCATGTTCGCATATCTATAAAAAACAAAAAATTAAAAACAATACTTCCACTTTACCCTAACGTAACAAAATTGATGACTTTACAAGAAAATACAAAAAGTTGAAAAAAAAAACCCAAAAATTGTGAAAGGCTGCGTAGAATTGAAAACCTTATTCAACATCAAACAAGGACGCCAGTGCATCCAGATTCTATCTACATCCTTCCAGAGAGCCATAGTAGCTAACGTGTCCTTCATGAAAACAGGACGTACGGCTCAAGTGTTGTGCGCCTGGGCCACGTTAGCGACGTTAACGTAATGCAGACACGGCGCAATCAATGTGGGCGCATAAATATACATTTTTTTTTGTTGTTGTTTAATGATTACCACTTCGACATATGGGTAACACAATCCTCGCTAGCTGGGTTTTTTTCTTGGTTTTTTTTTTTTTTGCGCGAGCTCTTTTTATGAAAGCTGTGATTAATAAATATATATATATATATGCCTAGGTTGTTGCGTGTTTTTGTTTACAATTAAATATGAGTATCCAAAGAAAAAAAATTAACGATAAAAAAATTGTCAAGGAAACAAGCAAAAACCAAATGAGTGGCCAGAATGCAACAAAAACAACAACAGCAAAAAGTAACGGCCAATATGTCTCAAGTTCCATAGCAGATGGTCGAACCTCTACAACTTTCCATGCGCAGTTATTCGGCGCTGAGGCTGGATAATACCTATTATGTCTCATTGCTTCCAGGTCACAACCGATCGACGCTAAAAAAAAAACACACACACACATACAAAATGGAAAAGGGGGTAAGGGAGGAAAATGGTTTTGCTGGAGGTTGAAGAACACAAAAATTTTGTACAGATTTGACGGTGTCGATGCAGGGACATGTTTTACTTGGTAAAGACTTGCCAGTGATGTCTGGACTTCAAAGAAACACGCTGGCAGACGTACGTACCAGCTAAACCCTACGAACTGTGTTTTTTTCCCCTCCTTTTTTTCAGATTGGTCATATATATATATATATATATATATATATATATATATATATATATATATATATATATATATATATATATATATATATATATATATACACACATATATATATATTCTTTTTGTTTTACTTTTTTTTTTAATTTGACCCAAAATTTTGCCAAGACTCCACCATACTTAAAAAAAACTAACAGTTGTAGAATTTTATTTGTGTGTGTGTGTAACTTTTCGTTTTGTTCTCAGCATCGCGTTTACATTAGATATAGGATAATTTATCACGGTGTACTTAAACTGATGTTCATCGGCTAGAAGATGATTTTCTTCTGTAGAACTCTTAAATTCGGTCGCGGGTCTATACAAAAATTGAAGAGGGGTGGGGAGAGGAGACCTGAGAGATAATTCCTATTATTATTATTATTATTATTATCGCGGATTCATCAGTGACTATTTGTTGACATATACATCTCAAGAATCTGTTGTTGGTTGTACACAGTCCATAAGATGATAAACTCTTTCAGTTGTACACAGTCCATATGATGATAAACTCTTTCAGTTGTACACAGTCCATATGATGATAAACTCTTTCAGTTGTACACAGTCCATATGATGATAAACTCTTTCAGTTGTACACAGTCCATATGATGATAAACTCTTTCAGTTGTACACAGTCCATATGATGATAAACTCTTTCAGTTGTACACAGTCCATATGATGATAAACTCTTTCGGTTGTACACAGTCCATATAATGATAAACTCTTTCAGTTGTACACAGTCCGTATGATGATAAACTATTTCAGTTGTACACAGTCCATATAATGATAAACTATTTCAGTTGTACACAGTCCATATAATGATAAACTCTTTCAGTTGTACACAGTCCATATAATGATAAACTATTTCAGTTGTACACAGTCCATATAATGATAAACTATTTCAGTTGTACACAGTACATATGATGATAAACTATTTCAGTTGTACACAGTCCATATAATGATAAACTATTTCAGTTGTACACAGTCCATATAATGATAAACTATTTCAGTTGTACACAGTACATATGATGATAAACTCTTTCAGTTGTACACAGTACACATGATGATAAACTATTTCAGTTGTACACAGTACACATGATGATAAACTCTTTCAGTTGTACACAGTCCATATAATGATAAACTATTTCAGTTGTACACAGTCCATATAAAGATAAACTATCTCAGTTGTACACAGTACATATGATGATAAACTATTTCAGTTGTACACAGTCCATATAATGATAAACTATTTCAGTTGTACACAGTCCATATAATGATAAACTATTTCAGTTGTACACAGTACATATGATGATAAACTATTTCAGTTGTACACAGTACATATGATGATAAACTATTTCAGTTGTACACAGTCCATATAATGATAAACTATTTCAGTTGTACACAGTACATATGATGATAAACTATTTCAGTTGTACACAGTCCATATAATGATAAACTATTTCAGTTGTACACAGTCCATATAATGATAAACTATTTCAGTTGTACACAGTACATATGATGATAAACTATTTCAGTTGTACACAGTACACATGATGATAAACTATTTCAGTTGTACACAGTCCATATAATGATAAACTATTTCAGTTGTACACAGTCCATATAAAGATAAACTATCTCAGTTGTACACAGTACATATGATGATAAACTATTTCAGTTGTACACAGTCCATATAATGATAAACTATTTCAGTTGTACACAGTCCATATAATGATAAACTATTTCAGTTGTACACAGTACATATGATGATAAACTATTTCAGTTGTACACAGTACATATGATGATAAACTATTTCAGTTGTACACAGTCCATATAATGATAAACTATTTCAGTTGTACACAGTACATATGATGATAAACTATTTCAGTTGTACACAGTCCATATAATGATAAACTATTTCAGTTGTACACAGTCCATATAATGATAAACTATTTCAGTTGTACACAGTACATATGATGATAAACTATTTCAGTTGTACACAGTACACATGATGATAAACTATTTCAGTTGTACACAGTCCATATAATGATAAACTATTTCAGTTGTACACAGTACATATAATGATAAACTATTTCAGTTGTACACAGTACACATGATGATAAACTATTTCAGTTGTACACAGTCCATATAATGATAAACTATTTCAGTTGTACACAGTACATATGATGATAAACTATTTCAGTTGTACACAGTACACATGATGATAAACTATTTCAGTTGTACACAGTACATATGATGATAAACTATTTCAGTTGTACACAGTACATATGATGATAAACTATTTCAGTTGTACACAGTACACATGATGATAAACTCTTTCAGTTGTACACAGTACACATGATGATAAACTATTTCAGTTGGACACAGTACACATTATGATAAACTCTTTCAGTTGTACACAGTCCATATAATGATAAACTATTTCAGTTGTACACAGTCCATATAATGATAAACTATTTCAGTTGTACACAGTACATATGATGATAAACTATTTCAGTTGTACACAGTCCATATGATGATAAACTCTTTCGGTTGTACACAGTCCATATGATGATAAACTCTTTCCGTTGTACACAATCCATTGATGATAAACTCTTTCGGTTGTACACAGTCCATATAATGATAAACTCTTTCAGTTGTACACAGTCCATATAATGATAAACTATTTCAGTAGTACACAGTACATATGATGATGAACTATTTCAGTTGTACACAGTCCATATAATGATAAACTCTTTCAGTTGTACACAGTCCATATAATGATAAACTATTTCAGTTGTACACAGTCCATATAATGATAAACTATTTCAGTTGTACACAGTACATATGATGATAAACTATTTCAGTTGTACACAGTCCATATAATGATAAACTCTTTCAGTTGTACACAGTCCATATAATGATAAACTATTTCAGTTGTACACAGTCCATATAATGATAAACTATTTCAGTTGTACACAGTACATATGATGATAAACTATTTCAGTTGTACACAGTACATATGATGATAAACTATTTCAGTTGTACACAGTCCATATAATGATAAACTATTTCAGTTGTACACAGTCCATATGATGATAAACTATTTCAGTTGTACACAGTCCATATGATGATAAACTATTTCAGTTGTACACAGTACATATGATGATAAACTATTTCAGTTGTACACAGTACACATGATGATAAACTATTTCAGTTGTACACAGTACACATGATGATAAACTATTTCAGTTGTACACAGTACATATGATGATAGACTATTTCAGTTGTACACAGTACATATGATGATAGACTATTTCAGTTGTACACAGTACAAATGATGATAAACTATTTCAGTTGTACACAGTACATATGATGATAAACTATTTCAGTTGTACACAGTACACATGATGATAAACTATTTCAGTTGTACACAGTACACATGATGATAAACTATTTCAGTTGTACACAGTACACATGATGATAAACTATTTCAGTTGTACACAGCACACATGATGATAAACTCTTTCAGTTGTACACAGTCCATATAATGATAAACTATTTCAGTTGTACACAGTCCATATGATGATAAACTATTTCAGTTGTACACAGTCCATATAATGATAAACTATTTCAGTTGTACACAGTCCATATGATGATAAACTATTTCAGTTGTACACAGTACACATGATGATAAACTATTTCAGTTGTACACAGTACATATGATGATAAACTATTTCAGTTGTACACAGTACACATGATGATAAACTATTTCAGTTGTACACAGTACACATGATGATAAACTATTTCAGTTGTACACAGTACACATGATGATAAACTATTTCAGTTGTACACAGTACACATGATGATAAACTATTTCAGTTGTACACAGTACACATGATGATAAACTATTTCAGTTGTACACAGTACACATGATGATAAACTATTTCAGTTGTACACAGTACACATGATGATAAACTATTTCAGTTGTACACAGTACACATGATGATAAACTATTTTAGTTGTACACAGTACACATGATGATAAACTATTTCAGTTGTACACAGTACACATGATGATAAACTCTTTTAGATTCAAACATCCCCCCTTCTCCCCTTCTCCCTTCCTCCACCCCCCCCCCCCCCCAAACTTATTTCTTATATTCATGTAGATTCAATCAATGACAATGAAACGAAGCTGGTAAAATAAGCTAGGAATGAAACTTACAGATGCTGTTTTCGTATTTATTTTTAAAAATCCAACTGTATACTTTTATTATCTTAGTCTATTTCCCCCCCCCCCCCTCAGATAACCCGACGTATCTCACACCGGAAGTACCACAGGGGCAGTATCTACACAAATGGAAACGGTCTTCTCGTGGTCGCCATATTTGTAAAAGTAACGACTTCTGACACAGGTTATAAACAAATCACTCCGCACAAGTAGTCCACGCCACTACCCACCAGCATACCCGGCTACCTATTATAGCAGGCCCGTCATCAGTCGGGGAGAAGGGAGAAGGCTCAGACCATATGTTTGGAGAGCTGAGCTAAAATTAATCTTAAAATTAGGTTTTAAATTTGTGACGAATAGTCTCAGGGGGAAATAGAGATTTAAACAAAAAATTACATTTTGTGATTATTATGATCTATCTATCTATCTATCTATCTATCTATCTATCTATCTATCTATCTATCTATCTATCTATCTATCTATCTATCTATCTATCTATCTATCTATCTATCTATCTATCTATCAATCTATATATCTATCTATCTATCTATCTATCAATCTATCAATCTATCTATCTATCTATCTATATGTCTATCTATCAATCTATCAATCTATCAATCTATCAATCTATCAATCTATCAATCTATCAATCTATCAATCTATCAATCTATCAATCTATCAATCTATCAATCTATCTATCTATATGTCTATCTATCTATCTATCTATCTATCTATCTATCTATCAATCTATCTATCTATCTATCTATCTATCTATCTATCTATCTATCTATATGTCTATCTGTCTATCTAAATCTCTCTATATATATCTATATATATCTATCTATATATCTATATCTATATATCTACCTATCTACTAACGAATATATTATAATAAAATACATTGGTATATCGACACCGTATTCCTTAAGCTACACTAAAACCCTTCACAGCTGACGTTGAAGGCATGATGTATGATTGTTATAAAAATAAAAACTAGAATGAATATTGTTTCATCTGATTTTGACATTCGGAATTTAACAACATTTGGAATCAGATCACGTGCCTGCATATCTTATAAACCAAAAGAATTTTCAATTATAAATAATAAGCTGTTTTCTTTTCGGAAAAAAACCCAATAAAGGTAAAATAAAGATTACACCAACTATTCATATATATATATATATATATATATATATCTATATATATATATATATATATATATATATATATGTATATAGTGGTGTATTAATTGATAGCTTTACACGTCAGCAAGTTTAAACTAAGGTTAAAAAAAAAGGTGAAAATTCCCATTGGTTAAGTTTCGCTGTATGGGCGCGTGCGCCTCAAATGACGCGTGACGCCTCGTTCTTGAGCTTCATTTACATTCAAGTTTCCAGTGGCTGCAGCTCATTAGGCCGGTGCTGTGAAAACATTGCGCGCTGGAAGATGAAAATTGGTTAATGACCCCTGGACCTTTGGAGAACCTTATGGCTCAATACATTCTTATTTTACTTGTAGATGGAGTTTTGTTGGTGTTATTGTTTGTGTCAATATGAATAATTTAAAACAGTGGTTCACAAATTGAGAAACAATATTGCCTTTGCAATATACAATGATTGAAATGGTACATTTCGGCGATCTACGACGGCACGACGACGAAAACAGAAAAAACAAGCAATTAAGCCTGTTCCATTCTGGACACAGGACGTGTTAGCGCATTTTCGTGTTATGTATCAGTACGTTTGTTAGCTTTCAGTAAATATTTGTAAATTTTGGAAATGTTTATAAATTCAATTGTGTAATGCATATATTTGTAAAAAAAAAAATTATAAAGACGTTTCTTTATATTTGAAAAAAAAATTATTGTCTCTTAAATCTAACTACAAGTGGTTTGTGGTTACTGAAATAGGACTCATAATTGAAAACATTCTAAATTATAGTCATTTAATCGTCCGAAAACTCCGTCAATTGTTGCATAGCTCTGATACTTTCAATTAAACTCAGAACACAAGCTTACTATTTCATTTGATGAGTTTCTTAATAAATCTTGGTGAAACTACGTGCTGCAGTATTTCGCACCAAATGAACGGGTTATTGAACGTACAAGGTGTATATATAATATATAAGCCCCTTAGGAGCCCTGAATCCCGGCCCTCAGAGGTCCTATCGCAAAATGAACTTTTGATGTACACATGGCAGGCCAAGACCTACAAAATGATATGTACATCATGGGTCTAGGACTTATAGTTGCTGAGATATAGCGCTCCTTTATTAATATAGCTTATATAGTAAAAAACGGTACTAAGGCCCCTTTTACGGCCCTGAGAGGTCAGATCGCGAAATGAAAAAAAGTCATTTCTTGGCAGGCCAAGACCTACAAAATGATATATACATCATGGGTCTAGGACTTATGGTTGTTGAGATCTAGGGTGTACACGGACAGACAAAACGGGGACAATAGAGCATTTTTTTTTCGAAAATGCTCTAAAAATAAATTGTAAATGGACTGCATAAGTGATGACGTAATTTTCAAAATTACTCTCTACACCAAAAGTTGTCTAATGCTGTCACTCAAAAAGTTCTTTAATACATTTTTCTCTTTAAAAAATAAACAACCTTTTTTTTTATTCTGATTCTCATCAAATGCGTGACATTGTCATTTAACTTGTAGATTTATTCCATGATATTTATAGTAGATATAGCTAAATGATCTCACCGAATATTACTTTCGAGTTTATTCTCACGGCAGAATTAAGACTAATTGTGAGTGTGGCTAACCCTTGTTCTCAGTTCAACAATCCTGTGTGAACCATAGATACATAAGACTAGATCGCTTACGGGCTATGGAAACGTGTTAATTGGTCGGTGCTCGAATACCACTGAGCTATATATTTAGTATAGAGCTCAGTGTAGAATACAATGAGTATAACCTATATATTTTTTACAAATTCTTTGCAACTATGATGACGTAGTACGCATTTAAATCTTTAGTAACCGAAATTAATAGCAGAAGACATTTTGCATTGTTTGCCTTGGACACATTAGTAGATTTTAAAAGCGCCAACCTCTAGCATGAATGGGGATTATTTTTTTATTAAAAAGGAAAAAAAATCTTTTTCGGTAAAAAATAAAGAACTGTACAGAATTGTACTCTTCTCTTTTTAAAGTTAGGGTCCGCAAATTTAACACTTTTTTCGGTCTCTATTAAATAAGCATAAGCCGTCTAGTCTATATATCTATGGTGTGAACATTCAAGCCATAACAAAGCACTTCATTGGAAAAAAAAAAATAATAAAAAACATGTTTTTTTTTTCTTTTTTCAATCAGCTACAAATGAGTTACAGGGTCAAGAAAATAAAGAGCGTAGAAAAATAATTAAAAAAAAATGGCAGCAAGATTTAAGTTGTTTTTTTTTTTAATCCAAACCAAATGATCAAGGCACTGGTCGTCTGCTCAACACATGTTTCAACACAATTATCCTACACCGGCCCGTGTTCTTCATTTTTTTAATGAAATCACTCACGTCCATATGGTGGTCCGCGCAGCTGGAAGAGGTGGGCCCCACGCTGCGTGAACTCTAGCACCCACCCCTGATCCACAAGGGAGCGTCAACATGCAGAGGGTCCAAAAATAACCAGCCCCCTACTACAACTGGGAAGTGGCGGCGCATAAGGAAATCAATCCGCGTGAACTGACTTCTGAACATTCTTTAGAATGTAGTCCCGGGGCGTGGCCAGTTACACTTTTGACAAGTAAATCTCCAGACTCGATCTAGGTTGTTTTTTTTTCAACCTCGTTATGATCTTCAAAAACCAAAACTATGAACGTAAAAAGCAATTCATCTCATTAAGTTTGGCGGGGTTTTTTTTATTAGCAAAAGAAAAGAAAAAAAAAAAGAAGAAGGATGCGCTCTTTTCAAAACATTTTTTATGCGGTTATTTCCAGTTATATCCAGCTGTATCCAGCTATATCCAGTCGTATCCAGCTATATCTCGTTATTTCCAGTTATATTCAGCTTTATCCAGATATATCTCGTTGTATCCAGCTATATATCGTTGTAACCAGCTATATCCAGCTGTATCCAGCTATATCTCGTTGTTTCCAGTTATATCCAGCTGTATCCAGCTATATCCAGCTACATCTCGTTGTTTCCAGTTATATCCAGCTGTATCCAGCTATATCGTTTCCAGTTATATCCAGCTGTATCCAGCTATATCTCGTTGTATCCAGCTATATCTCGTTGTTTCCAGCTATATCCAGCTATATCCCGTTGTATCCAGCTATATCCCGTTGTATCCAGCTATATCTCGTTGTTTCCAGTTATATCCAGCTGTATCCAGCTATATCCCGTTGTTTCCAGCTATATCCCGTTGTTCCCAGCTATATCCCGTTGTTTCCAGCTATATCCCGTTGTATCCAGCTTATACAGTACGACAAAGAACTCATGAAAACTTTCACGTGGAACTAAACACATTATTTTGCAGTTGTGTTTTTTTTATTTAACTTTTTTTTTGTACGTAAGTGTGAATTCAATAAAACAAAAACATTAACATTTTATGACATCATTTCTTGCATATCGGACTGGTCACATCTACGAAACTAATGTTTTCTTTTGTCTGTTAGTTTTCTTGTGCGCATACAACAGCTGAGAGACAGACCTATCCGAAAATAAACCTATTTTTATGTTTACATTGTCTTTATATGTTGTGTTTACTGTCTGGAGTATCCTATCGCTGGTCAGCGATCTCTTCACCTCCCCCCCCCCCACCCGCTCAACCACATATATTACTCCCCCCCCCCCACCCTTCTCCTGTTTATCTCTTAAAGATGGCAACACGTTTACATCATTGTCTTCATTAAGGTATGGAGAAGGAGTGGTGGTGGTGGTGGTGTGGGGGGGGGGGGGTGTTGTCGGTCGGAGCGGTCGGGGCATGTTATCCCACCTTCTGGCCAGACGTGTCAGCTTCCATTATGATGCCTGATAACGTCCTCACCTCGCAGTCTCTGACCTGAACCCCCTGCAGGGATCTAGACGGGTTTTACAGGTCAGAAGTGAAAAATAATCCGCCCCGGCTCTTTCTGTTGAGCCCCCGACTCCCCCCTTCCCACCCCACCGCCTTTCACCGACACACTTCTGGATTGCTGGTATTTGTTGGTTGTTTCTTCAGGTTATGTCCGAGAATTGCTCGATGAGAAATACAAGAAATTGGATTCTTAAGTTGTTGTTTTTTTCCCCGCTTATGTCTAGACTCGAGACGGCGAGCTGTACAGTCTACTGTCACAATATGCTGTCTACGGAGTCTACTGTCACAATATGCTGTCTACGGAGTCTACTGTCACAATATGCTGTCTACGGAGTCTACTGTCACAATATACTGTCTACGGAGTCTACTGTCACAATATGCTGTCTACGGAGTCTACTGTCACAATATGCTGTCTACGGAGTCTACTGTCACAATATGCTGTCTGCTGGAGGTCTACTGTCCTATTATGCTGTCTACGGAGTCTACTGTCACAAGTATGCTGTCTACGGAGTCTGTCACAATATGCTGTCTGCAGTCTGTCACAATATGCTGTCTACGGAGTCTACTGTCACAATATACTGTCTGCAGGTTAGTCTACTGTGTCACAATATGCTACGGAGTCTCACAATATGCTGTCTACGGAGTCTACTGTCACAATATGTCAATACTACGGAGTCTACTGTCACAATATGCTGTCTACGGAGTCTACTGTCACAATATGCTGTCTACGGAGTCTACTGTCACAATATACTGTCTACGGAGTCTACTGTCACAATATGCTGTCTACGGAGTCTACTGTCACAATATGCTGTCTACGGAGTCTACTGTCACAATATGCTGTCTACGGAGTCTACTGTCACAATATGCTGTCTACGGAGTCTACTGTCACAATATGCTGTCTACGGAGTCTACTGTCACAATATGCTGTCTACGGAGTCTACTGTCACAATATGCTGTCTACGGAGTCTACTGTCACAATATGCTGTCTACGGAGTCTACTGTCACAATATGCTGTCTACGGAGTCTACTGTCACAATATGCTGTCTATGGAGTCTACTGTCACAATATGCTGTCTACGGAGTCTACTGTCACAATATGCTGTCTACGGAGTCTACTGTCACAATATGCTGTCTACGGAGTCTACTGTCACAATATGCTGTCTACGGAGTCTACTGTCACAATATGCTGTCTACGGAGTCTACTGTCACAATATGCTGTCTACGGAGTCTACTGTCACAATATGCTGTCTACGGAGTCTACTGTCACAATATGCTGTCTACGGAGTCTACTGTCACAATATGCTGTCTACAGAGTCTACTGTCACAATATGCTGTCTACGGAGTCTACTGTCACAATATGCTGTCTACGGAGTCTACTGTCACAATATGCTGTCTACAGAGTCTACTGTCACAATATGCTGTCTACGGAGTCTACTGTCACAATATGCTGTCTACGGAGTCTACTGTCACAATATGCTGTCCTACCTTACGGAGTCTACTGTCACAATATGCTGTCTACGGAGTCTACTGTCACAATATGCTGTCTACGGAGTCTACTGTCACAATATGCTGTCTACGGAGTCTACTGTCACAATATGCTGTCTACTTGGAGTCTACTGTCACAATATGCTGTCTACGGAGTCTACTGTCACAATATGCTGTCTATCTGTTACACTGAGTCTACTGTCACAATATGCTTTGTTATTAAATATCTGTTGTCTACATATTTACTGTCACAATATGCTGTCTACGGAGTCTACTGTCACAATATGCTGTCTACGGAGTCTACTGTCACAATATGCTGTCTACGGAGTCTACTGTCACAATATGCTGTCTACAGGTCTACTGTCACAATATGCTGTCTCTACGAGTCTACTGTCACAATATGCTGTCTGAGGTCTACTGTCACAATATGCTGTCTGCAGGTCTACTGTCACAATATGCTGTCTGCAGGTCTACTGTCACAATATGCAGGTCTACTGTCACAATATGCTGTCTACGAGTCTACTGTCACAATATGCTGTCTACGGAGTCTACTGTCATATGCTGTCTACGGAGTCTACTGTCACAATATGCTGTCTACGAGTCTACTGTCAATATGCTGTCTGCAGGTCTACTGTCACAATATGCTGTCTACGGAGTCTACTGTCACAATATGCTGTCTACGGAGTCTACTGTCTACAATATGCTGTCTACGGAGTCTACTGTCACAATATGCTGTCTACGGAGTCTACTGTCACAATATGCTGTCGAGTTATTTAACTATGGCTACGGAGTCTACTGTCACAATATGCTTATCTCTCTGGAGTCTACTGTCACAATATGCTGTCTACGGAGTCTACTGTCACAATATGCTGTCTACGGAGTCTACTGTCTACAATATGCTGTCTGCACGGAGTTTTTTTTTTTTTTTTTTTTCCGGTCTACTGTCACAATATGCTGTCTACGGAGTCTACTGTCACAATATGCTGTCTACGGTCTACTGCCACAATATGCTGTCTACGAAGTCTACTGTCACAATATTTTCTGTCTACGGAGTCTACTGTCACAAATATGCTGTCACAAAAAGAGTCTACTGTCACAATATGCTGTCTGCAGGTCTACTGTCACAGCTATGCTGTCTGCAGGTCTACTGTCACAATATGCTGTCTCACTGAGGTCTACTGTCACAATATGCTGTCTACGGAGTCTACTGTCACAATATGCTGTCTGAATTCTACTGCCATACTTGTCGAGGTTACTTGTCACAATATGCTTGTCTACGGAGTCTACTGTCACAATATGCTGTCTACGGAGTCTACTGTCACAATATGCTGCTCACGGAGTCTACTGTCACAATATGCTGCTCCACGGAGTCTACTGTCACAATATGCTGTCTACTGAGTCTACTGTCACAATATGTCACGAGCCCATCAAGCCAATATGCTGTTCACGGAGTCTACTGTCACAATATGCTGTCTACGGAGTCTACTGTCACAATATGCTATTCACGGAGTCTACTGTCAAGCACATGCCCACGGAGTCTACTGTCACAATATGCTGTCTAACGGAGTCTACTGTCACAATATGCTGTCTACGGAGTCTACTGTCACAATATGCTGTCTACGGAGTCTACTGTCACAATATGCTGTCTACGGAGTCTACTGTCACAATATGCTTCTACCAAGTCTATGCAGCCTCCTGTCTACGGAGTCTACTGTCACAATATACTGTCTACGGAGTAGCTTCTATAGGATAGCGGTCACAGTCGTTGGCATTTTAACCCAACAGCCGTGTGTTCGAATGGGCGAGGGGGTGGGGGGTATTAATCACGGTTCCGTGAGTGCGAAGCATATTCCATTGATGTTACATTCAGCTACTGACTATCAATGAGCTTGTAATGAACTACAAATGTTCCACCCGACCCTGCATTACGCCTTTGAGTAACAATTAGTCTTGTTTTACACATTGGGCCCATTTCCAATATTCACACAATGTCTGAGGAGGCGGTGACATGAGGAGGGCTAACAGAATGGCAGGAGCGTCATTATTGGTCAGAAATGACGTAGACAGAGAAAGGTGTGCTGGGTGAAAATTCTACTGACAACAGGTAGCTGATTCGCTATGAGGTTCTCATGATTGTTTTTTTTTTCTAATCTACACTTTTGGAGACAATATGCTTTACATAAAAAAATGCACAATTTATGTATACAAAATTAAAAATCCCCTTTGCTGAAATAGTCATCGGGGCGGGTAAATAGCAGAATCCATCTTATGTTTCTGTAGACCAGAGCAAGTTATGGGTCACTGAGCTTGGCCCATGACCCATATGACCCATCAAGTTCTTGACCCAGATCCCATCATGACCCATTGAATGTTGTTATTTTCAAGATGGCGGCCGTCGCCATAGAAACCATTTTGAAATTTAAAAAATCAGCGCGACGACGGGTTTTTTTTTTTAGGGTCGGGCGGAGACTAAGGATGGGTCGTGGGTCAAGGCATTGACCCATGACCCATGTGACCCATCCAATTTTGCGACCCATTTGACCCATTGAGCCCATTCCTTTATACTGCCCCAGGCACGGCATTGAAACTATTATGAAAAGGGTTGTGTAGCCAGCGCAACGCTCTCTGTCTCTCTTGAACTCTCTCAGTGATAACTACGGTCTGAGACTTAGTCTCTCAGAGCCCTCAACATCTGGGAACTGCCATAAAGGCCAATGGCCAGCAAGCTGCCGGACTGGTCCACCCTGTGGTCCGCCAGCTCCGAAGGGGACTCAAAAAGTACAAGATCCACGGTTTCCTCAACTTCAGTGTCTGCAAAAGGAAATCAACATTGGGCCCCTCAAGCGCAGCACAACGCCCGGGCCGCCTTTACTTCCACAGATAGAGTCGGACACCCATCTAAGGATGAGTGGACTTTCAACCAACTTTCCAAAAGGTTCTGGACAATACATTCGCTGATTCCCAACGAGGATTGAACCCGGGACACACTACACCATTCTGCAAGTATATAAGTATGCATACAATAATTGTGTTGCATTCGCTGATTCCCAACGAGGATTGGAACACGGGACACACTACACCATTCTGCAAGTATAAGTATGCACACAATAATTGTGTTACATTCGCTGTGATTCCCAGTGAGGCTTGAACCCGGGACACACTACACCGCTCTGCAAGTATTATAAGTATGCATACAATATTCGTATCGCGTCTATCGTTGAGATGGTAGTTAAAAAAAACAAAAAAAAAAACCTTGTTAAGTCAATATCCGGTGATTCTACCTGAGAAACTTATCCAAGATACACCTGAGTGTGGAGAATGCATGGAGTGGATCCACTCCAGAGGTTTTCTCTTGTCCAGGTGGTGATTTCAACTGGCTGTCAGGTAACAAGGGGGAGGGGGCTTTTTGAATTTTAAAAGAAAAAAAAAATAACAAGAGAAGGAGAAACTACTTTGTGAAAACTAGAGAACCAGTTCAAGATTTACTCGGTTTTTCTAGGTTTTTTTTATGTTTGTTTTTAATATTTTTTTTTTTCAATTTTTTTTAGCTCTGTGTGATGTGGCATTTCAGAACAAAAAGAAAAGGTCTTGCAATAAAGTTTGTTAAACAATTCTTACAGTTGGTAAGAATGTTCATCATTCATGTTATATTCAAACGTTGAGTGAATGTTGCGCTATTCCTTAAGTCAAGACCGTCGTAATGAATCGGTTCCACGCTACTGAACCAAATGTATTTTATGGTTGAACAAATGGCCCCGGCAGAGAGACCGACACTTGTGTGTGTGTGGGGGGGTCCCACGACCTTTTAAAACGGCCCTGCATCTAAATGTGTGCGTCAGTAGTAGTAGGGCCGTTTACATTCTTAGGGTTTTTTTTTTTATTTTCCCTCAAGAGGTTGTGTTTTTTAAGGCCATATTGGGTTGTAAGGTTTTATTTGAGATTTATATATATATGAAAGCTTGAGTTTTACGTACACCTGCATGAACTGCACTGTACCCCTTGGGGTTTGCGTACCACAGCGGAATTAGGTTAAGTGTACAGCTCTCTACAAGCAGTAGTGACACCTGACGAGCTAGCGGTAACGACACCTGACGAGCTAGCGGTAGCGACTCCTGGCGAGCTAGCAGTAGCGAGCACCTGACGAGCTAGCGGTAACGACACCTGACGAGCTAGCAGTAGCGACACCTGACGAGCTAGCGGTAACGACACCTGACGAGCTAGCGGTAGTGACACCTGACGAGCTAGCGGTAACGACACCTGACGAGCTAGCGGTAGCGAACCCTGAGGAGCTAGCGGTAGCGACCCCTGAGGAGCTAGCGGTAGCGACACCTGACGATCTAGCGGTAACGACACCTGACGAGCTAGCAGTAGCGACATATTACAAGCAAGTTTCCTCATTTAAAAAAAAATGCGGCCCAAAGCCCGTTGCTAATGCAATAAATTTATGACCCCTGAGGTAAGAATTGAAACTTTGTTTTTTTCGTGTTCTGTTCTCCAATCTCTTTGTTATTTTTAAAGCCATTAGTGTTTCTTTTACCATTGCCTCCTACAGGTAAGGTGAATGAACAGTTCAAAAGTAGACAGGGGGAGGGGAGAGAGGGGAGCGGGGAAGAGGGGGGGGGGGTCTTCGAATGTTTCTGGGAACTGGGTCGTCAGGAGGCTCATTTTGATTACTTAAAGATTTGATCAAGCAAACATGTCAGCGTCAGCTTAAGTGACAGAATGACAAATACAAAGAACGGGTAGGTTTATGTTAGATAATGACTAGCTAGTGAGAGTGGAGTAGGGGAAGGAGAGAGGAAGAGAGAGAGAAGGAAGGTGGAGAGGGGGAGAGGAGATTGAGAAGTAGAGAGGAAAAAGAGAGGCGAGAGAGAGAGAGAGAGAGAGAGAGAGAGAGAGAGAGAGAGAGAGAGAGAGAGAAGATTGATGCCGGGATTGGTGTCTGGAGTAAATATTACGGGGCAGATGGAGAGAGTTACTGATCTTGTAATTGGGGACGGATGGTCGTCCGGTAAAGAGCTCGACTCTCTATCTTAGGGTCCCCGGGTTTGATCCCCCTAGTGGGGGCAGATGGATATTGCTACATTTTTCCGTGATATCTCCAAGGCCATCGCACTGCGGGCAATAGTGTGGGGATGAAAGAAGGGCACTATTAAAATAGTCCGATTAGTGGTTTATAGGACATAAGAGATTTAATCTCATCCTTACAGGGACTTCACACACACACGCACACTCTCTATCACTCTCTCTCTCTTTCTCTCTCTCTCTCTCTCTCTACACACAAACCAATCCTTTCTAAACACAACTTCAAGACGCAGGACTATTTATAGATTGTGGTATTCCTGGGAATAGTTACGGACGACACCTCGCGTTGTTTCGCTCGGGTTAGGTCAAGTTCAACTTTGCATTCCATGTATTTTCTTCGAAGATGTCAGCCTGTTATTTTGTTTGATGGCTTATTTAAAAAAATAAAATTACAGTAATTATATTGATTGATAAGGCGTATTTCACGCCGAAGGTGACTAGTAAATTTATATTTTACAAAGTTCTAGTTACTCTAAAACAAGGGTTTCCCAAACAATTTTTGTTTACCCTGGTACAATTTTTTAATATAATGCTGCAATGGTGAGAACCATCAACTTATTAATTTAAACGTATATACGTGTATGTCACATTTAATCTGCTTAATTTGTTTACAAAGAAAACGCATTACATTCTTTTACAGATTAATAAGTAAACTGCATGATACGACTCTCGCAGTCCAAGCGACATCACAGGATTAGTACAGTCTCTACAAATAAATCAAATGATATTTTCCACTTGTTCTAAAGGTGATTTCTTTGATTTTACAAAGTTGTCGTGCAGGGTCTTGTATAGACTTATTGGCTCACAGGCTCAAAATGTGACACAGGCTACAGTTTTGTGAACCGCTTCTTTAAGTTTAAGGATCATTATGGCTGGGTGCAACCTACGGCTCGCGAGCCGCATGCGGCTCTTTCTTTGTCAAGTTACGGCTCTTTCGATGTGAAATTGCAGACTAATCAAAATACCATAATATTGAAACAACTATTTTAGTGGCTCTTTAAAACTGAGAAAATTGTAAATTATAACTTTTGGCTCTTCCATCTCAAAAGGTTGCCTACCCCTGGTGCAGTTTATAAAAAATGTTGGCAAGGGGGAGATAAGAGCTACAACAACAAAAATACCCCAGTAATCGGTCCATTGTTCGCCGTCAATGTCGGTGCAATTGTTGGTTGTGTCCCTTTCATGTGCCTTAATGTGGCTTTTTATCAGTTCAGCTTTTATTATATGTTTACAGGGTATGTTTACAGTGTATGTTTACAGTATATGTTTACAGTATATGTTTACAGTGTATGTTTACAGTATATGTTTACAGTATATGTTTACAGAATATGTTTACAGAGTATATGTTTACAGAATATGTTTACAGTAGTATGTTTACTGTTTGTCTCATACAGTAAAATTCGCTACTGTTGCTAGCATCTTAATGAAATCTGTATATGTTACTACTGTATGTAAGTAAACACAACTGTAAAAACTGTTTCGGCCATAAGATGATTGCACAATAGAATGGAACTGAGAAATGTGCACCCACAAAAATTTAAGGGAAAAATGTCTTCCTGTTTATCCAACTGCCTGGACCAACAACACGCCATGTGCAGTTGTAAACATACACTCACACCCTCCTCCCCCTCCATCATCAGCTCCACCCCCCCCCCAACCCCACCATACACAACATCCTGAGCCGTAGCAATTCAAGATTCAGCCGAAATCTGGGTGGCCCAAGATGCCCCAGGTTGACTGGGGAGCCCAAGACGTGACCCACTGACCTAGATGAATTCTATTCTGTTTGCAGTTGTGGCCCTGATGAAAAAATCACGGCGGGAATCCTCAAACTGTTTTATCGATGGCTCCTTTCTATTGTCGTATTTCTTTGTATACAAATGTTCAACCGCCATGTTTTCTTAGTAATCCGGCGAAACTTCAAGTCTGCTTTTTTTTAAAGTGGGGTGGGGATGGAGTTAAATACTTGTGAGTGTATGTGTGTGTGTATGTGTGTGTGTGTGTGTGGGAGAGAGAGAGAGAGAGAGAGAGAGAGAGAGAGAGAGATTGTAAGCTTTCTTTAAAATAAATGACGTAATATGATATCCTGCTGTAACAAGGGGAAGTAAATTATGACGGCTGCAGGGAATACAATGGATAACTCTCGATTACTGTTTTTTTGTTATTTTAAGTGAGTTGTCTTTCGCTATTTGACATTATCTCCCTTCTTACAATGACGCACGTTAAAACACAGATCGTGGAAACTGTGGACAAAAGGTGTATTAGAACGAATTTCAGTTTAAAATAAAAACAATTTAATACTAGTTCAATAAAAATGAATAAAGTAAAATGAAATACAAGAGTATTTGAACGGTGTGCATTCGTTTCATTAAAATTTACTTCTAAGATAAATATTATTCAAACAACCTTCGGGGCAGGACCATCTTTTGGTGCGGGGCCTAGGGTCTTAGTCCACACCCCCCAAATAAGGCCCATTCTGCATGATTGCTTGTTCGTCACAGGGCAGAGTTCAGTGTGAGGACCACTGGGATTTAAAAGACATGCACACACACACACACACACACAGGGCGTGCAGTGCCCGACAGTTTTCTTCAATTCCATGTCGCCGTTATCGGTGCGTCAATCTAAGAGCACAACACAACACCCACCCTACCACCTTAATCACTCGTAGCTTCACCAGAAACCTCCCTCACGACTCCGCCCATGTGTAATATACACCGAGTCAAGTGTGTGGGGTGTAACACTGAGTTATATTTAATGGTGACTAGAAGACTTCTCACACAATTTAAAAAAAATAGACATTTTGTCACAGTTGACTTTTTTATGGTCTTTTTTTTAAATTGTTCTAAGAATTGTCATCTTTTTTTAAAATTGATCTAAGAATTGTCATCTTTTTTTAAAAATTGTTCTAAGAATTGTCGTCTTTCTTTTTAAACTTAAAAGGATGAGATGTTAATCTCTAGATCCTAATACATCACAATTGGGATAGTTATTCGCAGTGCACTTACCTCATCCCCACCATAGCCCATTGTGCAATGGACGTAGAGGCACCACGGGAGTATTTTATACGTGACTGGGAATCGAACCCCCCTCCCCCAACCCAAATCATTCAGCTCGTGTTGCAGCATGAAAATCCGGCTCGCTACCAAAACGCCATCTGCCACCCAATTTGACTATTTTAAGCTGTTTGTATTTTTAAGGAGGCATATATGTTGTTGTTGTTGTTGTTGTTGTTTTTATAGATAAGCTGGGGTTCTCCCTGGGTTTATGTGAGCCCTCGGCAAAGACGTTTAGAGACACAAGAGTGTCATTAGCAAATGTTCATGTCGGGGGGCCCCTGTTATCATTAGCTTTGACATGGCATTGCACTGAGGGGGGGGCAATGAAAGTGTGGGCCCTAGACTGGCTTATAATCTACCCACCCATAATTACGGCCCTGCCAGTATTACACCAGACTGAGAGTGATAGAAAAAATAAAAGGTTTCATCTTCACATCCCCCCCAACAAACACCTTTCACATTGGTGCACAGGTTCGTTTCATGGTGCTACTGAACCTTTTAATGTCACAGTTTATGTAACAAACACACACATACACACACACACAAACGCCATTAGCCGGAAAACGCCGAAGCAAAGCTTTTAGGGTGAACTATTTTCAATGAAAACATGGGACATCAAAAGCTAATTGTATATGTATATCAAAAGTAAAATTACGTAACGGAAGAAAAATGAAAGCCACATACAGCCTCCACCCCCTTATTGCTTACACACACACGCACAAGCACACACACACACATAACACACACACAAATAACACACATACATACACAAACACACATAACCACAGTTAGAAAGAAGACTTGTGAAGATTTCCTATGATGTTGTTTTTTTTAAATATCCTTAACCGATATCGTTGTTTGGGGAAACGAATGGTCATTTCAATTTTTTTATGAATTAATGTCCACCTAGGATGGTTGAGTAGTGTAGGGCACTTGACTGACGACCGGAGGTTCCCGGGTTTGATTATCTGGTGAGAAGCAAGGACATTTTCCTGTTCATGCTGAAAATTAGTTCAACGTTTTCCGAAGTCTATCTAGCTTTAAACAGATATCTGACTTAAGTTGAGTAAGTAAAGGCGGCTGGGCGTTGTGCTAAACAAACGATCTCTTCATATGCAGTAGTTACAGGAACAGATGGACTGTACAATTTATCTGCATCGTTGGTCCTTTAGGGTTAAGGTAACTTTACTTACTCTAAAACTGCAACAGTTTGGTTTTGATATCTCATAATATATATAAAAGCGATTTCGGCTCTGCGTTAAATCGAAAGTAAAGAATTAATACATCAGTATTCCAGTTTAAAATAAATCATGAAAAAATCGGATCTGCCCGAAACAATAACAATAACCAAGCCTACCGATGAAGCCTAAGGGGATATAACTCTATGCAAAGGTTTTGCAGGGTACAGCTAGTTGAACATATTATCTATTACTATTTCAGAGATGTGTGTTTATAGTATTGTGTTTAATTTATGGGTGTTAGAACTTAAATGTTTGAGAGGTGGGACTGGGCAGTGGCGTCAACTGCAGAAGGTCTAACTGATGTTGTAGTATGTCGGTTTTTTTCTTTCAGAAAGTTGATTTAACATTTGACTTTGCACAATACATCATCAGACGATAACAGTTTTTTATGAAACATGCCAAGTCTCTCAATTAAGAAAAACTGCATCACAAACAATTACAAAAAAAAAATGGGACTAAGGATCATTGCACTTGGTATCCAGGGGGAAACAAATTTGTCAGAGAATTAAGGTGCGATTTACCTCCCCCTTTCTAACGAGTTGTCTCCCCCGCCCCCCAACTCTCTAACCCAATCATTTCTCATTAACAACAAATAGAATCTGTAACAGTTAGTTTTGGATCAATTCACAAAGAAAACATCACAGGTGTATCTGTGCATAAGGGGTGGGGGGTGGGGGGGCAGGAGGGAGCGTGCTGTAAGCTAGTTTTTACGTCAGAGGTGTAGCTCTGCAAGAAGATAAATTGGGGACGTAAGGCAAAAGACTTTCTTGTTTATATATATATATATATATATATATATATATATATATATATAAGTGTGTGTGTATATATATTTATACAATGCATAACTTTGTCTTATTCCATGAAATATTTATGGAAATTACAGTAGTACATCGAAAAACTAATGCCACGAACACCGAATAACTTTGAATACGAATGTACGAATATTAATTGCTGTTTTTTTTTTAAACTGCTCAAGAATTCATCTGTTTCTATAACCTGGCATATGTAAGTTAGCACAACGCCCAGCCGCCTTTACTTCCCCCAACTTTCATGTCAGGTACCCATTTAAAGCTGGGTGGACTTGTGGGACGGCTTTGCATCAAATTTCACCTGGAAAAAAATTCCCATGGTTCTCACCGAGGATCAAACCCAGGAAAAACAGGTCGACTGTTGAATATCTACACACTCGGCCATCCATCCCACCTCAATAATTAGAACCTTCATCAAACGTCTCACGAGATATAGCAAACCATGGGAAGGGATATATATATATATATATATATATATATATATATATATATACTAGAAATTAACATACCTTCAATGCAATAATTGAATTTCTTTAACCCAATTAATATATTTTTTAAAGAATTTAGAACATATTAAAAAAATAATAAAAAATATATGGCCAGACATTGATAAGTTCAACTCGTTTTAAACATTAACCAGACATCGTCTGACAGACCGAACAGAAAACATAAGACCAATTAATGTTATTTATTTAATTTTTTTTTATTATTTTAATGAAGAGAACTGACATATATAACAGATGGGTGTGGGTGCTGTGATATGTAGACTTTATTTTTTAAACGGTGCAGTGGGTGGTAGATATAAGTGTGTATACATTTTTTGTATTACGTAAACTGAGATTTTTTAAGTTCTAGATTCCAAGAGGCGTGATACAGATATCATATCATAGTTGTGTGATGATTGAAACAAAGGCTGAGACTGAATATCAGGAATGGGCCACAGTGAGTCCTGGGCCACAGTGAGTCGTGAGCCACAGTGAGTCGTGAGCCACAGTGAGTGGTGGGCCACAGTGAGTCGTGGGCCACAATGAGCCATGGGCAACAGTGAGTCGTGGGCCACAATGAGTCGTGGGCCACAATGAGCCATGGGCAGCAGTGAGTCGTGGGCCACAGTGAGTCATGGGTCGCAATGAGTTGTGGGCCACAATGAGTCGTAGGCCAAAGTGAGTCGTCGACCACAATGATGTGTAGGCCACAATAAGCCGTAGGCCACAATGAGTCGTAGGCGATGGACCAAGATAAACTCGGAGATGATGGATGGGGTGTTTGAGCGAAGGATCCTACTGTCGGAAGACACCGATGTAAACAAGTATAGACGAACTTAGCACGGGCAGGCTAGCACAGCTAAACGGGGACCCCTCATGGTCATGTAGAACCCACGACGATCATAAGACTGCCCCACCCCCGTAAGGATGGGATGTTTATTTCTTAGATCGTTTTAACCATGGGACGGATTCTTTTTTAAATTCCATTCTTCCATCCCAGCCATACCCGAAAATGCAATGAACAACGGCACGCCACTGAAGAGAACTTTCACCATAGACTGGAAAATGGAAAATTCGCTCGAGTTATCATCGGAGACTGAGCCCGGGACCTTCAGGTCGACAGTCGAGCGTTTTACCGCGCTACCATCCGTAACTTCATCCCCCCCCCAGCACTTTTAAAAGCAGACAAACTCTGACAACAAATTTCACCGCTCTAAAAAGTGAAAAGTAAACAAACAAGACTTCAAATAGTAATGAGGGTGATGATGAAAGCGAACTTTCTAATGATTTTTTTTGGCGCAGCAAGCATTATCCTTTCTCTAGATAGCGCTTCTCTTCATTTACGTAAAAAACAATATCATGTATCAAATAGGTTGGCTGTCACGTGACCGGCGCCTGATAGCATAACTTATAAGAAAAGAAAAAACAAAAAAACAAATAACGACAACAGCAGCAGCAACTTTGAATAGAACACACAGCGAGGGAAAAGGTCACGTTGATCTAATTAGAGGACATTACAGGTTCACGTCATCTTCAAAGGCGTATCGGGGGCGCCAGGAAGAATTTTCCTAGACCTGGTTCACCTTTTGCCCTGCCCTTTCATACCCGATACAAACTGAGATAAAATTGCGAGTGATAACATATATAATTAGGATTTGATAGATTTTTTTTATATTTTTTTTTCTGAAAAAAAAAAGTGCGATATCTGATTGGGTAAATGTTAAACTGAACTAGTTGAATGTTAAACTGAACTAGAAAGAAAAAAGGGGTTTCCTTCTTTCACCGATACATTTGTTGTGTATATAGATCTTCATGAACAATGGTTAAAAACTTAAAACTTATTCAGAAAATAGAGTTTAAGACAGGAGTTCTCTATACCTTTGGCCCATGTTTAAGTGTATTTGTACAATCGTTGTCCGGGACGAATCGAGTCTAGAAGAATCCAGAATGTAGGAGAAATAAATAGTTTCGTATGTAGCGAGCGCCTTGTAGAACACTTGCTTCAGAAATGGTGGTAAAAAAGTGGATTATAAAATACTAAGCCCGCGAGACAAATATTGTTCATTAAAATTTCTACGAAGTATTATTTTACAACGCTTTTTCTCTTTTTGTATTTAGTGTTGTTTAATTTCTAGAACTCTGGGTTTAAATTTTAGAATTCTGGGTTTTATTTTTAGAATTCTGGGTTTAATTTTTAGAATTCTACGTTTAATTTGTAGAATTCTGGGTTTAATTTTTTAGAATTATGGGCTTAATTTTCTGATCGATAATATCTTCTATAACCAAAAGTTGTAATTTAAAAAGTAAAAACAAATTAAATTTAATTTAACATCACTATTGCTTTTTAAGCTCTCGTTCCAGTAATCTAGTTTATATAATTTGGCTGATGCTTGTAGGGGCGGGGAAGAAGGGGGTGGGGGTGGGTCGCTTTTATATCGCCATGTTTCTGGCACATGAGGCCAGGATTCGAGATTACATGTGTTTTACGACAAGTAGATGTGTGTCATGGTATGAACCAAACTAAACACTGAACAAGCTAAGTAACAGAACGATTTGATGATCAAGTACATTTGTTCTCATTTCTAAGAATGTCTCTCACCCTCCCCTTCCTCTCTTGCCCCCCCCCCCACACACACACCCTTACCTTATTGACTTACAGAATATTCGCTATACTTTTCCCTTTCTTTAAATAATATATTCTGCTCATCTATGTCTAGCTGTGCCTGTTTGGCGTTTTTGGCTGTTAATCAATTTTTTTTTATATATTTTATTTTGGGCCTGACGACGTTGACAAACACCTGGTGCTAGATATTTTTTGCGGGAAGAGTAGTAGAGAAGGGGGAATGTGTGTGTGTGGGGGGGGGAGGGGGAGAACGTTGTTTGCTCAACTTACGAAATATTGGGGTAGAGATGTTTTGTCTTTGTTTGTTTAGCATACTGTCAGATTCTGATCTATCATACGCACATGTCAGATGTATTCTCATTGAAAACACAAAACAAATTTGACTGTTTATTCCGTGAAGTGTGCCGGTGCCCTCCACCAGCCCCTCCCCTTACATTCCCCACCCGTCCTTATCCCTCTCCCATGTGACCACATTGTAAGAGGCCACATGTGACAACAAGCTAAAAACACACGCAAAAATGTAAATATTTTATTTTGGCACGTGTTTTGTCCTAATGCCTGGCCAGAAGAGGGCGTTCAGTTGCTCATTTCCGTTTACTCTCCAAAACCAAATTTCGTTTCGGGTCTTGCAGGCAGAAAGTTTTTTTTTTTATTGTTTTGTGGAGAAGATGTTGTATGGACTGTTTTTAATTTAACCTGCATTCTATTCTACGTGATCCAAAATGTCTTGTTTATATTGACAATGTCAAGGTTGCAAAGTCGTCAAAATATCCTTCCAGATGCGAACTAACGGTCGATTTACACCCCCCGGGGCGGAGAAGGAAATTCGGGGACCCTTTTTAACAAAACAAAATATTAATAGAGACGTGGAAAATTATACAACAAGCGTGAAGTGGATATTTAGTGGGGCCCATCGTAAGGGCTAAATACTTCACAATTAATGCCTGAAAACAAAGTTGTAGCTAGGATGTACTAAGACGTAAAACACCCTAAATACACTACATTCGTTAGACTGGGTAAGAAGATGAAGTCGTTTATTTTGTTGATATGTAAAAGGCCAGATCATTGGAAATTGGAAATTGGTTTTACATGGTTTTGAGGCCAGATCATTTGAAATTGTAAATTGGTTTACATGGTTTTGAGGCCAGATCATTTGAAATTTTAAATTGGTTTACATGATTTTGAGGCCAGATCATTTGAAATTGTAAATTGGTTTACATGGTTTTGAGGCCAGATCATTTGAAATTGTAAATTGGTTTACATGATTTTGAGGTCAGATCATTTGAAATTGTAAATTGGTTTACATGATTTTATTTTTTTCCGGGCAGTCGTTGAAAAGGTCCAGAGTCCAGCGCCTGAAATGCCCCATGGGGTTAGGATGTTACATCTTGAGCCCTACCCAACCCTCCCCTTCCACTTTTAGCCCCCATATTTCCATAGGCACCAAAACAAAAAGTGAATATACAAATCACGTGACAGACTCTCAGAAACCGGAAACTAAAGGTCGCTGTGTGAGGGTCGCTGGATGTGGGGGTGGGGAGTGGGGTTTGGGGGGGGGGTCCACACTCCAACCAGATGGACCCCAAATGTACTATAGGTAAGACTTAGGCGAATATTTTTGTTATATTTTCTATTGTTATTGTTCGCATGAGGTAATGTTACCGTTTGAATAGTAACACTGAATGTTATGTTGTATGACCATCATTTGACTTTCTCTCAGTGGAAGAGAGGTACAGAATAGAAAGATGGTGAGTGGGGGAAAAGGGGGAGAGAGGTGTAGAGAGGGGGAAAAGGTAGAGAGGTGTGGAGGTGGATAGAGGGGGAGAGATGGAGAGAGGTTTGGAGAGGGGGGAGGTGGAGAGAGGGATATGAAGAGTGGGGAGATATATTTATATATATATATATATATATATATATATATATATATATAGAGAGAGAGAGAGAGAGAGAGAGAGAAGGTGGAGAGATGGGAGAGATAGAGAGAAGGAGAGAAGTATAGGGGAAAGGCGGAATGAGGGAATTTATACATGATTTATACTTAATGATTGATTTACCTATGTTGTTTTTTAAGCTACTTTTTTATTATTATTTTCTTTTGTCCATCTCTGCCTGCGGACCCCATAAAATCTGAAAATGTATTTTAGCTTTAGTTATTATTCAAATCGCGGTTTTAATTCCCAGCAAGGGCGTTCAAGCTTGCGGCATGAATAACGTTGGTATTTGGAAGCTGCTTTGTTTGTTTGTTTGTAAGCGTGTTTGTGTGTGTGGTGGGAGGTGAATAGTAAGTACCACAAGGAAACCGGATATTGTGGGTAAAATGTCACAATGTGTACTTTTTTCCGTTGAGCCCTAGTTTCTTTACTCTTTGCGCGTTGAGCATGAGCTCCACTCTGAAAAGCACCGTATTTGGGAGGTCCGTCGCTATCTGATTACTTTTACATCACTCCCACCTTCCCTCCCCCCCCCTTTTCCCACACCTACTCTACTGGCCTGGCTCCACTTCAATGCATTCTCTTTTTAGTTTTCATTATCAAAAGGAGGGGGTGGGGTGGGGGGTGTGGGACTAAATGTAACTGCTGAGATGAGCTATGTCACGACCCAAAGCCTAAAGAACGCTCCACCCTGCTGAAGTCTGTCAGAAGAGGGGTGTGGGTGGGGGGTGTAGTAGGGAGGGGAGGTTTAGGGTCATATGGAGCAGCATCATTGTTGATGATACGTCTAACAAACACGAGAGCGAGCGCTCGCACAATATCGCGTGCACATACACAAATGATCTGCGTGCGGCGTATCTTTTGAATGCGACGAGATAAGAGTATGTATATATATATATATATAGATTATGTGCCAACCCTGAGAAATGACGACAATGCCAAACGCTCCTGGCCCTGCGCATGGTGACATAGCCCGTGCTTGAGGGAAAATCCTCGCATGAGAAGAGCCCCTTGGTTACAATACTCTTTTGCCAACTTCATGCAACTAAATTAAACTCGTGGCCCCGCTAATGATACTTAATTAGGGCTCTCGCTCCCTCCCACACACACACACACACACATTGAGTAAGTCTGCTTCTACGCGACCTATCCGTCTAACACCTGTTTTTTGGGGGCACCTACGGACGCTTTCGAGTAAAAGCGACTTTGCCAAGTGCTAGTCACACGATCTGTGATTTTGATGTTTCTAGACAAACAGATTTCTACATTGTATCTGTCTGCCTCCACATGCCTATTAAAAAGTAAATAGAGTTCCCTTCTTAGCCCTAACGGGCCATCGGGGCAGATGAAGTGTAGAATTCATCTGTTTCTATAACCTCGGCATATGAAGGGATTGTGTGGTTAGCACAACGCCCCAGCCGCCTTTACTTCCCCAACTTAAAGTCAGGTACCCATTTAAAGCTGGGTGGACTTGTGGGACGACTTTGCACCAAATTTCACCTGGGAAAATTCCAAGGGCCTCACCGAGGATCGAACCCAGTACTCTCAGGTTGACAGTCGAGTATCTACACCACTCGGCCATCCGTCCCACTACACATGCCTATTAGGATCGCTATAAAACATTTCAACTCTGCTGTAGCGCACGGGTGACCAAATGTGGCTATTTAGAGCCACATACGGCTCTTAGGAGAGTTTTGAGTGGCCCCCCTAATGAGGTCAGTTTTTCTTCAATTCAATTACTTTTGCTCACTAAATTTTTGACAAATCAAATATGTGGTCTCTGTTTATAAATCTGTGTTACTATATATAACAATACCGCAGTGAGATTCTATTCAGCACCAAATAGGTCATTCACCAAATTGGTCATTTACCAAATTGGTCATTCTAGGATCGTACTAGCTGACGTAATAAAATGGTGACATTTGTTGAATTACAGCTCAACTTTATACTACATAAATAAATATATTATGCGATTCAAAATGATTAACTGTTTGTTTTTCTTCTCGTAGACAATAATTTTCTACCAGTTGGCAGAATTATGAACTCAGAAAAAAATTAAAAAAGAATGTTTACATTTTAAAAATGGCGCTGACCTCTTATCTGATAAAGGTAAACAGACTACAGCGGTTTTTTTTTTTTTAAATGTGATTCATGTCGTCTGCTTTATATAGGTCTAAATATACCATCCCTTCACCACCCTCACTATTGCCTTAGAATCGCCGCTGGAAATTTTTTCCCTCTGATATCAGTAAGTGGGTCATATCTAAAATTTAAAATAAAAAGAAAATAATGTTTATAAACTTTGACTTAAATTTAACTTATGAATGGAAGTCAAGAGGGAAAGAACTTCTGACAAAGCACGCGTCCGGAAATATAGTAAAGAAAACAACCACAGTTTAGTTCAGTGTTTCCCAAATTGTGGTATGCGTACCCCAGGTGGTACTCGAAGATTGTGACGGGGGTACGTGCAGCGCCGCGTTGAGAACCTTGATATGAATAGAGACTGTGACCGTTTAAAAAAAAAAACAATATATGCACATTTTATTTTCCTTAGGGGTACTCGGTATAGAAGTCGAAAATTTGGGAATCACTGGTTTAGTTTGTTAATCAATGTAGCTTCCCTTCTCTATGCACCGATTTTGTTGTTTTACTGTCGTCAACTTAAGAGTCTAGGATTCAGTCAATGATGAAATTTAGAGGGGGGGGGGAGAGGGGATGGAACTAGAAATCTGAAGAATGTGTTAAGTTAGTTGCTGTCACGACCAAAGCATGGAGCCATCTTTCGACCAAAGTATCGAGCCATCTTTCGACCAAAGTATCGAGTCATCTAACGATCAAAATATGGAGCCATCTGACGAACGATTTCAAGATGGGGAATAACCACAATTCAAACTGGATTAGGTGGGACGGATGGCCGAGTGGTGTAGTTACTCGACTGTCAACCTGAGAGTCCTGGGTTCGATCCTCGGTGAGGCCCATGGAATTTTTCCAGGTGAAATTTGGTGCAAAGTCGTCCCACAAGTTTACCCAACTTTAAATGGGTACCTGACTTAAGTTGGGGAATTAAAGGCGGCTGGGCGTTGTGCTAACCACACAATCACTTCATATGCCGAGGTTATAGAAACAGATGAATTCTACATTTCATCTGCCCCGATGGCCCGTTAGGATTTGGAATGTTAAAATGAATGCAACAAAATATTTTATGGGCTCTAATTATCATTGTTTTATTAATGGGACCAAACCAAAATTTTTTTCGCTCACTTATTTAGGTTATAACACTTAACAAAAGTATAAAAATCAGCAAAACACAAATTTAACGTTGCCATGGTAACGGCGCCCTTCTTGAATATCATTAACATAATTGTGTTCAACATGTATTTTGTTATTTACAATTTACATTATTGAGGCTACTTATTCCATAAATTCAAAAATCTGGACTAACTGAGATGTACCCGTATGTAATAATGTCTCATTTCCGGTTTCGATACGTCACACCGTGACACTCCGAACCACGTGTGTGCTCGTGGAGAACGAGGCAGCTCGTCTGACACGCGAGCCAGACGTCGCGTACGGACGTTGCAGTTATAAAACGCAAGAATTAATCTGAACTGCGATTGTCTCTCCCCCCCTCCCCTCCTGTTCTTTTATTTTCTTCAAATCTGACAAGATCAGGTAACTCTCAGTTCATTTAGACCAGTGTTTCCCAAACTTTTACCAAAATCTATGAACCACCTTTTTGTCTTAAAACGTAATACTGAGTACCCCTGAAATAACTTGAGCCGTGCATGTGTACAGGGGCGCCGAGAGCCAACAAGGGCCCCAGGGCAGGACATCATTGCGGGTCCCTTAATAAATAATGAGTCTTGAAAAAATTGACATGGTCTGGGCGGCCGGGCCCCTTTACAGGTGGGGGCCCCCTGGCAATGACCCACCCTTCCCCCCCTCTCGGCGTGCCTGCATGTGTTCCCGATGTTCTCAGCTCGGTGCAGCGCGTACACCCGCCACATTCTTCGCGTACCCCCCCCCGGGGTTACGCCTATCATACTTTGGGAAACACTGATTTTAGAACCTCAGTCATGAAAACATTATCAGTAAAGTTATTACTGAACTCCCTTGCACTCCATTAAAAACATTTCTTTTTTATTTTTTAAATCCCTTTCCGACAATCATCCGAGTTTATGTTTTTTCCATGTAATTAAATTGGAAAAGAAAAATGTATTTGAGACAGTGGAAGAAAGGGGAAATACTTTAATGCTAAGTGACTCGCACACCATAATGCGATCCTTGCAAATGTGCATGATACTGGCGTGGTAGTGAGTCTGATGGTAGTGAGTGGGATGGTAGTGCGTGTGATGGTAGTGAGTGTGATGGTAGTGAGTCTGAGGGTAGTGAGTGTGATGAAAGTGAGTCTGATGGTAGTGAGTGTGACGGTAGTGAGTCTAATGGTAGAGAGTGTGATGATAGTGAGTCTAATAATAGTGAGTCTGATGGTAGTGAGTGTGATGGTAGTGAGTCTATTGGTCATATGTTAGCGAGCCCGATGGTAGTGAGCGTGATGGTAGTGAGTCTGATGGTAGTGAGTGTGATGGTAGTGAGTCTAATAGTCTGATAATAGGGAGTGTGATGGTAGTGAGCGTGATGGTAGTGAGTCTGGTGGTACTGAGTGTGATGGTAGTGAGTCTAATAGTCTGATAATAGGGAGTGTGATGGTAGTGAGTGTGATGGTAGCGAATCCGATGGTAGTGAGCGTGATGGTAGTGAGTCTAATGGTCTGATGATATGGAGTCTGATGGTAGTGAGTATGATGGTAGTGAGTCTAATTGTAGTGAGTCTGATGGTAGTGAGTCTGATGGTAGTGAGTGTGATGGTAGTGAGTTTGATGATAGTTAGCCTAATGGTAGAAAGTCTGATGGTAGTGCCGTGGTTAGGGTAACACGTTCAATTAATGGCGGCCAATGTGATATTTTTTTCTTGATATTTTCAAAACACAAGTAATAAAAACGAAAACATGAACTTAGAAAATACATAGTAATACCTCAAGATCCGAATGCCCCTAAACTCGAACTACCTGATATCCTGATCGAAAATGCTGATCAAATTTAGCACCACCCGATTGGCTGTTTTTGAGAACCCGAATTCGTTTGTGGTTATAGGGATCAAAGGGGGAAGGGTTAATTCAAGCGCTAAATACTCAACATACCAACCTTGATAACTACTTTAAACCAAACCCCCCATCCTCCCCCTACCCCACCCTTGCCAGTCCAAGCCCCTTCTAAACAAAACAGTGTTGAAACAAACAACTTTAAGTGATTCATCGCTATTGACTGGAGGAAAGGGGGGCATTTCTCGTTATTTATCTTAACGCTAAGACCTACCTGCAATAAAGAAAAACTGAGCACTGCAATAGGTAAATAAAATAGTTTGATGCATGATGTCATGATAACAAATGTCATCATGATGCCGCCATTACTAGCAAGATACCGCTGCATGCAGAGAGAGAGAGGGGGGGAGAGAGAGAGAGAAAGAGAGAGAGAGTCAAGTGAGAGAGAGAGTCAAGTGAGAGATTTATACAAAATTATTAAAAAAAATAGCAATCCCATCATGCACTTGACGACCAACAATGTACCTTTCATGTGAAGGTCCTGTCAGCAAACAACCTGGACTCAAATTTAGAAAGAAGGAATATAACTGCATGCGAGACGAAAAGAATCATGTCATGTGCGATAACTCTAAAAGCACTCTGTGTATATTTGTATTGAAAGATTACGTGCCCTTGATTTTCTATCATACTATATGGTATATCCTAAGAGGTTTAGTATAGTAAGAGAGGTAAATCTTCGATGCTAACTACTATTACTGTTACATTAATTGGAGTTAATTTCGATATGTGAGTTAAATCTTCGCAATTAGCTACCGTTACATAAATTAGAACTGATTTCATTATATTGTTTGCATTGTGTGCAATATCTTACTGTAAATCGCTTTTGGTCCGGGAAAAATGAGTTGATTCACAGGTAAAAAGATGGACATCAATTATACAAATATATATTGCTAAGTAAAGTCTGGCGCCTGTTGGACTAGTTGGACTTAAAAACGTCATTTCTATAAACCAAGTTCGTCTCAAATCAAAGCCATCATACAATGAGCAGTTCTTTGGGCTTAAGGGGTTACAGAAAGTAAACATTAAGGTTACTTGGAGGTCATATGCAAAACTATCTTTCGGGGCCCTGATAGCCTTCTGAATGGGGTCCTTTGGCAGGGGTGACCGTTGGGAAGTGACGTCCATTGGAAGTGGGGAGGGTGGGGGTACAAATACATTTGTCCAGTTTACTTATCCATAATAATGGTTCCGATTACGATCGATACAATAATGTAATCCGGATATTGCATTGATCCATTCAGCGTGAAACTCAGCATGAAGAGATGATTGCGTCTCGGTTCAAATCCTTGCAAAAAATATATGTCCAATAGAGACGTTTGACGAGTGAGTAAATTTGAATATGTGTCCATTTAACAACCCCGTCTCAGCAAGCCCGAACTATACAAATATTTTACCTTTTTTTACTAAGAACTTTATTTTTCTCTTTTAAAAAAAAAGGTCAAAGGGGAGATGAATCTTGCCCACCTAAGCTAGTGACTTCCCTTTGTTATACTGTATTTTTTCACTTTGTTATTTTTTCTTCTTTTTTTTTTTCCCCTCTTGTAAGAAGTAAGTAGTGATTCCCAAACTTTTGAGATTTGCAACAAGTCAAGATACCATTCCGCTTACCGCGACCCACAACTACGTGTTAACAGAGATGACAGAAATAATCTAAAATTAATTCAATGTATTCTCTATATTGTAATTATTCAAATACTTCCACGACCCACTTCATGTGACCTTCTGACACACAAACTGAGCATCACTGTATTAGAGACATAAACAGACATATAGAGAAAAATCCCCCCCCCTTTCCCCCCGGTCTGTTAAGAGAGCTCTAACCTTCCGTTGTTGATGTGATATTTAAAGGGTAAGAAGGGAGGGAGGGGGGCTGGCTATATGATGCTGTGGGGGGTGGGGCGCAATCTGTGGCGATAGCTCATCACGGGGAGTTTATCTTACCTCATCACCTTCTGACTCTTTTTCTCCCTGGCACACACACATACGTACACACATACATATATACATACATACATTCATACATGCATACATACATACATACACACACACACACAAACGCTACTGCGTACAATTCAACAACAACAACAATGAACTAGACTAGACTGGTGAGTCTTACACTACAACTCCGTAGTCTTTCTTTCTCACCTTTCGTAAAACAGAAAAAAAAACGGTTTTTTATTCTTTCTTTCTTTTTTTATTTCATTTTAAAGGGAGGCGATAAGATCTCCGTGCCCGGGGTATTCCCGGTGGACGCATCAGCTTGAGGGTTATGTGTCCAGGGGCCGTAACAACGACCTCACGACAGATTTATCTGGCAACCCCTCTGCGCTCGCGCAGCTAATCTGGCCATGGCGGAAGTTGATTTTCCGAATCATTGCAGGGGCGATAACGCTCATCTCGCTGAACCGATAACATGTAAACTCTTGTAAGTTAATGTGTGTTCTATCCCCTGTTTGAACAAAAAAAAAAGAAAGATTTAGGCCCAAGAAGATTGCCAACGGAAGTCGAGCATCATTTTTTCGGCACTTTTTGTTACTTTTTAGGGGGGGGGGGCAAAAATGTATAGATTAAATTGAAATACCTAAATGAGAGGGCGGCAAAATCGTCTTCCGCCCTGGGCGGCCGATACCCACGCTACGCCGCTGTAGTAGTACAGTAAATAGCTGGACTGCCCCCCCCCCTTTTCCCTTCCAGTTACGCAACTGGAAAACTTTGTTAAGAAGTGTGTAACCACACAAAGTTTTATCATATTTTTTTTTCCTTTTTAGTTTATTTATGATAATTATTTTATACTAATGACTAAATTCTTATATATATATATATATATATATATATATATATATATATATATATATATATATATATTTAAATTTGAAAGAGAGAAAGACAGAACAAACGACAACTTTATTTTTGCTCTACCTCTTGATTCTTGTCTCCTATTTGACAGAGAAATAGATAACGCGATAGGGAATGGACAGACAGACAGACGTGCTGGGAGATAGACATAACAATAGGGAAACAATATTCTATTCAAAGATAACCGTTTGTAAAAAAAAATAAATAAATAAAAAAATAGCACCTGAACATATATACTTAAACTCTAACACATGGAAATAAACTTTGCGTATCAAAATTTTAAATGTGTATAAACATCTATATATATATAGTCTGTGTAAAAACACATCCTAGTGTAATAACTCTGCCATACACAAAACGCTCCTCGTTATTTTTATTTTCTCCAAGAGTTATCTATCTTCGTTTTATATTTTTTTTTCCCATTCTTCATCTTCTCACAATTCGAACCTAGCATCTGCCAGGGGCAAGCAACTCCGCTAGTATACATTACACTATTAACAGACAGCGAAAACAAATATGGCGAAGAATACCGTTAAATACCCGAACCAACATTTGGGTAAAAGAGAAAAAAAAATTGTTGGGTAACAAAGAATCACAACTCTTTTAGATTCAGGCGCGTCGGTTACTGCCCTTGCCGTTGTCTAGCAACGTCTCACATTATGATAAATACTGCATGATACGTGTTACCAATATGTGGGCAGAAGATGTTATTTACAAGGCGTTTCCATAGTAACGCATGAACGTAATCTGTGAGCACATATCAGAGAACATTAAACCAAGTTAATATTTCTCACACAAAACATTTTGGATAGTAATGCTGCAACACAGATGGCTGGATGTATTTTGTGTTTTCAGCCCGGGGAAGAAATATGAGACAAATTTTAAGAGTTTAATTTCTAAAATAAGAATTAAATCTTGAAGGATGAAAGGGAAACAGTGGGTTTACAACGGTTTGGGGGGTTTTGTGTGTGTAAGTGGGGGGGGTGTTTTTTTAAGGTTTACTGGGCGCTATCAGAGGGTGGACAAACATTTCGATTCGCGGGCTACGTTCGTTAAGTATTACTTTATACCGTAAAAAATGTGCAAACAGATAATATCCATCGCTGGCCACGGTCCTCGGAAAAATGTGTGGGAACATTGATCTAATCTTCCCTGTAGTAATTACTAGGCCTATGCATCTATCTGTGCTTCTATCTGTGCATCTATCTGTGCATCTATCTGTGCATCTATCTGTGCATCTATCTGTGCATCTATCTGTGCATCTATCTGTGCATCTAATGGTCCATTCTTCTGTAAATAAAGCGGTCTCTATTCGTGTAAGAAGATGAAGAAGATAAACAAAACGAAGAAAGATAACTCTTGGAGACAATAAAAATAAAGTGGAGCATTAGTGTATGGCAGAGTTAGTGCACCTGGATGCGTTATTACACAGACAATATATAAATATGTATATGTATACACACATTTAACATTTTTATACGCATAGTTTACTTCCAAGTGTTAGAATTTAAGTATATATACGTCTTATTTTCAGTGTTTCTGTGTCTCTATTATATCTCTCATGCTTTATTTTCTGTCATTCGGTCTCTTTATTAGTTGGTTTATTTGTCTGTCTTCACGATTTTCTAATTGCCTATTGATTTATATTTCTACTATTAATATCTATTCGACCCCGGTTTATTGAAAGGTTGATTAATCTAATTGCCTATTTGAATTTCGCTTCTCTATAATTCTATCATTCTGGCTATCAGCGCTCAAGTATATTTCTTCATTCAGTTTAAATGAACATAGAAACATTCAACAATGTTTTCCCGCGCTAAAAGTTAAGTTTCGTTGTTTTTTTTTTATCTCGCTTTTTTTTTTATTTTCATCAAATGTTTTCATTCGTGCAGGGGGCCGCTAACCATCTGGAGATATCCATAACACGCTCCCGGGAAATATTTGAAACTTAGTAAAATAAAGGAGAAAAATGAACGAGGCGTGAAGTTGCTCAGATCAGCCTCGTACGGTTCAGCGCAACTGTATACTGCATCCCTGGTATACGATTACATTGGTTTAACTTGTTTGAATAGGTCGTTACCATGGCAACGGCTGATATATGATCTGAAGTCCTACAAAAAAAAATTGGGGTTGGAACTTTTATTTTCCAGTTTAATAAAAAAAAAAAACATCAATCTGTCTATTTATCTCCTTGTCTGTCTGTCTGTCTACCTATCTCTGTGCAGGGTAATGGTAGGCACTCTTTCTGATCCGCGGCCCACAGTGGGTTGGTTCTTAATGTTTGACAGAATGGTCGGACCAAGAACAGATGGATGAAGTGCTCATATAAGTAAACAAATATATAAAATAAATGTCAACATAACAGAAGTTAACGAACAGAGGGGAGATTTGTGAGAGCCGGACATGATCGAAAAGAGAGGCGATTTACGAGGGCCGGATATGTACGAGGGGAGAGGAGATTCTAAGCAGGACGGATAAAAAAAAGTCTGACGGGTTGTAATTGTACCGCGGACCGTACGCAGTTTGCCCATGTCTGGTCTTAAAAGAGAGGGGGGAGACGGTGTATAAAGATGAGATGAAATCTTTTAGAGAATATAAGCCTCTTTTTGGTGACAATTTTTATGGTGCCCTTCTTTCAACCCGATCAAAGCCGATAATGCAACAGCCATGGAGGCACCACGGGAGATATAGCGGAGGACTTTAACCATGACCTGAAATATCCATTGGTCCTCACCGGAGATCGAACCAGGTCGACAGTCGAGCACTTTACCAAACGTCGATCCGTCCCACCAGGAAAGATGGCAGAAATGTGTATTTTTAATTTAATTTTTTTGACCTGATTTAGAAGAGATAAGAATGTAAATGTTTATTGATTAGTCGATCGCCCAAAATCAATAATCTTTGACTGATTGATATCTCAAACCCCCGCCACCTATTTTTTTTTTTGTCTTCTTTCTTTCTTACACTTAAAAAAATAAAAATAGACTGTGTTTCATTGATTGTAAGACAGGCATTAAAACTCTGTTCATGTGCTGACAGTAGGACCTTAGACACGTCGCATCCATCTCTATATAGATCAGTTGCACGGACCAAGGTCAGCCACAAGACAGATGAAGACAGCGGGAGATCACCGCTAATGAGGCGGCTGACCTGATAAGCTGCCCACTTACGCCACACGGCTTCAAGACCCGGTGCTCCACGGGTTGGTCATCACTCACAACCGTTTCAGTCGGACTGAGGGGTATGTGTGTGTGTGTGTGGTGGTGGTGGGAGGGGGGGTACGCTCCTTTTTTTCGGTCATAATCTAAACATTCATTTAGTTCTTTGATCTCTTCCACCGTGACCTGGTCTGTGAGGTCTGCATCGTGACCTGGTCTACGAAGTGATTTTGGCATCGTAGTCCCTCCGCGGCAACTGCAGCCACGAGCTTAATCATTCAAAAGAGAGAGAGAGAGATTTAGCCCGGAAATGCAAATTACTGTAGACACTGACGCCTGTTTTATAATTGGTATTCACAAATAAATAAAACCATATTGGTTTGTTTGTTTATCAATCTATTTACACTTATCAAGAATTTCACTTTGAGTTCCGTTGCTTTGCAAACTTTTCATGTCATTCAAAAAAAAATCAATTAATATTTCGATAGCCAGCTAAAAATGTCTCAGTCCGTCTCAAATAATCTGCTTAGACATATTGATTTTTTAATTGATTGTTGACGATTGTTTAGATGCATTACAGTCGGAATGATTATGAAACATCTCATTTATAACGTATACACTATTTACGTCGAAGATTTTTTTTTTATTAAATTAAAAAATGTGTTAAATCAACTCAAATAAATTACTCTGGTATAATTTTTTTTTCGCTGAATTCTTCATAGTCTTGTGATAATTAGTATCATTTTTAGCATTATCGATACGGATGTGACTTGAGCAATTGTTACGCACTCTGAGGACCTACCCACACAATACATTTGATCTAACCTTATTTCATTATTATTTGTCATGCGTGGTGTTCTAAAAAAAAAATCCACATAAATATTTTCCTATCACACGTCTGTCTGATGTAGATCGAAAGTAAGAATACTGTTTCCTGTTTAAATATTAATGGCCTGTTGACTGTGTCTCGATTTGATAAATGTGAAAAAAAAATTATCCTAGCATTTAAAAAAATAGACCCATATACTTAAAATGACCTATTCAAAATAATCTCCAATTTGAACTATGACCCCTGCCTCCATACAAAGGGTTTGGAGGGCTCGGACTAATAATATAATTATAAAAAACATTCAATCAATCGGGTTCCGATTTCCGATACTAAGATAGCACTTGGTAGGAAATACATCTTCGCGCGATATTTCGTTAAGAGTTATTCCTCTTTACCCCTCCCACCCCGCACCCCCTTCCCTCATCCCTAAAAAAAAAAAATTATTACTTCACAAAAATGCGCAGATGGTAGAGAAAAAGAAAAAATGTACAAAAAAATCCATCGCGACTAACCCCCTTTTCTCTCCTCCCTCCCCCCCCCCCCCGCCCCACCCCGGGCCTGAACAAAATCATACAGTCCAGGTCTCCAGTGTTTTCTGTCTTCATTACGGACGGGGTACCTGCGCTCGCGGGGCAACATGCTGACACAATTAACCATACTGCTTGGATTTGGCCCACAGCTTGCGGCCATCTTGAAGTCCCTAGCGTCACGCTAAGTCTCCTCACACTTTGAGCCTCTTCAGTTCACAAGGGAGAGAACTGGGGGGAAACATTTTTTTTGCCTCTTATTTCTGATTTAGGAGAGTTCCTATTTTTTTTTTATTTAACTTTCGAAAATTCGAAAGTTACGGAAACTTTTGATTTCGTATCTACCTGCATGTCATAATAATAATAATAATAAAAAAAGAAACAATATGCTGGATGGAGGGAAGGAGTGAGGGAAATGTCATGACCTTCTTCAATGTTGCGTTGCAGAAAGCAGATGGCGCAGTATTGCCTCTCCCCTCCCCCACACACACACACAAAACTCAGTAAACTAGGTGAATATAGAAATATAATATATATATAAAAAAAATTGATAAAGTTCAGGTCTTGAGCGATTGGTAAGGGGGGCAGGGGAAGACGAAAGGGTGTGTGGTTGTGGTGGGGGAGGGAGCAATCTCAAAGAACAAAGGGGACAGAATGTGAAACGAATGACAGATGGAACGAAGGGAAAAAAAAAGAGTCAGATGTGTATATATGTAGTCATATTGATAGACAGACAGAAAGTCAGGTAGATAGACTGATATATCGATTAAAGATGGATGGATACAAAAAATTACCGAGGTTGGAAAGTTGGATGTATGACAAGACTGACAGATTAGATAGATAGATAGATAGATAGACAGACAGACAGACAGACAGACAGACAGACAGACAGATAGATAGATAGATAGATAGATAGATAGATAGATAGATAGATAGATAGATAGATAGATAGATAGATAGATAGATAGATAGATAGATAGATAGATAGATAGATAGATAGATAGATAGATAGATAGGCTCAATTTTATAATAGATGTCTCCTCTATGATAGGAAAGGATAGAGTTAATAGACCTCTGCGACCAGCCACTCAGCAGACGTAAAGTTACGGCTAAAATAGAAATCTGTTTATTTACACATTTTTTTTTAAATAGAAATTTAGTTCATCAGGCGGTTTAAACTCTCTTTAATGATACAGTATATCAAAACAAAATTACGAGAATAAGTAAAAGAGTATTTTATGAGATATTTGCCCTGTTGGTAATAACGTCAATCAGTGGTTCTCGATGTTTGATTATGTACCCACGAGTAGGTGTCGAGCTGATTTCAATTGTGTTACCAATAGTTTAAAAGGGGGGGTAAAGCGTTCGACTGTTGTCGACCTGAGGGTCCCTGGTTCTATCTTCGCTGAGGACCAAAGGATATTTAAGGCTAAAGTCTTCCGGGTGGCCGAGTAGTGTAGACACTCGACTGTCGACCTGAGAGTCCTGGGTTTGATCCTCGGTGAAAACCATGGGAATTTTTTTCCAGGTGAATTTTGATGCAAAGTCGTCCCACAAGTCCACCCAGCTTTTAAATGGGTACCTGACATGAAAGTTGGGGAAGTCGGCTGGGCGTTGTGCTAGCCACACAATCACTTTATATGCCGAGGTTATAGAAACAGATGAATTCTACACTTCATCTGCCCCGATGGCCCGTTAGGGCTAAGGGAACTTTACTTTAAGTCCCTGGTATGTCCTTCTTGGTGCCTCCATGGTCATTGAACTATCCGGCTATGTGGGGATGAAAAAAGGGCATCCTTACAGAGACTTAACATACCCAAAAATTTAATTTCTATTTGATTTGATTTGTCTTGGTATGTGAAGTTCATGTTAGGCTAAGATTTTTTTAACCTCTACGATTCAATATAAACCACTAATTGGGCTTGTTTTTTTTTAGTGTCCTTCTGTCATTACATCCATTGGCAATAGTGCAATGACCAAGGAGGCATCACGGGAGACAAAGAAGAAACTTTACCATGACATGTAAAAAATAAATCTATTGGTTCTGAACGGAGATCAAACTCTAGACATTCAGTTCGACAGTCGCGTCATTTTACGCCGGGGCGAAGTCGAGGTACCCGAATGTTTTATTTTTAGTGGGTCACAAATCACACACGTCTTAGAACCACTAGTGTAACCCGAGAAAAAAAAACTAGCCCAATGTTAACACATTTGATTTCAGTCAACAAACACCAGAAATTAAAGAAAAAGATATTTACAACGGGCCACATTGTCTCCTTAATTTACCAAAGACAACACACAAATACCAACAAAGCAACAAAGAGATTTCACAAGGCCAAAAAAAAAAAAACAAATGTGTACATCTCTTTGTGTTTGTTTATCTTAACGATTGCTCCAGGGTCAGGGGTCAGAGTCTACCGAACTGCTTCCGTTTGAAAGTTGTTTTTTTATTGATATAAAGAAAAAAAAGTAAGATAACTGAAAAGGTAAAGAGAGAAAAAAAATTCCTTTTATTTTTCTATTGTTTGAAAACATGAAAACGTATATATATGTTTGTAGTTAATTTAACCCATGCGAGTTCAAGGAGACAGAACAATACGAATGGTCAAACAAGGGGCATTTAACTCTTTTCCTTCCCCCTTTCTAGTTTTGTTTTCTTCTTATTTCCCCCCTTTGTACAACTCTGTTGTTATCGTAGGTGTGAATAGTCTCCGTGAAACCAAGAGAGCGGTGGAAAAGGTGGGGGGGAGGAGGGGGGGTAATATTGTTGCTTAAAAGTCTACGGCTCTTTTCAAGTTTGCAAACAAACAGACATACACACACAAAACACACACACACACACACATTAACACTCACTCCAAAACAGAATATATCAGAAGAGGCAACACGGAAGTGGGGTGTGCACGATAGAAAGTTGAGTCAATTGTAACATACGACACACGTGTCAATGTTTCTGGGATTATTGGTGGTAGAGTTTCACAATCCTTATACCTCTCTCTCTCTCTCTCTCTCTCTCTCTCTCTCTCTCTCTCTTTATCTCTCTCTCTCTTTATCTCTCTCTCTCTCTCTCTTTATCTCTCTCTCTCTCTCTCTCTCGCTCTCCTGTCTATATTTTGCACTGTCGAGATTGGTTTCTTCCTTTCTCCTTCTTTCTGAGCTTAAGTACAGCTTTCCTTGTTAAGTACTTCCCTGCGTGTGGAGTATTTCTGCATGTTGAGTACATCCTGTCTTGTTGAGTACATCCCTGTTTGTTACTTACATCCCTGTCTGTTACATTCCTGTTTGTTAAGTACATCCCTGTTTGTTAAGTACATCCCTGTTTGTTAAGTACATCCCTGCTTATTAAGTACATTCCTGATTGTTAAGTACTTTCCTGCTGGTTGAGTACATCCCTGCTTATTAAGTTCATTTCTGTTTGTTAAGTATATCCCTGCTGGTTGAGTACATCCCTGCTTATTAAGTACATTCCTGTTTGTTAAGTACATTCCTGTTTGTTAAGTACAACCCTGCATGTTGAGTACATCCCTGCTTATTAAGTACATTCCTGTTTGTTAAGTACTTTCCTGCTGGTTGAGTACAACCGTCTTGTTGCGTGGATCTTGTTGAGTACAACCTTACCCCTAACCCTCAAGAGGAACCTCCATCATCCGGTCCCCGTAAAAGTTTGATCAATGTAAAAAAAACGCCTTTCCAAAACTAGGAACATTTTCCCTTCATCAAGATTCATAATTCAAAACTAGGAACATTTTCCCTTCATCAAGATTCATAATTCAAAACTAGGAACATTTTCCCTTCATCAAGATTCATAATTTCGCACACACCATATTTACTAATCGACGTCGCCTAGGTAAAAAAGACTTATTCCGAAATGAAGCTTTACTCTCGCTGAAAACACATTTACATTTTTGGTACTTTGATGTGTGCTACCACCGACTAGGTTAATGGTTACCATCACCGGTATGACGAAACAGATACCTTTTACCATCACCGGCACTTCAAAGCCGCACGGTTTCCGTGTATTCTTCATCTCGTTGTGATACCTGGGTCAATAAACGAAGGTAGGTCGCAGGGGTGGAGGGGGGGGAAGGGTGAGTATTATGAATGTGTACTGTGTTTGAATGCGTGTATACTCACAGTGTGTAATTACGTGTGTGTGTAGTTTATGCCCAACTAAATGTGCGTAAAACTAACACGATAAAACTCAGGTAAGATGACCTCCTAAAATAGAGTCTATTGGGAGCGTCCCATCAAAAATATTTTACTAAAATAGAACTTACTGTACTGTTTTGTTTACTTTTACGCTGAAAGCTGAAATTTATCTTTGAAAAGCTGAAATTCATCTTTGTAAAGCTGAAATCATATCTCTGAAAAACTAAAATTTATCTTTGAAAAACTGAAATTTATCTTTGAAAAGCTAAAATTTATCTTTAAAAAGCTCAAATTTATCTTTGAAAAGCTAAAATTTATCTTTGAACATTTCTGCGAGTATTATTTAGTTATAATCAAAAAATCGTTTCGTTTTAACTGTGGATCCCTTTTACATAATTTAGTCTGTGTTTAACCCCCTTTGTGTCAATGTACTCCAACAACTGTGTTAGTAATCTACAAGGTGGAAAAACCTTTTAATGCACATGAACTTCAATCATCTATTCAAATCCCTTTATATTCATTTCTGAAGACTTGGACACTGTCTAACGCTAAAGCCTTCCTCTTCCCCTCACCCCCCCCCCCCCCACGATTCTCACTGTTTCTGTTTACTTTTATCAAAATTTCTATTATGAAATCGCTTAACCATTGGCAAGGGAGTCACAAAAAAAGCCCCTATTGTCTTAGATTATAAAGGGGCCCAATATTTTTCCTATGACCCACACATTTTCCTTTGCCAACCCCCACCACCCCACCTCCCCTTCCAAAACATTGTAAGAACAGCTCTGTATCAATCTTTCTGTCCATATACTTACTCATCTATCTATCTATCTACCTGCCTACCTACAAGTCTATCTATCTATTCCTGCTCATGTCAATGATGAAAATGTGTTGAACTATTCTCATAAACCGAAACAATGCATTCCGTCCATACACAGACTGAGCCCAATGGAAATAATAATAATAATAATAATAAGGAGAACAGAGAAAATCGATCAGTGACGTCCGGAATAAACCCAGAAAACAAAAAAAACTCATTCCTTCGGAAGCGGTTGGCTAACTAATGTTACCATTATTCCCTCCCTTTATATCACACCTCAAGTAAATAGCAGTAAATGTTAACGACTCCAAGCTTTCTACAACAGATGCTATGGATGTAGGGGAAGGGGGGGAATGAGCGTTATTTGTGGAACTAGAGTGGGGACAACCCGCTCCGGTTATGACGCAAAAGAAAAAATGAATATAACAGTGATTCCAGAACAGTGATTCCAGAACAGTGATTCCAGAACAGTGATTCTCAGCCTTTGAATCGCGACACTTTGACGTGGGGGTCGCATGAATACCTTTATTTAATCAGAGTCAATGACAAAAGGTCAAGTAGGCGACGGCAATAGGCCTCGTGCAGGGCCGGATTTAGAGTTGATAAGGCCCTCAGCTATTTGAGATATGGGGGCCGTCTATAGGTCCAGATATTTTATGGCAGTGCCAAATATTTGAGTATAGATGATAGATGACAATCACTCGCTTGGACAATTACTTGGGGGCCCCCCCAGAAAGTGGGGGGGGGGCTAAGCTATAGCTTGTTTAGCTTATAGGTAAATCCTGCACACTCGACCAGTTCTAAAAATATTTTTTTTCATTTCTTGTAACGGTCCAAATAATGCTCTAATAAAGGGGTGGGCGAAACTTTTCTTTTAACCGCGGGCCGCATCGAGTTATTAAATTTGACTTAAGGGCCAGACCAAGAGAAGACCTGTGGAGTGTTAAGTCCATGTCTACATTGACAGGTATAAACATATAACCCAGCAAGTGCGTTTTTCTTATGGAGTCTATAGGGCCCTATCAGGTAAATTTGCTTATGGCCTCTGAAAAAAAAAAAACAGCCCATTTCTAGACGTGTTAGTTTGTTGTGGGTGGAATGGAGTCAAGACTAAATGTAAAAAAAAAAAGCCATGACAATTTGAGAGCCGCTGCTCAAGAAAGATGACGAGGTTAAAAAAAATAAATAAAATGCAACAATTTTTTTTGTTTTGTTTATGATCTGCACCGACCGTGGTTAATCCTAAGACATACCTGCTAGTCATTGAGTGTACTGGGAGGATGAGTTGGGGGATGGGGGGGGGGGAGGGAGACAGGGCAGGGGGGGGTGGAGGGAGTACTTAGGTGAAGGGAAGAGGATGAAAACGTCAGGTCTTTGCATTTGGGATTCCAGAGATTCAGTCATTAAACACATTTCTCTCCCCCCCCCCCGGCCCCAATTACACGCATCCCACACCACCACCGGTCGGTTTAATTTTCAATTATACATCAAACACTTTGGAAAAATTAGGGAAGTGGGGTGGGGTGGGGGAAAGGCCCGGGGGGAGGGGGGTGTTTTTGTTGATGATGGAAAACCTTAAAGGGAAAAACTTGAACAAGAGGTAGATGGGTGTAGTTACTAAATATATAAATAAAAAAAAATTTGTGTTTATGTTTTCGACATCAGTTCAATTAATTAACTTCTTATGTTTTTTCGCTGCACACCAGGAGCTCCCCCGCCCCCCCCACAGCCAAATTTCATCTATACACTCCCACCTTTCAACACCCTCTCTCTCTCTCTCTCTCTCTCTCTCTCTCTCTCTCTCTCTCTCTCCTACCCCCTTTTCCTATTCAGCCTGTGCTGTATATTCAACTTTATAATCAAGTGAAACTATCAGGAAGTTAAATTTGTACATTATAGAGACTCTGACTAGTAGTACTTTTGCATTCCGAGGTGGGTTTGAGGGGAGGGAGGGGGGTTTGGCTTGAAAGGAGCGTTGACCAAGGCCCTTAGTGACTGCTGAGTCCATGTCACCCTTTGAGACGAATTGCTAGTTGGCAACAATAACAACAACAACAAAATGTTGGACTCGATCCCATGGTCAGTGGAGTGGACCAGTCGTGTACCCCGACCACTAACATTTTATAAATTCAAATCAACGCCACGTTCTTAAGAATCTAGCTTACTTCAGCTTACTTCAGGTTACTTCAGTAACCAAGACCACAATACAACAAATAAAAATATAACGTTAAATTTTAATCGTAGTTACCAAGATCACATTCATGTACAACTACAAAATGTTCTAAGAATCCAACATCCTATTAGATACAAACTTATTTGCTGTTATTCTTTTACCTTTGCCCTTTGCTACATTTTCCTTCAATTACATTTCTCGGAGATAAGCAAGATTGATGAATTTTAATGTTTTTCTAAAAAAAAAAACAAATCTCAAGCACCTATAATTATACTGTGGAATAAAGTCTCACAAAGAAGAAAATATGAACATCTAAAAATAACTCATAGTTGCTTTGTTTTTTCGGGTATTACTTCAGCATTTCTAAAAACTTCAGCATTTCTAAAAACTTCAGCATTTCTAAAAACTTCAGCATTTCTAAAAACTTCTTCAGCATTACTAAAAACTTCTTCAGCATTACTAAAAACTTCTTCAGCATTACTAAAAACTTCTTCAGCATTACTAAAAATTTCTTCAGCATTACTAAAAACTTCTTCAGCATTACTAAAAATTTCTTCAGCATTACTAAAAATTTCTTCAGCATTACTAAAAATTTCTTCAGCATTACTAAAAATTTCTTCAGCATTACTAAAAATTTCTTCAGCATTACTAAAACCTTCTTCACCACTACTAAACTCTGAAACAAACCAAACAGTAATGACTTATTCTAACTTCTTTATTTTTGTCTTTCTTTCTTTTTTTTTTTTTAATCTTCTTTCTGTTATGGCCACTTTTCCTTGGCTTTCTTTGTCTGTCTATCCGTCAGTCTGGTCGCCATCAGTCATGTCTAAATAACCCTTCAGCCCTAACCTAAACATTTATTGTAACGCACTTGACTAAACCAACGTATTTGAAGTTGTAAGTGCCCGGCTATACGCATGTGCGCCGGTGTCATGTAAGTTTACGATTGGATCACCCGATACCCCCATCCCCTTTCCCAAGTCACACCCCCTCCCGGGGCCATTCTCTCCACCACCCCACCCCCTCCTCCGACCCTTAAACCTCTTACTGGTCGTTTTGTTTCATGCTCATTCTTATTAAGGCAACTTTAAATATTTTTTCATTAAGACCGCGGATTGTTATTTAGACACAGGAAAAAGAGTTGAACCCCCCCCCCCCCCCACGAAGAAAGAATCTATTACTTACACTTATTAGATGTTTGGGTGAACGGGATTTCTTATAGCTTTACATTTTTATTTTATTATTTTTTTTTTTTTTTGGAAAATGTAGGTGTGAATGCCAAGAAAGACATAACATGGCAGTAGACTATAGTTCTGAAGTTACATGTTTTATTGATAACATTACATGGCTGTATTTTGAATTTTTAGTATATATATATATATATATATATATATATATATATATATATATATATATATATATATATATATAAGAAAACTACAAGGTTATTTACTAATTTTGCTAGTTGAGAGTTTAAAAAAAATCTGATAATTAAGTTGTTTATTTAAAGACCAGGCAACGCATTCTGACACATAGGCGTTCTCGTCTCCTGTTATTTTCCCTGGAGGGGTTTTCCTTCCCGCTCTCACTCCAAAGAAGACGAGCATAGAAGTAATGGAGCTAGAAGTAATGGAGCTTTAAGACACAAACAAAGAGGAAATGACGTCGGCAAACAACATCATAACAACACGAGTTCCATAATTAAAGACACAAAGCTTGTTTCCCGTTGTGGTAGCTCGAGGGTTCGGACCTCCTACCGAGATTTGAACAGTCAGACATGGTGGTCCGGTTGTTTGACGGTTATGGACATTGATAGTAGCAGGAAGGGTGAGTAATGAAACAAGCGAGCCAGAGATTGAGTTTCATAACCCATCGAGGGAGATGTTTTTGTCAGGGGGAAGGGCTGTAAAACGTGACGGAGGCAAAGTACTCTAGTGTGTGTTTTTGTAAGAGTAAACGAGTTTGCATGGTGTGTGTCGTGGTGTGTGTCTGTGTGAGTGTATTTTTGCGTGAGCATACAGATTATGTTTGTACACGTTGACGGTGTGATACCTCAAAAATACAAAGTTATTCCAAAAACTTGAAAAGCTCAGAACTTGTTTTAGAATTAGAACGTCTAGACTCTAGACCAGGGGCCCCCCAACCGGTAAGCGCTGGATAATTTCACTGCGGCTTACAGGAAGTCGAAGGCCCCGGGTGGGGGAGGGGGGTAGGTTATTTCTCGTCAATGGAAAGTCGCAAAATCACGAGAGAAATAAATAAAATGGAAATAATGTTATCTCTTTTGGGCTGCCCGGCACTTTTCGGCCCACGGACTGATACCGGTCCACGGCCCGAGGTTGGGGACCACTTCTATAGAGCGTTATATTTGGGCTTGTGGATTATTTTCTCTTGCACTTTGTGTCTCATCTATGCCAAGTTAATAGCATGTCACATAATTTTGCGCATTTTTTGTTCGCTGCCAATATTTAGCTTTCCTTCCTGTTAGCTAATTTTCTTTGAACGATAATGCTTACTTAGAGAAAGTCGGAACTGAGAAAAAAAATTGATTCCGAACTGGAATAAATAAGAATTTGAACGACCAGCAGAAATGAATCAATTTCGGATGCTGATTATCATAATGAATACGTTTGTGTACAACTGCGTTTGTATAAGTGTGTGTGAGATTGTCTGTGTAATTGTCTCTGTAAGTGTATATGTAATTTTATGTTTAAGTGTGTGTGTGTGTGTGTGTGTGTGTTTTAACATGTCATGACTCAGCCAACCTTTCAAACAGACCTAACGCACACAAAAAAATATTGGGAAATGTATAGAGAAAAAATTTTCTTTTAGATTGCACGTTCTTACTGTATTTTTTTTTAATGAAATATTAAAAAAAAATGGAACATCATCTCCATTTTGTTTGCTAATTGTGTTGGCATACCTGATTGATGAAAAACTTGTTTATATTGTTTGTTTCATATAAAATGTTTTTGTTTATAACTGAAATACATGCTAGCAACTTTTTTTTTTAATTTCAGATTTCATGCAAACAACAAAAAAAAAATTAAAAAACTATAACTTACTTTTGGAAACGCTCCTGGTCCAGTTAAATGTGCAGTAATCCATTTTTCCAATTAGTCCAGGAAGTTTATCTTTCAATAATTAATTAATTTATTTATTTTTTTGGTTAATCAAATGAACAGATTCCCGTCATAGATTTTTTAATTGTTGACGAAGCACATGTCATAAATTTCATGGTATGAAATAATACAATATTTATCGACAACTTTATTAGAACTTTTTAAAAATTGTCATACTTTAAGTAATGATGATTAGTGAGAAAATAAAAGAAGAAAAAAAATCCAATTCTAACAAAATGCGCACAAACAGTTTTAGATTGATCAAGTTAATATCCAGAACTTACAAATTTTCAAGGTTACTATCGCTACCATCATTTCAATATGTACATACACGTGTTATTTTTATCTTTAACGGTTTTTTTTTATGTATTATTCTTATTTTGATTTTGTAGGTAAATTACTACTTTGGTAACAGAAGTATATTTAACCACAAAATAGTCCGAAAATCTTACTTTGGTAACATTATGAAATAGGTATGTTTTGCCACAAAAATAGTCCACAATCTATATAGCTTTGCACCAAAAAAAAAGGTCATAAATTGAACTTTCGTTAACAGATGATAAATAAATTGTATTATTGTTTACCAAGTGAAACGAAAATACTGTAGTCTACAATGAAAGGTAAAATTCCAGCAATCAAGTTGTTACAGAGTTATCTCACCGTCTTTGCAACGGAACAATTAACAACCAAGTTTTTAAATTGAATATTCTGATATTTTGTCAAGCGCACACAATCCATCCATCAGAACTGTCTCTGTATCACATTAAGGAAATATATATATATATATATATATATATATATATATATATATATATATATAGTGCATTACAAAAACAGATTATGTCTATGGAGTCAGAATAACGTCCAAATGGTGCATTCTATTTTTAGAAAAACTGTTAAATTGTCTTCCGGGTCAAAACAAATTAACGCACTTAGTGCAGTACCCAGATAAATAGTAGTACTGGAATTTAAAAAAAAAAAAATTATTAAAAAAAAAAACAACAACACACAATCCAAACCGTGATTTCTCCCAAGAGTATCACTTGAGGCAGGTACTCAACCACGACATGAGTCTGATAAGCGAGACGGGAATGGAGGAGTGAGTTTCCCCTCGCTGCTCAACGACTCACGTTCTGCCGGTGAAACAAATAGGTGAAAGAGGAGAGGGGAAGGGGTGGAGGTGAGTGGGGGGGGTGGGGGTTAGAGTAGTGGATTCGGTGCCGGACAAAAAGGGAAGGGTGGGGTAGATGTGGTCGCATGGGGCGGGTTGAATGGACGCCACAGAAATCTTGTTTTAGTAAGTCATGGACTTACCTCTTGTTTTGATAGTAGAGTTGACGGGAGGGTGGGGGATGGATGATCCAGGAAAAGGAAGGGGAGGGAGTACAAAGTTAGGCTGACCCCCCCCTCTCCCATCCCATCCTATAATGGCTTTGTACAATCTGTTCCAGCTGAAGTCAAACAAATTGTCTTGCAACCATTCATTCCAAAATATTTTCATTCCTCAAATTGGAAGATTTTATTTCGCACAGTTTTGAAACAAGATTCTGATCTTAGCGTCTGAATTAATATAAATAGCTAAAATAAATATTAAAGAAAAAAAACAAAAAAAAAACTCGTATGTTGATCGCTGTTTGCTGGTGAGAATTCACACTTGCTGCCTATAGAGATCGTCGTCTTGTGCAAAAAGCTGTGATCGCTGTATTATCAAAAAATATTTTTTTGAGCTCACTATACAGATGGCTGGAGTGGTGTGTGTGTGTGTGTGTGTGTGCGTGCGTGCGTGTGTGTGTGTGATATGTCACTGTTAGGAATGAGATGAAATCTTTTAGATCCTATAAACCGCTTATGGGACGGTTTTTCGCAGTGCCCTTTTTTTTTTCATCCTTACCATATCCGATATGAGCTATAGCCAAGGAAAGCCTCTTTGGAGATATAGAGGGAACTTTAAACATGACCTGATACGTCTATTGGTCCTCACCAAAGATCGAACCCGGGACCCTCAGGGCATCAGTCGGGCGCTGTACCAGAAGACCATGTCGTGAGAGTCACAGGTTCAAACCTCGATGAGAACCAAAGGGAATTTTCCCAGGTCCTGGTGAAAGCTGATCAAAGTCCTTCAAGCCCCCCCCCCCCCATCCTCCTCAGTTTCAAGTGGGTGCCTGGCTTAAGTTGGGGGACGCAAAGGAGTTATGAGTCATACACTTCATGTGACCTAACGACCATTGTATGGCTATACGGAAGTATGCTTGTTAACACTATACAAGTGTGGCTCCCATTGTTTCTTGTTGTTGTTTATAAACTTTTATTTTAATTCTCTATATTGCTTTTATCTTGATAAATTGACTATGAAACAGCTCTTAAAAGTAGTTTCTATTATGTATGAAAACGTTGAGTTCGCCCTTGATGGTGCGCATGTTTCTCATAGTTTCTGTAAACTTTAACCTGTAAACTTTAACCTGTAAACTTTAACCTGTTCCTGTAAACTTTAACCTGTAAACTTTAACCTGTAAACTTTAACCTGTCCCTGTAAACTTTAACCTGTAAACTTTAACCTGTTCCTGTAAACTTTAACCTGTAAACTTTAACCTGTAAACTTTAACCTGTTCCTGTAAACTTTAACCTGTAAACTTTAACCTGTAAACTTTAACCTGTGTTTTGGTCTCGTATGGCCAGACTGAAAGCTACAGTCTCACAAATCATCAATCCTGAATAGAAATACTTGAATGTAATCACAATACAGATTTCAGTACAACAGAGATCAGTACAACAGAGTTCAGTACAACAGAGTTCAGTGCAACAGAGTTCAGTACAACAGAGTTCAGTACAACAGAGTTCAGTACAACAGAGTTCAGTACAACAGAGATCAGTACAACAGAGTTATTACACGTAGCGATGAATTTAAAAAAAAATTTCAGTGACTCTGATGATTGTTATCATTTAAAAATAAAAAATAATTTTTGTTATGTCAGGTTTTAATTGTATTGAACCCAAACATGTCACGGACTTCACACGTGTCAATGTCCTACATTTTCTACCTCACTTTGTTGCTTTTGGGTTGACTACTTCACGCTATTTACAAACAAATTTACAACAGTGGAGGGGGGGGGGGCTTTAGATTGTATTCTTATGTAGGTAGGTGCCCTGGATAATGCAGGAGTTTTTTGTTTTTTTTAAACCTGTCGTGAAAATAGTTTTTAAAACACCTATAAGTTTGAAAACACCACTTTAGTATCTTTTGAAATGAAGAATTAGGCGGCGTTTGTTTTTAAGAGTTCACAAGCGCCACGAATTTTAGGTACGTAACTAATAGGGCCCAGTTGGGGTTTTCTTTGTATGTCTAGGGCCAGTAAATCGTAGGACATTGTGTGTGTGTTTACGGCCGATAAATCGTAGGACATTGTGTGTGTGTTTACGGCCGATAAATCGTAGAACATTGTGTGTGTGTTTACGGCCAATAAATCTTAGGACATTGTGTGTATTTACGGCCAATAAATCTTAGGACATTGTGTGTATTTACGGCCAATAAATCTTAGGACATTGTGTGTTACGGCCAATAAATCTTAGGACATTGTGTGTATTTACGGCCAATAAATTTTAGGACATTGTGTGTATTTACGGCCAATAAATCTTAGGACATTGTGTGTTACGGCCAATAAATCTTAGGACATTGTGTGTATTTACGGCCAATAAATTTTAGGACATTGTGTGTATTTACGGCCAATAAATCTTAGGACATTGTGTGTGTTTACCTGCCAATAAATCTTAGGACATTGTGTGTCTACGGCCAATAAATCTTAGAACATTGTGTGTACTAGTAGGGTATCAATAGTACTGACGGTTTGAACGTGGAAAGTCTTGTTACTCTTGTACAATCATTCATGGTGAAACTTTCAAACATAACTAACAATAATACTATTACATGTAACATCAAACAATAGGGATCATAATGAATTGTGTGTAACCATTTTTTTTAGCTAAATACTCGATAAGAAGGCATACGTGTATTTTTTTTAATTGGTATTTTATTTTTAATTAAGATGAGATTTAAAAAATTAAAAAGATTTGAATGTAGGTCAGTGGTACAATATTCTGATTGGTTGGTTTGTTTAATTAATTAAATTTAATAAATCTCATTTTATTTATGTATTTACTTTGGTGGGATATAACTCTAGTAACGTATAAAATAGAAATAGGTGCAGCATTTACTTCCCCTTCTTTCTTTTTTTTTTAAGCACAAATTACATGTATTCATAAGTTTATTTATTAACAGCTAATAGCCTAAAAACGCAATAGTGTACAAATGCACTAGATACGAAAGTCAGTTTTGATTGGCTTGGCAAATAATATACGGGTATTTTTCTTCAACATCTTTGAGTGGCTCACTCATGAACTTGTCTGTTGATTTTTTAACCTTTGAACTGTCACCTTTTAGAAAAAAGCTGAAAAAAAAAGATGCAAAGAGTAAACAGAAAATATAAAAAAAATAAACTAAGGGAAATAACTGACTTTTTATCATAAATGTCAAAAACCCCGATAACTTCTGGTGCTAAACAAATAAGAAAATTGCAATATGATACCTGGGATTGGGCATGGCCTTAGGTGGGTGCAGGTTTTTTAAAAGTGCTGTCCTTTACGTTTGCCGCCGCCGCCGCTGCCTTTACTGTTGTGGTGCTTCAGCGCTGCCAGGCGGATAGTATAATTTATATCTTTTTTGGCTCATATCAATGCAAATATAAACACATATGCAATGCAAAACATAGATATGATTTCAATATGGCAATGGTAAAAATAAAACAATAATACCTCTAGTAGCATAACATAAAACGATATATATATATATATATATATATATATATATATATATATGTATATATATATATATAAAGTTGTAAAGTGAAAACATTCAACGGTCAAGCCCTACAAATGTGTCCGGTATGGGTTCGTCCATTCATTACGTCAACAAATTTAAACCTCTCTTCACCTCCCCCCCCCCCATCCCTCCCTTTCCGGCTTGTCAACAAGGGTCAAACTTTCGGTGATTTCCCCCCCCCCCAACCACCAATAACACCAACCGTTCTAAAATCACGTATATTAGCCTCCCCTTCCCACACACTCACCACCACCAATACAAACTTGTAAAAACGACAAATCCATCCTGCCAAAAAACTCCGTTCAATAATTCACCTCGAACTCCAGCCACCAAATTCTAACAGTTTGTCTAGTATTACAAAATCAACGAGTCTCATGCCCTTTTACAACGAGCTTTTTGCACACAAAAAAAACGTCAAGTGTTATATATAACAATATGTGGCTCATCAGTGAGTTTAAGTTTTTTTTTTGCGCCCAATGAGCCAGGTCTTTTAATTATATTTAATTTTATTACATTTTAATAAACTGGTTTTTAAGTTTGTTTTTGTTTTTTTTTTTAACTATATGACAAATCACCAAAAATGATGCTCTATATTTGTTACAAAATATTCATTTTTGTTATAGCTGACGTTATTGTAACAAAAGAAAACAAAACCATTTACCTTTATTGACATGTACAATAGGGCAGCGGTTAGAAAAAATAAATAAATACTTAAAGAGCTGTACTGAAAGGACTCGAGTTCGATGAGCCCCGATGAGCCCCGGGACTTTTCTCAGGTACGATCGATGCCTCCCCCCCCCTGAGTCCACCCAGCTTACAAATGGGGACTCGACATTTGTTGGGGGCGGCTGGGCATTGTAAGTAAAAAAAAAAAGTCTTGTACAACCTAACCTGACCACCAGGGGGTGAAGTCCCTGTCAGGATAAGATGAGATCTTAGGATGATATTAATCAAGAATGGTTGTTTTTTTTTTTTTGCAGTGCCCTCATTTCATCCCCGCCATGGCCGGTAGTGCTATAGTCTTGTAGGCACCACGGGGGATATAAAGGAGACTTAAAATATGGCCTGAAACATCCATTGGTCCTGACTGGAGATCGAATCAGAGACCGTAGAAAGAAAGATCCTCCGTCTGTTTCTTTAGCCACCAAATCTTTATGGGATCGTGTGTGGCTTTATAAGGATAAATTTACTTACATTTTTTTTACAAGAGTAGAAATAACTTTCAAAAGATATCAGTATCCCGAGATCCGGTATCTGCACAGGACGAGCTTGGAGGAGGAGGTGAAATTTGCGACCTTTGTTTTAGCGCCAGAAAATTAAAACTTTTTAAAATTTGATTAAGTAAAAACTCAACACAATGACTTACCAGCAGATTGAAATTGTGTGGCCTGTAACAAAGAAGGTCTACATATGGAAGCTCTACATATATTTGTGTGCATAATATACATGTATGATAGACTTTCAACTATTCGGCTCGCAATTATCCAGCCACCACACTATCCAGTATAGTAAACAATAATTCTGCCTAATGAAAGACTGTCCGACTTTCTCAGTATCGGGAATGTCAATACGCAACATTAGGTCGGCTAGTCGAAAAATCTACTGTATCTTTCCAATTGAATACATTTCTATAATTAGATAGAGAAATGTATTATAACGAAAATGACAATAATACAATCAGCTTAATAAAAGTGTTGTCCAGGGTTATCAAAATGAATGGTTTCGCTAGATCATACCAGCCTTGCTAAGTACCACAATAAACGGGTTATGACATTTCACATCTAAAAAATACTAGTCGTCCCGCGTCGTTTCATACGCCGCCTTATCAATCAATATAAACAACACGCTTGCTGTGATCCATCTTGACCCACTTTAAACAACACACTTGCTGTGATCCAGTCCTCCCGTCTCCACACTATAGTTGGGTTTTTTTTTCCGCTGTCGCTAGTTGTCGACGTATTCGGGAATTCCACAATCTATAAATAGTCCTGCGTCTTGAAGTTGTGAATTATATATATAGATTCTACTAATGTTAGATTGTTGAATGACCGCTTTGTCGAGAGAAATATCTGACTTTATACATACAATATATTACGTTATATCATAATTTAATATGCTTTTGTTTTAAAATTATGAAGGCTAAATATTCTTTTTTTTAAATCAACCAAGGGAGTTAATGTCTATGTACTAGTACACTGAATACTAAAAACCAAATAAAACACGTCATATTAAATTTTTAATACCAAGGATTTGTTTCACTGATTATGTATATATAATTGCTTGGAGCACTTAGTAAACGTTTGATTAATTGTTTTGCCTTCTAATTTTAAAATTATTTTCTAATTACTAAACTTGTTCATAGCCAAACATCATCTTATGTCAATATCAGTCGAATTATTACATCACCCCCCCCTTTTACCATTGATGCGGGGGCAGATGGTCGTGCGTTGAAGAGCACCAAAGTCAGTTGTGAAAAGAAAAAGTATTGAAATAAATGTAATAAACAAGTCTCGGATTCCAAGTTTAAAAAAAATCATACTTTCTTTATTATATACTACTAGCTGCAGAGTTATATCCCCTTAGACTTGATCGGTAGGCTAGGTTATTTTTGGTTTCGGGAATATCCAATTTTTTCATGATTATATTTTAAACTGGAATACTGTTGTATTGATTCTTTACCTTCGATTTAACGCAGAACCCAAATCGCTATAATTTTAGTAGATATAATAAATTCTGGCTCAATTTTAAACCATATTGCTCTTTGAACTTATCATGGCCATTTTTTTAATCAAAAAGTAATTATGATTCAAACAAAAAGTGAAGTTTTCAAAAATTGACTGACTTGAAAAATTGTGCCCTATTTTTTAATCCTTAATACGACAAAGTAAATGAAGATTTTAACTTACAACAAACAAAACGAAATGTAACTGTTGAGCTGAAAATATAACAAGGGAGGGAAGCTATCCTAGCTAATAAAAATAAAATGAAAACTGAATTACTCGCAGCGCAGTTGGTGCTAAACAGAAATGTCGCAAGTTAAAGAGCTTCTACTCTCTCTCGAGTCTGATGGACGCTCGCTGACTCAGGCAAGTTAAACCTTGACACTGACATATAAATAAAAGTATTGTTCAAGTAACTCAAACTGTTTATACGAATACACAGTGCTATTGTTGTTTTTGTTGTGCCGGTACGCACCGGTACGGCGTACCGGCATCTTTTTCATCAATGTGGGGGAAAAAAAATATTACTTTTCTTGTATTTTAAGAGGATTTAAGTTGGTTAATTATAAAATAAAATTGTTTTAGACATTTAGTATCTTTGCAGTTGTGATTTAGCTTGCATCGAGGTGCGAATTTGTAGGCAATCCATCACCGAGTACCGGCACCTATTTTTTTTTTTTAAAAAAAGCACTGCGAATACAAAAGGCTCAGCAACAATACATTTGAGGGGGTGGGGGGGGGGGAATGAAAGGTTTTTTTTTTTGGTTATAGGTTTTTTAAGCAGCAATGTACATTATTTAACATGTGATAATTTCAAAAGATGAAAAGAGATGTATTAATTAATTTATTTATTCATTGACTCAGCTGTGTGCGGCAATCGATGTTCGCTCAGATACTTCAAAAAGATTTGTATTTTATTTTTTTGCGCAAACTCAATAATATATATGCCTGCTTCACGAAGCATATTTTGTGCGCTGAACTGTAATGCATGTGCGCGCCCTTAACTCTTCGATCGCGCAGCACGCACGCAGGCGCTCACCCCAGACGTAGCATCGATGATAGATCATAGAGATCACAAACAGATCATAAGAGGCGTTAGGCCGAAGATCATAAATAGTTAAAATTATTTTGTCTGTACAAGCGATTCCCCAAATAGGTCCTTTCAATGGACGTTTCTTTCAATATATATATATATATATATATATATATATATATATATATATATATATATGTGTGTGTGTGTGTGTGTGTGTGTGTATATATATATATATATATAGAGAGAGAGAGAGAGAGATCATATATAAGTAAACATATAATTGTTAAAAAATCTAACTTAACAATATGACGTGGGAATTTTAAGATGTATTAAAGGCTTTTTATTACTTTTGAACCAAAACTGATAACTTTTTCGTTCATATTTTTAGCTAAAATAGAAAGCAAGGATGAAATACTGATTAAATGGGAAAAGCCCCTTTACTGCAAGAAAGCAAAGTATACGAAAAAATAGAGGAGCTTTAGGCCATCGAGAGAAGTCCTTTGAATGCTCTTTATGTATGATATAGTCTGTGTTATTAACTCTGGAATAGTTTCACAGTGAGATGAATGAACCCTAGTGGCATCAAATAACATTTGTTAACATTTCAGCAAACTAAACAGTGCATATTTAAAGTAGTAAAAATGACGAAGCCAAAATTATGTATGGACTAGCTGTACCTTGCAAAACCTTTGCATAGAGTTATATCCCCTTGATCAGTAGGCTATGTTATTAGAGCATTTTCGAAAAAAAATGCTCTATTGTCCCCGTTTTGTCTGTCTGTCTGTCTGTCTGTCATCACCCTAGATCTCAACAACCATAAGTCCTAGACCCATGATCTATATATCATTTTGTAGGTCCTGGCCTGCCAAGAAATGACTTTTTTCCATTTCGCGATCTGACCTCTCAGGGCCGTAAAAGGGGCCTTATAAAGTACCGTTTTTTACTATATAAGCTATATTAATAATGGACCGCCCTATATCTCAGCAACCTAGTCCTAAGTCCTAGACCCATGATGTATATATCATTGTGTAGGTCTTGGCCTGCCAAGTGTACATCAAAAGTCCATTTCGCGATTTGACCTCTCAGGGCCAAAATATAAGAATTTGTTATGTACCGTTTTGCTTATATTTTAAATATAAATAATAAAAGCTAATCAAAGGGGCGTAATCATTATTTATTTTTGTAACAGTTATTCAACATGACTTACTTGTCATTTAAATATCTTTTTTTCAGATATATGCATTACACAATTGAATTTATAAACATTTCCAAAATTTACAAATATTTACTGAAAGATAACATGAAAATGCGCTAACACGTCCTGTGTCCAGAATGGAACAGACTTAATTGCTTGTTTTTTGGCTTCGGGCAGATCCGATTTTTTAATGATTGTATTTTAATCTGGAATACTGTTGTATTGATTCTTTACTTTAGATTTCACGCAGAGCCACAATCGCTTATATATATATATATATATATATATATATATATATATATATATATATATATATATTATTCCGAAATAATTACAGATTTGTAGCTAAACTCACTACTCCACTTCGATTCCTGATTCCGATATATAATAGAACTAATACACTATATGGATTCGTCGAGAAGAATAAAGTGCTGGATTTGGTGAGTACTGAATAGAATGAGAAATCGGAAATACAGTACAAAGTCCAGAGAACCCCAGAAACGCTCCTTCACTAGTTTCAATCTAATTAAACAAATAAACATATGAGGAAAGAAAAAAAGAGTTGATACTAACTGTAGACGTATTCTGGGGCCGAAATGAGGCTGGGCCCGAGGCCCGGGTTGGTCTTGGCATACACACTCAGTCTCTGCTTCTCGTCGAACCAGAACGCGTTGTAGGTGGCGCGGAGCTCCCAGTACCCGGTGCTGCACTCGATGACGCTCCTGGCCGTCCTGTTCACCCATTTGACCACGCGCCCGTTGAATCTCTGCCGGCTGACGTGGGCGGACCGGGTTCCAGAGTCGGAGCTGCTGGCGGCGATGGCAGACGTGGCCATGGATGAGGTGGTTGTCGTGGTGATGGCCATAGCGACAAGGGAAATAATTATCGCAGAAATCCAAAACACGGTCGCTCCCCATAGAGTCATCGTTCTTGTTGTGCTGGTAAAAACTTCTTTGCCGCTGTGACCTATGCGTCTATCCAGTGGGTAGATGAGTGTGCCCCAATGCAGCCACTAGATTTAAATGCATCACTGAAATTTTTAAAATGTGGGCTATTTCATTGGATGATCAAAATTAACTCGTTTGAATAGAAAATTCGGTTTCAACTGTCGCGCAGGCAAAATTATCACCAGCTTAAATAATCCTTTCAGGAAATAAAGAAAATAAAAAAAAAGAAGGTATTGATTTTCGTTCAATCGGCATCAATATAATATCTTTTTTTTTTATTTCAATCTCGATAAATTGTTCTCGTTCTGGTAATGATCTTTTTTTAAATAGTTAGCCATTGTTTTTACTCCATTTCTTTTAAATTTTATCAAGAAAGAAAGAGAGAGAGAGAGAGAGAGAGAGAGAGAGAGAGAGAGAGAGAGAGAGAGAGAGAGAGAGAGAGAGAGATGATTTGACTTGGATGAGTTGTTGGAGAGTAAGGGGAAGAATAATCATGGGCTTAATTAACCAAAGTCAGTAATCAAGAATATTTATTTGCATGTTACTGAAGGAATGAGATGTTTATATCTTTGATGGTGTACAGGCCCGTAGCGTGCGGAGGGGAGAGGGCCCCCCCCCCGCGTTTTGTCTGGCCCTATATGCTTGTTTGCTCTACTTAGTAACATTTATTTCCTGCCCCCCTCCCCCGCTATTGGCCTGGCCCCTGCTGTAGAATGCCTGGCTCTTGCTGTAGAATTTTCACGCTACGGGGCTGATGGTGTATGACCACTAATGTCACGGTTACATCTGCAGTGCTCTTCATTCATCCCCCACCATATCTGAAAGTGCTATGTCCATGGAGGTGACCGGTACTGGCCGAAGGTCGATCCCGTTACCCAAAGCATGCCCCGCCCCCTCCTCCTCCCTATGAAAGGAAAATAAGGCAATGTTTGGTTTTGTAGTGCCCTTCATTCATTCCCACTAAAACCAATAGTGTAACGGCAATGCATTCACCCCGTGAAACAGGAAGTAAATTTCACCATGACCTGTAAAATTCCCATTGGTTCTAACCGGGCCCTCAGGCCAACAGTCGGGCACTTTACCGCATGACGTCATTGCATCTGATCATTAATAAATAAATTAATTAGTGACGGATGGCAACAATGTTAAACCGGCTCTTCGTAAACAGACTTTGTTAGTGGCGGATGGATACAATGTTAAGCCGGCGGCTCTTCGTAAACAGACCTTGTTAGTGGCGGATGGCAACCAGGGCCGCCGAGAGGGGGGGAAGGGGGGTCATTGCCAGGGGGCCCGCATCTGTAAGGGGGCATAAAGGGGGCCCGGTAGCCCCGATCATGTCATTTTTTTTCACGACTCATTGTTTATTAAGGGGCCCGCAATGATTTCCTGCCCTGGGGCCCGCGTTGGCTCTCGGTGCCACTGATGGCAACAATGTTAAACCGGCTCTTCGTAAACAGACTTTGTGAGTGGCGGATGGGTACGATGTTAAGCCGACTATTTTAATGTAGCTTCACTTAAGCATCACTTTTTTTGTAAATTTTGTTAAAAATTTGATCTGTTCAATGTGTCAACCTCACACAGTAGTTTCCAATGTCTGGGAGGGACATTTGATCATTAAAGGGAGAGGGGGGGTGGATTTATCAGTAAGAGGTGACAATGGATTGTTTTAAGTTGTGGAAAGGGGGGGGGGGGGAAGGCGGATCAGTTCTAAAATGAGGTCGTGTACCAATTTGAAAAACAAATCGACTACTATGATATAAACTTGTTCACGTTATATCTGGGGGGGGGGGGGGGGCGGGAGGAGTGCAGCTAGGAGCATGTGGCGCCCCCAGGAAGAATTATTAGTTGTTGTTTTTTTTTTTTTTGTAGGATTCCACCTCAAATATTTTCTGGGCCTACCTCCTTCTCTCCCCCCCCCTCCCCTCCATCCCACATCGAACTGTTATCAACGCCACTATGCAGGTAAAAGTGCATTCAAGTTCCAAAACATTAAATTTAAATTCAAACATATCTTTATTTTTTCAGAATTCCTTTTTTTTTTGGTTGTGTTATATATTATTATTATTATTATTATTATTATTCAACCTAGCAACGTATGTTTCTACTAATATAATGATTCAAACGTTGAAACAACAATGCAACAAAATGTCAGTTAACAAACTTTGTTAACAAAGTCAACCAACGGGATCGTTGTTGTTTTTTTATTCCTTCAATATAATAACGCTGGGGGGGGGGGGTTTGATGGGAAGGGGGGGGGGGAGGTTCGTTTGCGACGACTGAGTTACTTCCCCTTCTATAGAATTCCAAAACCACATCTATTTCCCCCCACACTGGCTCGACTGGATAATACAATCTGAAATACTTCCCACCGTTTTGACGTCTGCCATTGTCTCTGACCTCCACCTTTTGAATCTGACAGGAAGTATTGATGACAGGTTTCAGCAGTTCGGACAGAAAAAAAAAATCTGGGAGGTTAAAAAATATAACCCGGATGTGTGCCTCGCGCATGCCAAACATTCTTTTTTTTTAAATTATCAAAATATTAAAAATGATAAATTGTAAACTTTTCACCAGACACCAATCTGTGATTAAACTATTTTTAAAATGTACAGTTCATTTTTAACGAATTTAATCTTTGAAAAAAATAGTCTTCATTGACTTATAGCCTTTACTTCAAATACTTGTACAATTGTGTTCAGGTAAAATAAGTAGTAATATTGTTTCCTTTCTTTTCTCGCTTCTTTTTTTTGTTGTCTTTTTTTTTAACATATTTTTTTTTCTTTTAATTTTGATATATTTTTTTTTTAACTGACACGTTTTGCGTATTTTGTGGAGATAAATAACAGTTTCAAGAAAAAATAAAATCAGAAAAAAAAATTTGTTTACAAAAAAAACAAAAACCTATTTATTGTTAACTGAAGCAATTCGTAGGGTGGGGTGGGGGGGTGCTTGTGGTACAGTGAACTGGTTCCTTCGTCAAGAGTTATGGTACATGGAAGTTATAGAAAAATCATAATAGATACGCGGCTGGTGAGAGTCACAATCCGGAAGAGAATCGCATTCCGATTTTTTAGAGCATTTTCGAAAAAAAATGCTCTATTGTCCCCGTTTTGTCTGTCTGTCTGTCTGTCCGTCATCACCCTAGATCTCAACAACCATAAGTCCTAGACCCAAGATGTATTTATCATTTTGTAGGTCTTGGCCTGCCATGTGTGCAGCAAAAGTTCATTTTGCGATCTGACCTCTGAGGGCCGTAAAAGGGGGCTTATAAAGTACCGTTTTTTACTCTATAAGCTATATTAACAATGGAGCGCCCTATATCTCAGCAACCATAAGTCCTAGACCCATGATGTATATATCATTTTGTAGGTCTTGGCCTGCCATTTCGCGATCTGACCTCTCAGAGCCAAAATATAAGAGTTTCTTATATACCATTTTTCTTATATTTTAAATATAAATGATATAAAGCTAATCAAAGGGGCGTAATCATTATTTATTTTTGTAATAGTTATTCAACATGATTACTTCCCTCTCTAAATTTATCGAAATTCATGCGCGTGGAGCAATATTTACGGCTGTAACCCGGAAAAAAAAATACAGATATCGTCTGGTGAAAATGCTCTAAAATGCCCTTTGTCCGAAACAGAAAAGACTTAAATTGCTTGTTTTTTTCATATAGCGAAAAAAAAAACCAATTTTAAAATACCGCACTATGACCAACTAAATAAAAGAGTGATTGAATTTAAGATAAATCTGGCTCATTCTGAGACTCAATGAATGGCAGCATGATGGCTCTGACTGCTGGATGGCTCTGACTGCTGGATGGCTCTGACTGCTGGACTCGTTCACGATTTTATAATGTCCTAAACATACAGTCATACCTCGCTTTACGTTGTACTCGGTTATCTTTGGATTCGTTCATTGCAGTTATTTGATGAAAAAAAAAAGGGGGGGGGGGAGTGGTTTGATGGTTATCGTTAATTCGCTTCAATAGTCCACGTGACTTCAGTGGTGACGTTGATAAATGTATTTTGGTTTCCCCCCCCCCCCATTCAACAAAGTCTGCACCTGTGTGTCACCTCCTCTACGTCGTCCTCCACGTGCCGAGTGTTCAGAAATGTAAAACATTTTGTGTTGTATGTTTCATTTAAATCTTTAGTATCCATGTCCAGTTGTTTTGTTGTTGTTGTTGTTGTTGTTTTTTACAAGCTGTATTTATCCATTATTTAATGTGTTTCTGGCTGTATTTATCCATTATTTAATGTGTTTCTGGCTGTATTTATCCATTATTTAATGTGTTCCTGGCTGTATTTATCCATTATTTAATGTGTTTCTGGCTGTATTTATCCATTATTTAATGTGTTTCTGGCTGTATTTATCCATTATTTAATGTGTTTCTGGCTGTATTTATGCATTATTTAATGTGTTCCTGGCTGTATTTATCCATTATTTAATGTGTTTCTGGCTGTATTATCCATTATTTAATGTGTTCCTGGCTGTATTTATCCATTATTTAATGTGTTTCTGGCTGTATTATCCATTATTTAATGTGTTCCTGGCTGTATTTATCCATTATTTAATGTGTTTCTGGCTGTATTTATCCATTATTTAATGTGTTTTTGGCTGTATTTATCCATTATTTAATGTGTTCCTGGCTGTATTTATCCATTATTTAATGTGTTTCTGGCTGTATTTATCCATTATTTAATGTGTTTCTGGCTGTATTTATCCATTATTTAATGTGTTTCTGGCTGTATTTATCCATTATTTAATGTGTTTCTGGTGTGTGTATTGGAGTGACTCGAATTATGCAGACTTACAATTTACATGTAAGGGATTTATAATTGTGCGTGTTTAATTACGCACGCTGGTAGTGCGGTGTGTGTGTGTGTGTGTGTGTGTGTGTGTGTGTGGTGTGTGTGTGTGTGGTGTGTGGTGTGTGTGTGGTGTGTGGTGTGTGTGTGTGTGGTGTGGTGTGTGTGTGATGTGTGTGTGTGTGGTGTGTGTGTGGTGTGTGTGTGTGTGTGTGTGAAGTCCCTATAATGATGAGATAGAATCTGTCAGATCATATAAACCGCTAATGGGACTTTATTTATGGTGCCGTTTTTTCCATCATCACCATAACCGATTGTGTGATTGTCATGGAGTCACCACGGGTTTATATAGGCGGGGGAGTTTTACCATGACCTGAAATATCGATCCCGGGGACCCTCAGATCGAAAAGTTGAACGTTTCATCACACCACCGCCCGTCTACTAAGTGGCATAGCGGTAAGAGCGCTCGACTGCGAACCGAAAGGTCTCAAGTTCGAGGGTCAGTGAGTGCTGAGACTTTTCTCTTTATCCGATCGATGTCCTTAAGTCCAGCCAGTTTTGGAATCTACTTTATCTGGACCCGATGTCTGTAAAGATTTTTATAAGAGAAACGTTTTTTTTTATATCAACATTACCCGAAGTGTGATTTTTTAAAATGATGACCTATGCATCACTTATTACAATTCGTCATTGTTGGGGGGGAGGGGGAATGATCACCGAGCATTCACGTGCTTTAGGTGAGTAACATGGTCACGTGAACCACTCAAGTTCATAACGTGTGCTTCTATCTAATTCCCTCATCCACACACCCTTTCACTGCATCATCCTAAGAACAGTGACAGTTACTAATTGAGATGGAAACTGCAGTTTCACATTTTGAGGAATCAGGCCAATATGTTGATCGCTGTATTTCAGTCGCTGTATTTCAGTCGCTGTATTTCAGTCGCTGTATTTCAGTCGCTGTATTTCAGTCGCTGTAATGAATCCAAGTTTACTAAATATGATTGTGTAAAACGTTAGTAAACTATACTACAACATATTGAGACATAGTGCTTTATAGTAGAAACGGTTGATTCTTTATTTGTATTATAATTATATAAGTGATATATTGTAAACATTTGATACAAGAAATCTATTTACACTCATTAAACGCAAGTTCACGTTCTAGTCCAGACAGACAGACTGACTGACAGACAGACAGACAGACAGACATACAGACTGACAATCATCGAATGTTTGTTGTTTTTTTGTGTGTTTTTTTACAATTTCAATATTGTTATTATTCCTCTTCGTCCCTCTCACCTTCTCTCTATGTGTGTGCGCGCGCATCACTGAGTCTCTCAATCTCTGTTATTCACTCGTCTCTCTCAATCTTGTGCATGAAAACAGTTGACTTTATTTCTGGCCACTTCTTGCACGCTGTACGCCAGTGATTCTCATACTTATACTTGAACCACTCATAGTACTGTTTTGTTTTCGCGACTCACCAAAAAAAAATATTTTGTTTTTGCGACTTACCTGTTTAAAATATATACGAAACGAAAAATAAAAAACAAGTTTTCTACATTATATTTATAGATTAGCTTATTTTTGCTTAGAAGATTAACATAACTTTATGTTTGTAAGACATAGAAATAGATTTGTCACTGTGGACATATGGACTTTCCGTCTGTTGATTATGAATTGAACATTTTCGAGGCAGACCTGAAAGTGGCTCGCGACTCACACTCTGAGACCCACTGAAGTACACTGATCAATGAAACCTTTGCGCCACATTTCATGAAAAGTAACTATACATGTATTATTCATGTATTGTGTGTTTGCACATGTGTGCCAATGTCTCTCTCTCTCTCTCTCTCTCTCTCTATCTCTGTCTCTCTCTTTCTCTCTGTCTCTCTCTCTCCCTCTCTCTGTCTCTCTCTCAATCCCTCTCACTCTCACTCTTTCTCTCTCTCTCTCTCACTCTCTCTCACTCTCTCTCTCTCTCTCTCTCTCTCTCTCTCTCTACATCTTGCTCATTTGATCAACAGACACTCGTCTCACGACATCACGGAGTCGGAAGACGTCGGTCGATTCTTGCCCTCCGTCCGCCCTCGACAGGAAGGACAGCTGGCTGTCGGTGGAACAGATCGGGAAACTCCGTTGCACGATCTCGACTTCGGCCGGGGAGGTCACGAAACCAGCCTGAGCCAGAGATGGGATCACGCCGCCCTCCATCACCCGCTCCTTGGGTCCCTCGATGTAGATTGTGTAGTCAAGGAAACCTCGACGTTTGCCACTCCCACGTCTGAGATTAGAGGACGGTGTTGACTTTTTGTCTTCAGCATTCTGGACTTTTTCTGAGAAAAATTTCTGGTACAATAGAGCAGCAGCCAGGCCCCCGACAAATGGTGCAGTCCAGTAGAGCTTTAAAGAAAAGTAAAACAATCAAATGTTTCAACATGATTGAAATCGTTGGACTATTTCATTGATAAATAAATGTATCCTTGCGCCATTTTTATTTTCACGTCTGGCTTTGTCGGAATCACATTTATTTTTAGCCATAAATAAAATGAGTTTCACGTTAGATGGAAACGCACAGAAACAACATTACAAAGGAATTTCTTTATTATGAAAAATGAAGCATGCAATGATTAACAAACCCAGCAGTAATAAAGTTATCAACTCACTCAGTTTAAATCCATGAATCACTTCAGCCCTTATAAACTTCGTTCCCTTTTCTGGACATTGACATATAATACAAGAATGTACCATGAATGTTTGTGTTGACCAGTAGCTTAGGAAGGGCACTGCGCGTTGACTAGTAGGTTACGAAGGTTACTGTGGGTTGTGCGGTTGTTCAGGGCGCCGAATTAGGAAGGGGAGGCGACATTGTGTTGTTACATTTTTTTTGGCACTTTTCAAATTGGGAGAAGGGCGCCACAGTTTTTAGCTACAGCTATGGCGTTGTCTGTTTTTAGCTACAGCTATGGCGTTGTCTGTTTTTAGCTACAGCTATGGCGTTGTCTGTTTTTAGCTACAGCTATGGCGTTGTCTGTTTTTAGCTACAGCTATGGCGTTGTCTGTTTTTAGCTACAGCTATGGCGTTGTCTGTTTTTAGCTACAGCTATGGCGTTGTCTGTTTTTACCTACAGCTATGGCGTTGTCTGTTTTTAGCTACAGCTATGGCGTTGTCAGTTTTTAGCTACAGCTATGGCGCCACAATTTTTAGCTACAGCTATGGCGTTGGCAGTTTTTAATTTTACAACACGGCGTATTATGGGATAGTGTGACCTTTCACTATAAGCGAGTGGCCATTACTCTTCTATGATGATGATGCACGGTACCTTTATTGAGCTAGGTGGACTTGGTGACGTTGGATAAGCCTCAGAAAAATCTCTGGCAAAATCATACTAGATTTTTAAGCGTGACCAAACGGTGTGACGTGTGGCGATTTACTGGCCAATGGACTTTGGGAGTTGTTTTTTTCACTATTTCTTTAATCAGGGCCGTCTTATCCTACAGACTCTGGCACTGTGCATTGGGCATACAGACCTAGAGGGGGTGGAGGGGGATCCACGAAAGTCCAATAAAGTAATTTTGAATGTGAAATTACCTCATTAACTCTGTAGCGTGGGGCCCCCTTTAATTGAAAAGGGCCCATGACGATCATAAGACGCACCTGTCTTTAGTTCTAAGGTGTTCAAAGACGGTGTCCCGTATAAGTACGTGCCAGTTCGAGGGAGTTATGGGCAAGAGCTGTAAATGTAAGCCATACACGTTACCACAGAATGTCCAACCGTAAGGGGGGGGGGGACTTCTCATCAGGGGCGGAGCCTGAGGCGTTCGACATAGTCGCCACTAATTTCTCTCTACTTACCCAGTGGTCTTTCCATATTCCTGACCACAAGGCTGGCCCAAACGATCTGGCTGGATTCATGCTTCCGCCAGTTAGGTTCCCCTATGGAAATAAAATTGTGAAAAAAAATAGCAAACAATAATATATATAAAAGCGATTTGGGCTCTGCGTTAAATCGAAAGTAAAGAATTAATACAACAGTATCCCAGTTTAAAATACAATCATGAAAAAAAATCGGATAAGCCCGAAACCAAAAAAATAACCTAGACAACCGATCAAGACTAAAGGGGAAATAACTCTATGCAAAGGTTTTGCAGGGTACAGCTGGTATAAAATATATATAGAAATCTTCATAATACGGGGGAGGGGGGGTGATATGAATGTTCTGCATGGACGTTATAAGTACAAAGTTTCAGAACCAATGGAAACATGTTGAAATAACTGAACTCACGCTCCATGCGACGTTGGCCGTGACACAGAAACCAATGCTGATGGCTATCAGTCCACTGTGGTTGGTCCTCAGTCTGTTGCTGCTGGCGTAAACTGTCAGGACAAGCAGGAACGTCGTCACACTCTCCACCAGGAAGCCCTACAACAGAAAATGTAGAGACGGACAGCTATGGCAGCCCGCTGTCAGTGTAATAGTGTTCCTAGGGGAACACACGAGTACAGGGGCCCCGAGAGAAATGACAGTTTGTAAATCATATTTTAAATTTTCTTTTTTTTTTTTTTTTTTTTTTTTTTTTGGGGGGGGGGGGGGGTGGAAATTCTGTTCAAACGGCTCTAATGACAATGACGCATACTTCGGACAAGATGTATGCTACTATAAAAAAATATAAGACCCCCGGGGGGGGGGAGATTTTTTTCAAAATACTTTTGAAGTCCAGTACTGACATTTTCTCAGACATTGTCTTTTGTTTATTTAAAACAGATTGCGCATCATCATGATTTGGAGTATGATAAAACCTGATATCGGGTGGCGGACCGTTGTCTACCCCCCCCACACACACACCACCCACCCCCGCAAATGACTGCTTTGATAGGGGCGGTTACCCTTGTCGCCAGTTGTCGCCACCCTCATTTTCCGCTGCATCCCAAAAGTTATTATATAACAGATGTACTAGGTAAAATGTAACATATCACTTTTCATAATACCTATAATTCGCAAGTAACAAAACACATGGTAAATCCTTAGTTCGACGAGATTACTTTCTGACATAAATAGCTTCCAACTCATCCTCGTCTTCTTTCTCCAATGTTTTAATAACTAGTTTGATTTTTCAAACTTTATGTATGGATGGTACAGATACTGTAAGTTTATTATATAGTGGTTTGTAATAAATATTCTCATTGAATAAAAATACATGGTGATGGTGATGATTGTAAACTACTACACTTCAAAACAAAAAAATGTGGAGAAACATTGTCTGTAACGTGTTATCCGACAGCAGATTTCAGTCTCACCTGCCACGTTTCCAGACCATCGGCCAGTGTGGTGATACCCACGCTGCCCCTCCACGCCGAGGGAACGTCAGCCAGATGAATCCGGAACCAAGGACGCCGCCGAGTAGCTGGCACATGATGTAGATGAGGCACTGAGAATGACATATGATGTCAATGACGTGGTACGATAATATGTTGAGAATGAAAATGATGTCTATGATATGTAGATAATGACACCATTTATAAGATATACCGGCGCCCCACAGCATTTATATGATATACATGCGCCCTACACTATTCATATGATATACCTGCGCCATAAACCATTCATATGATATACCTGCGCCATACACCATCCGTATGATATACCTGCGCCCTACACTATTCATATAATATACCTGCGCCATACACCATTCGTATGATATACCTGCGCCCTACACTATTCATATAATATACCTGCGCCATACACTATTCATCTAATATACCTGCGCCATACACTATTCATATGATATACCCGCGCCCTACACCGTTCATATGACATACCCGCGCCCTACACCGTTCATATGATATAACTGCACCCTACACCGTTCATATGATATACCCCGCCATCGCGTCTGATTAGCACTCACCTTCGATATCCCCATATTTCCGGTCACCAGAAAGCTAACGGTCACCACGGGGTTAACGTGTGCGCCGCTGATGTCGCCGAACGTCCAGATGGCCAACGTCAGCGCCAGGCCGAAAGCAAAGGCTATGGCCATCAGAGGCGCGCCGTCGGGTGGGTTCAGCGTCGCCACAGCTCCGCAGCCGATCATTAACAGGGTGGAGGTTCCCAGCACCTCGGCCACGGCCGCCTTCAGACAATGAAACTGTTTCACCTCGTCTGTACCGAAGAAAAAGCCAAGTTTCTCCATTATTTAAACCTGGAATGAAAATAAACAAAGCAAATCATAATTAAAAACCTTACAAAAAAAAGTCTTTTAATGTTAACAAATTGGAAAAAGTCTTTCAATGTTAACAAATTGGGAAAAAAGTCTTTCAATGTTAACAAATTGGAAAAAGTCTTTCAATGTTAACAAATTGGGAAAAAAGTCTTTCAATGTTAACAAATTGGAAAAAAGTCTTTTAATGTTAACAAATTGGAAAAAGTCTTTCAATGTTAACAAATTGGGGGAAAAGTCTTTCAATGTTAACAAATTGGAAAAAAAAGTCTTTCAATGTTAACAAATTGGAAAAAATCTTTCAGTGTTAACAAATTGGAAAAAAGTCTTTCAATGTTAACAAATTGGAAAAAAGTCTTTCACTGTTAACAAATTGGAAAAAGTCTTTCAATGTTAATAAATTGGAAAAAAGTCTTTCAATATTAACAAATTGGAAAAAAGTCTTTCAATGTTAACAAATTGGAAAGTCTTTCAATGTTAACAAATTGGGAAAAAGTCTTTCAATGTTAACAAATTGGAAAAAAAGTCTTTCAATGTTAACAAATTGGAAAAAAGTATTTCAATGTTAACAAATTGGGAAAAGTCTTTCAATGTTAACAAATTGGAAAAAAGTCTTTCAATGTTAACAAATTGGAAAACGTTTTTCAATGTTAACAAATTTTAAAAAAGTCTTTCATTAGTTGAAAACTTTGAAAAAATAGTCTTTCCATAGTTCTGTATTTTAGATATCTAATCTGATAAAGGAGACCTGTATTCTCTTAGTTATAGCTCAACAAATATACGACGAAATAATAAAGGCTTTCGGTGTAGTTTGTAAGTTTCTTTTAGTGGTCACAAGGATAATGGTACGCCTAGCTAGTTGTGACTTTACCGGCTCATTTCAGCCAATGGGATAAGTCAAATATCAACAAGAAGTGATATTGATTCTATTAGGGCTGTAACCCCCACCCCCTCCCAATGTGGTCTTCACACGACCCGTACTAGGTCTAAGGTGGCCCTTTGGAAGAACTTTTATTGACATTTGGGGCCTTAACCAAAAGTATAAGTCGAGGCTCTTTTAAGGGAAATCATACAGGAAAATCTTTTTTGGTAGTAGGGGCCCCTTCATCATCCACATAGTTTGTCTGTCCATTTGAGCCCCGTGTACTTGAAGGCTAAATGACCCCCCCCCCAACTGGCGTAGAGAGTTTAACTCGCGCCTGGGGCAAAAAAATCTTTAAAGCGCCCCCCCCCCTTTCGAAAATCATATAATATCATATGCAAAATATATCATTTGGCGCCCCTTTTTTCCAATGAAAATGATTAGTTTACTAAGAAGAAAATAGTAATGCTTAAATGTGTATCTATATATATATTGAAGCTAGATTCTGTGAAAAGAAATAACAAATTTACCTTTATTGCACTCCCAACAAACGTATTTTCCAGAATTAAAAAGTTCGATGTCATGCTTATGGTACTTGATACATTCTGGTCATAGCTGGTTGTAAATTGAATTTACTGTAAGAATCTATTTTCTCACTCGCATTCAATATTTTACCACGTAATGATTTTAATGTAAGTATACTGAACATAATTAATTCAATTATTTGTGTATTTCGTGATTATTTAAACTTATATTAAACCTGAAGTCTTTTGTACCAATAAACGTATTAATTTTTTAACTAATTTTTTTTAAATATGTGCGTTTCCACGCATTGCTGTTTATTAAATATTATAAGCAAAGAATAGCTTACCATGAATAATTTAAATAATTTTATAGCAATGGTTTATAACTTTTAAAACAAAACAAACAATAGACCAGGTGATATTTTTTTTAATCCAATTAAAAGTTAGTTTTATTTTGGTTTTTTTTTTATGTTTATATTTATTTTGGAGTTTGCGTGCAAGAGTGATGCTTCCGTCTGCTTTGTTTATTTTTATTTCGTTTCTGCACCTCTGATTATAGTTTTTACGACGACTAAATCCCAGAACAATACAGAGACCCTGTAATTAACTACCCTCCTCCAGTCATAGACTATTTGTTTCCTCCAATAGGCGATGAAAGACGTTAGGGAGCACTGTATTCACGATCAGCTGGTCTAATACTAAAAAAAAAACTTGTGTTGATGTAAACCAGTGATTCTCAAGCTAATGCAAATCGCGATCCACTGTGGAAGACGAAATGTAGAATTCATCTGTTGCTGTAAAGGCGGCGTGTAAAGGGGTAGTGTGGTTAGAACAACGGCCAGCCGCCTTTACTCCCCCCAACTTAAGTCAGGTACCCATTTAAAGCTGGGTGGACTCAATGGACTCTGAGCAACTTTTACGAGAATCTGAAAAACTTCCCTTGTTTCTCATCAAGGATCGAACCCAGGACGCTCGAGGTCAACAGTCGAGGGCTCTCGACTTTAGGGCTTGACTAAAAAAATATCAGTGCTGGGTGGTACTACAATACAAATGAATTTGATTACCGGAACTAGTACCACTGAACTGATGATAACTCACCGTTTTAGTGCTAGCCGAATCGATTGGTGAGCATTTTTTTTTCCACGTATGTTGTTGTGTGAGTGTACCGAGCATGCAAAACCTAGGTCGACATAAAACTTTTTTTTTAACTCTTGATAGAAAATAATTGTTGTGTCGCTAGCCCAGCGATGGGTACAACCACGACCCGCTGGACAAACACGGTCCGCCAATTGTTTCAGAGTGAAGCACAGCACCGGCCTTTGATGTCATGGCTTTTCAAATCTAATTTCTATTAGTTCAACGGTCCATTAATCTGTTCTTGGCCAAGCCCACCACGCCAAACATACGAACATAAAAGTGGCCTCCCGTGAGCAATATACTCTATGTCACACAGGGTGTCGCCGCCACAGTGCAGTATAGTCTATGTAACACAGGGTGTCGCCGTCACACAGTGCAGTATAGTCTATGTCACACAGGGTGTCGCCGCCACAGTGCAGTATAGTCTATGTAACACAGGGTGTGGCCGCCACAGTGCAGTATAGTCTATGTAACATAGGGTGCGGCCGCCACAGTGCAGTATAGTCTATGTAACACAGGGTGTGGCCGCCACAGTGCAGTATAGTCTATGTCACACAGGGTGTCGCCGTCACACAGTGCAGTATAGTCTATGTAACACAGGGTGTGGCCGCCACAGTGCAGTATAGTCTATGTAACACAGGGTGTGGCCGCCACAGTGCAGTATAGTCTATTGTAACACAGGGTGATGCCGACACAAAGCTTGCAACGTATAAAGTAAAATAAAGCAGTTGTCGTCAATTAGCTTCAATATGCAATGGTAGTATATGAAAATGTTGCAAATCTTATATTTTACTTACCTATACACTGTACATAAATCAAATTGCATTAGAAATAGTTAAAGCTCACATTGCACAGGAATACTCAAAGTTTGAAATGCATTTCGAGTAACTTAAGTTCACATTGAATTTGGATGTACTACAAAGATGAAATGGAAATGGGTTTTGGTGTGAAATATTGACTGGGTAAAAGAAAGAGAGGCCGGCCAAGAAACACCTGAAGGCGAGAATTTGAAGCGGACATCACCAGGATGGGAGAGCTGGAGAGAATGGCTCAGGACAGAAGTCTCTGGAGATCGTTAGGAGTGACGGGCAATGATGATGATGATGATGAAACTGGTGTTCTCCCCTTCCTGTGCAGGCGATGTTTCATTAACCCCTAAATTCTAAATGACATTATCATATCTCGGTCAGTGGAACGCGTGCCCCGAGGAGTACGAGAAATGTTATGCAGGGGGGTATACACCTATTTGCTGCGTGACTCATCAACAAACCACGTATCCAGGTATCGCATTAAAAAAGGCTAAGCTTATTCCTTTATGAAAATACGTACGTGTGAGGATTACCTACGGACTTGCTCTTTGTGGTACAATGGAGAAAAGATTGATAAACGTTGTCATAAAGCACAGCCACCTTCCCAGTTGCAATACAGTCGATTCCGCTTAATAGGGACACATCGGGACCGAGGCTTTTTGTCCCAATTAAGCGGCTGTCCCAATTAAGCGGTGTCCCAATTAAGCGGAATCCACTGTATTTTCTTTTTTTTTTAACGTTATAATAAAACCAAGCTTTTTGATGGTCTCCATTAATTGTTTGTATTTCACTAAAAATTAAAAGAAAATTTAAAGTAAAATCAAGACTTGATTTGGTTTCTCAAAATTTATTTAAGCAAACGAAATAAAAAGAAACATAAATAAAAACATTTTTTTTGCCTTTATAAGGCAAACAATCAATAGTCTCAGTAAGATCCATACAGTCAACAGGTGTATGTTTTTTGTATTTCACCATAGACATAATACCATACAAACATGAGACAAATGAGGGCGAAAATAGGTCATATCTACACTATGTACACGAATTTACACAAATATTTACACGTATTTACACAAATATTTACACGTATTTACATGATGACGGCAAATATTTAGTAGTAACAATAGAAAATAGAAATTTGGTCCTGAAATGATAAATTCAGTATTAATATTTGCTAGTCGATTTTATTGATTTTTAATTATTTATTTTTTTTACGTTTTTGTTGTTGTAAATGAAATGTTGAAACAATAGCCTACCATTATTGAAAGGCACAGGTGAGCTAGATACACTCAATTTCATTATCTTTTTTTTTTTTTATGTAAAATTGTAATTGAATGCATCAATGATATGATGATTTTACATTGCCAGAAAAACTTTCAAAAAAAGTAAATTTAACTTTTTAATAAGAAATCATAGTCAAATATGTTCAACCTTTGGTAAAGTGTTGCAAGAAAGTATTTATCTGTGTCGAACTGAATGGCTCCTTTTTATGGCACATTAAAATTCGTCTTGTCTACAATTACAACATAATTTTACTTTATTTTAATAAAATATGAAAGTCTTTGAACATGATTTTATATTACAATAAAAAAATTACAATCTCAATAAACTGTATATTTCTCTATTTCTTATTAATCAAAAACAAATATGTTACAATTATTTCTCGCACTCCTAGACTGATTGGTTTCATGTTAATACGAGGTCTTAATTGGAATTAAACAATCTACTCGTCAACTCTTTCCCTGCTTTTCCAGACACCTAAGGCCCGTGGTGCTCAAATCACGAAGACACCACGGGTGTCGAACGATGACCAAGATACTGGTACGCTTACCTTTTAACCAACCATATTCTGGTAGGCCTTAAAGCCTGTTGCAATAAACTGTTTACCAGAATATAAACTGTAACATCCTAAAGAAAAATTGGTTAACAAGCGACATCTTACAAAGATAGCAAAAACCACAATCAGCCGTAAAGGGTTAATTTCGACAAAAGCTGTGGCGAACCATGGGAGATGAACGGAACTTTGAACATGACATGTTAACTGGTATCAAACCCGAAATCTTCACGTTGACATTCGGGCGCTATACGCCACTCGACCATCCTTCACCTTTAGGTTTAATGAAAGGATACTAAGTTATAATACAAGTTAACTTGTTATTATTATTTCACTATAGACTCATTAAGTTACTCACTATGGAGATATCTCCAATTAATTTAATAGCTTAATTACCAAGATATCTGTAAATCTAATAAACACAGCAACCATATGAATTGTCGACGGAAAGAGAAGTAACCCTTGATATCAAGTTAATAAACATTCAAGTCTCATTTAGCGTAGCCTCCCTTTTTATCGAATACTATTTTTTTTATTGAGTTTTTTTTTTACAGCGGGTTCTCTCGATTGTGGATTAGCAGGTCTCACATTTTGTGTGCTATGATCTAAGAGAAATTACCTTAGCACTCGTTTTAGACCCCCCCCCCATCCCTTACCGACATGGAGAATGTTTGATACATCATTCTACAGATGCGCACGTGAATTAATTACATCTTGGTGCTGGCGAATCGTTTGTCGTGGCTCCAGTCGCCCGCCGTGTTGGATGGTGAGGTCAGTCCTCGCGTGCTGCCGGCGTCCGAGCTGTCGTCGTTCACGCTGCTCTGGACGCTGTTGATTCTCATCACGTTGCCGCCGCGGCCGCCGTGCCGTCCAAACCTGCCCATCAGGAAACTCAGCTTCGGGTGGGCGACGGGGCTGTCCACCCCCCCTCTCCGGCCACCGGGGCTGTCGATGTCCACGGTGAAGTCCAGGAAGTTGTCCCGCTTCGCAGCGGCGTCGGCGCCGGCCTCGGTGAATCTGAGGTCAGCGTCGGACTCTTGGGTCTTGACGGAGTAGACGTGGTGATACAGAAGGGCTGCAGCCACGGCGCCGGTGCTTGGGCCCACCCAGTAGATCTGCCGATGGAGGTGTGCAAATCGTGTTAGTGGGGAATATTGAAAATACGAAACATGTGTTTACATTATTGTTATGTCCTGACTGGACGAATGGTCGAGCACGCATAACGATGTATAACATACTTGAAAGATTTTAAGTGTAAAATCAGATTCCGTGATATAATTTACATAATCACTCGATAAATAATTTTAAAAAGTAGTATAATTATAGTATCAACTTTGATCATTTTAAGATAGTTTGTGTTGATCGGGAAAACGATTCAAAGGCTGGTCTCTGTAAGCGTAGGCATTTATGTTTATTGTAAACTTTGGATTCATGTAATATTTAGTGTAGTTTATTACGATCAGTTTCTCTCATCATATTAACATACAATAACAGTAATAACAACAGCAATAACAACAGCAATAACAACGGCAATAGTAGCAAAAACAACAGCAACAAGAAAAAGAACAGCAACAACAACAAAAACAGCAATAACAACAGCAACTACAGTAGCAGCAACTACAGTAGCAGCAACAACAGTAGCAGCAACAACAGTAGCAACAACAACAGCAACAACAAAAAAAACAGCAATAACAACAGCAACTACAGTAGCAGCAACAACAGTAGCAGCAACAACAGTAGCAACAACAACAGCAACAGTAACAACAACAAAAACAGCAATAACAACAGCAACTACAGTAGCAGCAACAACAGTAGCAGCAACAACAGTAGCAGCAACAACAGTAGCAGCAACAACAGTAGCAGCAACAACAGCAACAGTAAAAACAACAAAAACAGCAATAACAACAGCAACTACAGTAACAACAACAGTAGCAACAGTAGCAACAGCAACAACAACAGTAACAACTACAGCAACAAAACAGCAATAACAACAGCAACTACAATAACAACAACAGTAGCAACAGCAACAACAACAACAACAAGTAGGCCCAACTACTGATGTATTTAAATGATCTATTCCTTAACGTGGTCTAAATAAGTAAAAAAAAATGTTCAATAGTAACCTATACATGTATATAGTGGCAGAGACAATCAGAGAAGTCTTGGGGCCCTAGGCAAAAATATCAGCTGGGGGCCCCTCTTAGCATTAGATTATAAAAGTAATTAACACTCGAAGGGGCCCCCTCTCTCGGTGAAGGCCCCCAAGGCATCCAGCCTAGTTTGACCATCCATAAGAATGGCTCGGCATATATTGCACAAGGCACTGAGTTGCGCGATGGATGGCTGAATGAAGAGTATCGTGTGCAAAACAACAAACAGGTACTAGTGTTGAAAAAAAAAAAAAAAAAAAAAAAAAAAAAAAAAAAAAAAAAAAAAAAAAAAAAAAAAAAAAAAAAAAAAAAAAAAAAAAAAAAAAAAAAAAAAAAAAAAAAAAAAAAAAAAAAAAAAAAAAAAAAACAAAAAAAACACAACTCACCCAGTGGTTGACCCAGATTCCAGACCACACGGCTGGACCAAACGACCTGGCAGGGTTCATACTTCCACCAGTTACAGTTCCCTGTCGAAAAAAAAAAAGTTTCGTTTGATTTAAAAAAAAAAATTTCTTGTTGGTTAAAATTTGCAAAAGAATTTACAAATTATGTATAATAGATAGAAACAGTTCCTAGATAGTAGCAGTTTAAAAATATTAAGTAGTGACACGTTAATAAAACACACACACAATGTATATATAAATATATATATATATATATATATATATATATATAGATAGATAGATAGATAGATAGATAGATAGATAGATAGATAGATAGATAGATAGATAGATAGATAGATAGATAGATAGATAGATAGATAGATAGATAGATAGATAGATAGATAGATAGATAGATAGATAGATAGATAGATAGATAGATAGATAGATAGATAGATAGATAGATAGATAGATAGATAGATAGATAGATAGATAGATAGATAGATAGATAGATAGATAGATAGATAGATAGATAGATAGATAGATAGATAGATAGATAGATAGATAGATAGATAGATACTAAGACTGAATACATATTGTGTCCTTATATGAGCTTATAAATGATCATATGTACATAAATATTTAGTAATGATAATGTACATAAATGTTTGTACAATGTAAAGAGTTTTGCGCATTTTTATTATTTTTTAACCGATTTTTTTATTATTTTATTATAATAAGACTTCATAATGTTATGTCTTTTTATAATAATATTAATGACACTATATTCTTTATATAATATAATAAATATATCATGTCCCGCCAAGGGAAAAGTCTGTTTATGATTATTTCTAACCCATGCCTATAATATAGTAGTTGTCATGGGCGTATTCATGGGAGGGGCAAGGGGGGCATTTGCTCCCCCCCCCTTTTGAAAAAAATGTCATATAAGAGGGAGGCATTTGCTCCCCCCTTACATTTAAAAAAAGTGTCATAAAGTTGTTATTTGCCCCCCCCCGGGAAAATTTTTGCCCCCCCCCGGAAAAATTCCTAGCGACGCCAATGGTAGTTGTGAAGTTATATTAGCATGATGAATGTACAACTAATGATGGAAGGTCTACTACTCTCAGGGCGTAGTGTCATAAGGGTTAGAACTAGGGAGCGACCGATATGCCTTTTTACCGATAGTCCGATACCGATACCGATCCGATTATCGGTCGCTCCCTAGTTAGAACCAGCTTTGCTCATCTCACCCCCACCGTCACATGTAAAGCCAATACTCACGCTCCATGCAATGTTGGCCGTGACACACAGTCCGATACTGAGAGCAGTTGACCCGCTGTGGTCAGTTCTTAGACGGTCGCAGCTGGCCATGACGGTCAGTACCAGGAGGAACGTTGTGATCATCTCAATCAGAAAACCCTGACATCGATAAATCGATATAAATGAGTTCAATGTCAGCATGTGAAACATTCACCAGTTAAGGGGTAATTAGCATATGAAATAATGAAAATTGTGAATCGCACATATCTATTTGGAGAGCCTCATTCAAACAACTATTGATTCATATAGATAGATAGATAGATAGATAGATAGATAGATAGATAGATAGATAGATAGATAGATAGATAGATAGATAGATAGATAGATAGATAGATAGATAGATAGATAGATAGATAGATAGATAGATAGATAGATAGATAGATAGATAGATAGATAGATAGATAGATAGATAGATAGATAGATAGATAGATAGATAGATAGATAGATAGATAGATAGATAGATAGATAGATAGATAGATAGATAGATAGATAGATAGATAGATAGATAGATAGATAGATAGATAGATAGATAGATAGATAGATAGATAGATAGATAGATAGATAGATTGGTAGAGTCAACATGAGCTAATCAGCTTACCTGCCACTGCTGTACCCCATACGCCAGGGTGGTGCTCCCCACAGCGCCCCTCCAGTCCTCAGGTACTGTCAGGCAGATGATCCCTGTCCCAATTATTCCTCCAATGATTTGAAATAGAATATAGACCACACCCTGAAGTAATATAACAATAAAAAAATCCATCAAATAAACAACACGGCAATGCTGCAAACTATAATCATAGCAGTCGTGAACTACTGGCAAATTTTAATACATCTACGCTCTACTTTGTTGAACTTATTTACTAATATCCAGGCCCTTATCAGGTCCTTAACTAGTTCTTACCAGGGTGCGTTTTGTCTGGCCCCCTCTGCTTATTTGTTCTACTTAGTAAAATGTGTTACCCACCCCCCCCCCCAGCTATTGCCTGGCCCCTGCTGTAGAATGCCTGGTCCCTGCTGTAGAATTTTCACCCTACGGGGCTGCTAATATCATAGAACTGTTTGCAGTTTTTACAAAAATTATAAATTGTTAAATATTTATTTTTCAGCTCTGATGCATTTTGCAAGATGTCTGAAAAGTCGCATTATCTCTTAAAGTTTTATAGATCTCGGTCTGACTAATTCACATTCAGACTAGTTACCTTCAATATACCAAGCTGTCCAGTCACCAGAAAACCTATGGTTACTGCCGGATTCACATGCGCCCCGCTTGTCTGTCCGAAGATCCAGATGGACAGCGACAAGGCCAGCCCAAAGGCCAGTGCGACGGACATAGTGGGAGGGCTACTGCCCGGGCTGAGGTTCCCCACAGACCCGCACCCGATGAGGACCAGTATGGCCGTCCCACACATCTCGGCGGCGGCCATTTTCAGGAAGCGCATCTGCATGATCTCTGAGAGTCCGAGAAGAGCCCCCAGCGATACCATGACCGTTGAGTTGGTGGACAAAGCGACTAAATCCAGTGATCAGCAGATAGATGGTCAGTAGAACAGCTCACCTCAGAAATATGAACTTTAAAACCTGCTTTCTTCTTTAAGGTTGTGAATATGTTATTAATTCCAAATTTCCAAAGTCGAACGTTTGCAGTATTATTTTTTTTATTGATTCCAGCAATAAGTCTAGAAAGTACCTGAACCAACTTAGCTCCACACCTATCTTGCAAACACGCTTCTAATCAAAGATTGTTCCACATCTATCCTACACGCTTCCCAATCAAAGATTGTCCAACAGATCAAATGTATTTCAAAGATTGAACGCAGTATGACAGACTTGTAGTTTGGAATATTTCTACTTTGCAGGGTGTTGCATGGAGCGAAAATGTAGCTGTGTTATTTAATTCTAGCTTTTTTTTTAAAGCCCCTTTCTCTTGCTCTGACCTGTACAAGTTTCATAAGTAACGGACAGAAAGATGTCGGCAAACGTAAACAACTGAAAAAGCCCACCTCAGCTCCAGATATATATATACCTGGTGTCTAGTCTTGACTAAATCATAAGATGAATGGGAGTACCGGAAATAGAGAAGCCAGATTGGACTAGAGGCGCGAGTTGTCTTTTCTTTTTTTTTTATTTATTTTAATTTGGTTTATTTTGTCACAAAATGTAGGCCAGGCGAGGCGGTTCTCTCCGTTAGTCGCAAAAAATAAATTAATTAATTAATGCGCGTAATCCCGGTTATGTGTAGTGGGTAAAGGAAAGGAGAGATTGGAAAGGAGGGGGGGGGGGGGGGGGGTTACAAGTTGATTCTGAATGTAAAGGGAGTAAAATCTGTCAGAAATAACTTGTTGAAGGTGATAGATGAAGACTTGTCTCCCTTTCCTCGTGTATGACGTATGTGTGTGTGACAGCTACAACTGGAAATAAAGGGCAGACGTAATCCAAGAGGAGAGTCAACTGTCGGAATGACGTTTGTACGTCAGACATTTTGACAGAGTCAGAGGTGACAGGTTTTCGTTGGCAATGGTGATTTTTTTTCAATTTCTGTCTTAAGTAAATAATAATAATAATAACAATAATAATTTGTGGATGAAAACAATCTCTGACTCACACAGAGACCTTTAGCCAACTTTTAACAGGACTGGGAAAATATTCTTTGATTTTCATCGATGACTGAACCTGGGACCATCATGTCAACAGTCAAGCGCTCTACGCCTCCCTTCTGTTCCCCCTCCACCCCACCCCACCCCAACACACACACACTCCGCTTCACCTGAATCCTTACGGGTTGTTTCATGGGAATTTTATCGAGCGTTGAATCGATGAGCCAAAAGATTTCGTGAGTACAATCACGCGTTAGATCTGCAGGCATCGTACTATATAGGTCCGTATTGGACTGTACAACACTCACCCGTATTGGACTGTACAACACTCACCCGTATTGGACTGTACAACACTCACCCGTATTGGACTGTACAACATTCACTGTCACTGGCTTCAATCTCATGCCTCGAATCAAGACCCGTGATTTTCAAAACAGGGGGGGGGGGGGTCGAGCTCGCGAGATCATTTGAAGTGGGTCGTTGTCAAAAACATGTAAAAATAGCTTAATAATAGATCTAAACAGATCTAAACAAACAATTGTTGATAATAGATGTAAACAAAAAATTGTTGATAATAGATGTAAACAAACAATTGTTGATAATAGATCTAAACAAACAATTGTTGATAATAGATCTAAACAAACAATTGTTGATAATAGATGTAAACAAATAATTGTTGATAATAGATCTAAACAAACAATTGTTGCTTTTCTCTATTTTCTACATTGGTAGTACTTATGGATCGCTGAAACTTATCATGGGTCGCTGAAACTTATCATGGGTCGCTGAAACTTATCATGGGTCGCTGAAACTCATCATGGGTCTTGAATTGTAAAAATTTTTGAGAACCGGTGGTAAGCATAACAAGTGACGCCATCTTTCGTACAAAAATTTAAATAAATGGACGCAGTGATCTTCGCTTATCTATAAATAAACTATACCCTGTTCAATTCTGTCGCAGTTCCATTATTAACTACACTTAAATATAAACACAGAATGAGAGAGAGAGAGAGGGAGAGAGAGAAGGTAAAATAATCGCACTATCCTTTCAATAAATTAACTTTCCCTTTTCTCCCGCCATTCCCTGCTCTTGTGTACGTCATCATCTCCTTGTCTCTGAGTTCTTGCCCCTGAGGTAGGACTAATGTGGAATTCTCTCCACTTTGTTTCTTGATAAATGTGACACGTTGTTTACCGTATGGTCGTAAATTGTTACGTTTACCTGCGACTTTATAATCAGCGGCGTTTCTAACCCTTGACCATTGGGTATAGGGGAGGACATTGTTTCGCATAAGTATACATGATGGTATTGGCAAACAAGTTCTTACCATTGTCCAAACTGTTTTCACAAAAAAGTATATTAGTAGTCTTTAAAAATAGGTGAAATTTTGGTTAATCTGATATCTGTCTTGTTGTGTAAACTAAAAAATTTACCAAAATAATCAAGTGTAACCGAAAGTAGTGTTGTTTTTTTTTGTATGTATCAGTCCAAGCTGTATTTGACACTCCCGAATACTAATATGCATATCAAAACATATTTATACAGATTAAACATAGCGTATTATAACAAAACAAAAACAATAATCTAGATATAGAAAATAATAAAAACAGTTAATTTAATGAAATATTGAGTTTGAACTATACAGCACTAGGTAAACTGTATAGGACATATATATATTTAATTAATCATATTCTTTATTACAAGTGATGACCTATATGTGAACCCGAAACATTAATCCGGTCATTTATATTTGCTCCGCCCATGAAAAATTTCTTCCCATGTTTTTTTTTTTACCTTCTATTCTCATACAGAGCCATGGATATACAGAGCTATCTCTTTTTATAAAAAAAAAGGGGGGGGGGGAATAATTTACTTAGGCCAACAGCTTAGAAAGAACGATTAAAATGATGACGTCAAAACGTTCCCTTTAACTTTGAGTGCTTGTGCTCATAATACGGTATGAGTGTGTGAGTGCTATTGTGTGTTTGCCTATGTTTTCCGTGTTAGTTTTAACATTTCTACACTTACAAATATGCGTAATTTGCATTCACATGGACAGACTGGGGACAGACTGTGACAGAGGCTGTTGTTGTTGTTGTTTTTTTTGTTGTTGTTGTTGTTGTTTGTTTTTTTTGCGAGGATAACGTGTACTTGTTTATTAAAATGAATATGGAACTATACACGGTCACAGACTAACACACACAAACAAACACATACACGTATATAAATACATAAATAATGAAGGGGTGAGCGGCAAAGGGGCGGAGTGCGCAAAAAAAAATTAACAAAAAAAGTAACGAACAAGTTTTACGCATATTTACCACGGGTAAAATGATGCGGGTGGTGGTATAAAATGTCACCAGGTAACAAAAGTCAACAGAAAAAAAAAGATAGTTAGAAAAAGTTGGGCGGTAAAAAAGAGTAACGGTAAAAATGTCAATAGTAAAAAAAAATAAACAAGAAAAATATTCACTGTAGAGGAACATAAATAAACATAAATAAACATAAATAAACATAAATAAACATAAATCTATCATCTTGATGCAGATATGAAATAGAGAACGATTTCATGTAAACAAGTATATACATTTGAATTGTCTACTAGCCTATACATTTGAATTGTCTACTAGCCTATACTTTTGTAATTGTCTACTAGCCTATACATTTGAATTGTCTACTAGCCTATACATTTGAATTGTCTACTAGCCTATACATTTGAATTGTCTACTAGCCTATACATTTGAATTGTCTACTAGCCTATACTTTTGTAATTGTCTTCTAGCCTATACATTTGAATTGTCTACTTTAATGAGCAATAAAATGTAATCTTAATAGTAAAAAAAAAAAAGTGATTTTATCGAAAATCGGTTAAAAAAATGTCAAGTAGTAAACACAAAAAAAAAGTAATGGTAAAAAATGTCAAGTAGTAAACACAAAAAAAAAGTAATAAACACAAAAAAAAAGGTAAAAAAATCCAAGGGTTAGAGCCCCAGCAATAAAATTTATTTATTTTTTTTTACCTGCTAAAAGTTACTATGTTAATATTCTTACCGTTATTTCCTTTTTTTTTTATAAGTAATTTGACAAATGATTCTCTCATGTACTAGACAGCCCTGTTTATCAGTTTTTCTGTGCACATTTGAAGTTATGCAGTTAGTGTTTTTTTTTAATTTTCTAAATAAACAAACTATTTAGACATGAATTGAATTGGGGGTAGCTAAAATAAAGACATGGCATCCAAAAGTCACGCTGTATTTAAAGCTCATTGATTTGAATTCAATAGCGATATACTTTAATTGGCTTACTTAATTGTTTGTCGCTTTTAAAAAAAAATTCACCATATTTGGGATAGTCTGCTGTATTTAATTGAAAACTCGTTTTATTAAATTATGCGATTTAAAAAGATCAAGGAACACATCCGTTTTTTTTTCGTTTTTTTTTAACAAGGTATGCACATTTCCATTTGCATGTATTGTGTAGAACAGGGCTTCTTAAACTATGGGTCGCGACCCCATTTGGGTTCGCGTAGCGAAATTCTGGGGGCGCGAGAGATAAAAATACAATTTAACAGAAAATGTTTTTTAACTTGTAAACTATTAATTTATTTTTCTTTTATATTTGTATGGGGTCGTCAAGAAACTCGCAATCATAAATGGGGTCGTGAATTACAAAAGTTTAAGAAGCCCTGGTGTAGAACATATTCTCAGGCATGACAGACATTGCAATACAAAGGTCCACATTTTTATAACTCATTTACTTCATTTTAATATTTATTAAGTCATACAGCTTGAAGAAAAAAAAATGTGAATAAAACGTTAAGTAAACCTCTGGCATGGGGCAGTAGTAATCTGTAAAGAAAGTGACTTTGTCGTTTTTAAAAAAAAATGAAATGTTACTTCAAGGACATTAAGGTGATGGGCAGAGCCGTAGCTGACTGTTGGGGGGCACTGTGTGGTCGCACAGCCCCTAGAACCCTTCCTCTGCTATTGGTTATGGGTAGGCCTATAATTTCCAAAAAAATATAATTGTGGTTTAGGCGAAGCTAATGGGTTATTCTCATTCAAGGGTTAATTGACATTAGAAAGAGGTGCATATTTAAAATCATTCAAATAAATGAGTTGTTGCACGATTCACTCCATGAAATCTCATAACTCCAGACACATGAATAGAAAAAGGCCAAACGTAATTTAATCCATCTTTTATATAGGTAATTTACAAAAATAAATAAAAACTTGAAACAATGAGAACCAGGACATGAAAGAAAATTTTCTTCACGAAAACTGCGAAAAAAAAAAATCACATTTTAGGCAAACTACATTCAGGCACTAAATAACTGCAAAAGTACATTTTCTTTCTTGTATTGCTGAGATCGAGAGTTCAGATCCCACAGGTGATTTTCCCTGGAGTTATTTCCGTTCTTTTGTTTTGTTTTTAACGTAACCATTGCATCCACTGCTGAACGCACGGCCATCTTGAACTACTGCATTATTTAAGATGGCGGTGCTTCATTTTGAGTGTGAAAGGCCACACTTTGCGCGGTAGCTATTTTGTAAATGTGGTTAAGACGTCAAAACAAAATTATTCGAACCACTTCATGTAAACAGAACTAAAGTGCATTTAGAGGACATAGTCAACATAATTTGAATGAATAACAACTTTACATTCAACCTTTAAAACTTTAATATGATAAATTAAATATTATAATATTTATAATCAGCAGTGACCTGGCAACTGGCGCGACGAACCCTGGCCGCCAGCCCCGTAGCGTGAAAATTCTACAGATGGGGCCAGGCATTCTACAGCAGGGGCCAGGCAATAGCGGGGGGGGGGGCAGGTAATACATTTTACTAAGTAGAACAAATAAGCAGAGGGGGGCAAGACAAAACGCAGGGGGGGCGGCACCCTGGCCCCCCCGCACGCTACGGGCCTTGCTGGTATTGTTCCTTAGAAATTGCCTGATTGTTCCTTCATATGATGAGGTTATAGAAACAGATAAATTCTACATTTCACTTGCCCCGATAGCCCGTTTGGGCGACAGAAAGTTTACTTTTTTTTTAAAGTCATGCTCCACTCGCTACATTAAAACGCAGGCAGACTGACTGCTTGACTGATTGATACATTTGATAAATACCATAAATATCTCTATCCTGTATTTCTGAAACGTTAATTTTAAATTTTGACTCCACTCTATTCCCCATTGGCAAGTATCTCTCCCTGGTGTTGTGCGTTAAAGTCCACAATAGCCGTTCTACGTTTTTAAATGGGGCGAAAAGCAAAGGTTTGTTCGGGGGCCCCAGACAAATACACTATGGAAAAGGGGAGGGGCATCTATGCAAAGAAACATTTCACTACACAACTTCCAAAGATTCCGTGCATGATAACAAAGTTTTCCAATCGTTCGACTACAACAGATAAACTTTACACATTGATGAAACTAAGAGTGTAGCTGGTTTATTTTGGAATCTGATTCATTTACTGGGGAAAGAGAAATATCACAGCAGGGCTCATTAAAAATTTGATTTTTTTTTCTGTTGTTGTGTTTCAAAATATTGTAATGACATGAAGTAATATGGAAAACCGCTTTTTTTTTAAAGACTTGTAACATGAGTAAAGAAAGGTAAATCACAAACCACGACACGGACAACTAGTATAACAACTAGCAACAAGTTTCGGCGATATGTCATGTTGTCTCGGCGAGTCATTTAAATATATTATGTGGCTAACCGTGATCTAAATATTAATTCACAACCGACATAAACAAACTGTTTATACAAACATGCTTTATACATGTGCAGTCTGGTGGAGTGTTTGTTTATTTGTGTTTATATGCTTCTCCTATAAATAAAAACACAACAATGTGTTTTTATTCATATAGTTTGTCGTGTTGATATTTGCATCTACTTATTTATCTAACGTGACTTAACCATGCATACCTCTATTGTTTTGTTTGTTTGTTTGTTTTGTTGTTGTTTTTTGGCACTTGAATATTTCGAAGTCTTAGTTTTGTAATGTCGTAAATTACTATTCCCAAATGGCGCCCACGCTTTGATTTTTTTAGACGTCCAAATTTTTATGAATATTTGTATCACCAATTTTAAGCTGTTTTATAGATCTATATATATATAAACTCCAGCACTATATATTATTCTATACTTTTTAGTGTTGAAAAATATCATATTGCACTTCCTTTTTCTGGTGGGACAGATGGGTTCGATCCTTGGTAAGAATCATAGAATTTTAACCAGGTGTAATTTAGTACACAATCCCTTCATATGTCGAGGTTCTAGAAACAGATGAATTCTACACTTCATCTGCCGAGGTTATAGAAACAGATGAATTCTACACTTCATCTGCCGAGGTTATAGAAACAGATGAATTCTACACTTCATCTGCCGAGGTTATAGAAACAGATGAATTCTACACTTCATCTGCCGAGGTTATAGAAACAGATGTATTCTACACTTCATCTGCCGAAGTTATAGAAACAGATGAATTCGACACTTCATCTGCCCCGATGGCCCTTCAGGGCTAAGCGAACTTTACTTTTACTTCCCTATTCATATGTTTTATATCACGAATGTAGAACACTTCATCTATGTCTTCTTCACTATCATGTTGCATTCCATATTCTTTTCACTGTTAATTACTTCTCATGCGCAATATCAGACCGGCACTGTATAGTGTATATGACACCCTATAATCTCTTTCTGCCTTACACACACACACAAATACACACATATAAACAAACAGTAATTAACTTCGCTGTCTTAAAGATTTAAATTAATTGACTCGAACATTTAAAAATAGTGCATGGTGATTGAAAATGCAAAAGTGTTCAAAGTTTCAAATCGATTGAACCTCAAGAAGCTAGTGATAATTGATGACCTATCTTCCACGACACGACAAACACCATATAAACAACACAGCCAGATAAATCGAGCTGAACACAATCGTATAATAATTTATCAGTTTGGATGTTTAATATATGTGTGTTAAAGTGATGTTTCCATGTGTGCTCGCGCGCTCAAGTGCTGTGTGCGTGTGAGTCTGATAATGATTTATTTATGTGTGAAAGTAAGTGTTCGATTGTAAAGCATATTAAAATAATAAAGCAAACATTTCTAAGAAGAGAAAAAAAAAATTGCTACACTATCAAAAAAAAAAACAACAACAGATGTTGTGCTTAATAATCAAACATTTTCGGTTTATGTCCTGGAAAAGAGCCGGAATGTATCGCTATCAGCTTTTCCCCAAGGATGTCACCTGTAACGACATCGTACGTCCATGTGACCAGACCAGTTGCTGGCCAATTGACGTCAAAAGGTCGCCAGGTGACCGATGGGCGGGGGAGGCGGCGATGGGCAGGTAGAGGAAACGTCTTTTGAGTTTAAAGAGTTTAATTGACGTCATTTCTGTTTTCTTTTACCATCTTTTCCTGTAATATCCGACCGTGAAAATAAAATACTGAATCAATAAATTACAGGAATAAATTTCAAATGGCTGGTGGGGGGGGGGGGGTAAGGAGTCAGACACACCACTGGGTGTCATTCAGTACATTCTAGAAAACATGATATGTAACTAAAATTTAGCGCCCTTTCGGATTACCCTAGCCCAAGGCACTTTCGCTAAATATTTATCCGTAGGGCCCTTTCTATTCCCTGTCTACGTTTTATAGCTTTAATATTTACATCTGTTCAATGTCCACATTCAATAGCTTTTATATTTACATCTGTTCAGTGTCCACATTCAATAGCTTTAATATTTACATCTTTTCAGTGTCCACCTTCCATCACTTTTATATTTACATCTGTTCAATGTCCACATTCCATCACTTTTATATTTACATCTGTTCAATGTCCACATTCAATAGCTTTTATATTTACATCTGTTCAATGTCCACCTTCCATCACTTTTATATTTACATCTGTTCAATGTCCACATTCCATCACTTTTATATTTACATCTGTTCAGTGTCCACATTCAATAGCTTTAATATTTACATCTGTTCAATGTCCACCTTCCATCACTTTTATATTTACATCTGTTCAATGTCCACATTCCATCACTTTTATATTTACATCTGTTCAGTGTCCACATTCAATCGCTTTTATGTTTACATCTGTTCAGTGTCCACATTCCATCACTTTTATATTTACATCTGTTCAGTGTCCACATTCAATCGCTTTTATGTTTACATTTGTTCAGTGTCCACATTCCATCACTTTTATATTTACATCTGTTCAATGTCCACATTCAATAGCTTTAATATTCACATCTGTTCAATGTCCACATTCCATCACTTTTATGTTTACATCTGTTCAGTGTCCACATTCAATAGCTTTAATATTCACATCTGTTCAGTGTCCACATTCCATCACTTTTATATTTACATCGATTCAATGTCCACATTCATTAACATTTTTAAAATTAACTTTTGAACGTAAATACATGTTTCATTAAATTACTATGCTAATTTAATATTTAAATTACCTTTGAAATGCGTTTTCTATGGTTTTCTAGTTGTTTTGGTTTGTTTGTTTTTAAGTATAAGACGCTATGTATAAGATGCACGTGTTGCTGTTGTTCTTTTTATATGCTCTTAGCAGTGCCGTGTCTAGGGATTTGGGGGCCCCTGCATTTTGACATTCGACATCACGACATGAGATGATGTACTTCATATTTAATGTAAGAAAAAAAAATTGTGCCCCCTCTCAAGCTGGGGTCCGGGGTGACTTTCGAATTGGGACCCCTCCTCCCCCCTAGTTACGCCTCTGGTTCTTAGGAATGTCAAGGACAACTGACACTGATTCATTTGTAAACAGTTAGACCTACTTCCATATTTTTTTGCCGATTAATAATTTAAATTCATTTTATGAAATGTTTAGTTTGAACAATTAAACCGGAATAAGACTATCTAATAATTTTACCAAATGAAACAAGGTTAACGAAAGATGAAAGGAGCTTAACATTGGGGGTGTCCATTATTTATGTCAACAAATTATTGGCGATTTTATCTCCACCCCCCTCCCCCTTGTCAACAACTTGTCAAACTTCCAGAGAACCCCCCCCCTATAAAATTACGTCAACATTTCATTACCCCCCCCCTAAAAAAGGTGGCCTCCAAAATGTTTATGTGGCAAAATTAGTAGGAATATAGTTAAGTTCAGTGGCAAAATTAGTAGGAATATAGTTAAGTTCAGTGGCAAAATTAGTAGGAATATAGTTAAGTTTAATTAAAATATTGAATGTTAAGCGAGTGTGTATAACACAGGACTACTAACGCTGCTTAATTTTCCTATTTATGAAGTAATTATATTAAATTAAAAAAAAAGTAACATTGTTGACGTCAACTTTTCTTGACCTCCCCCTTGTCAACAATTGTCAAAAATTTTCTGAACCTATTTTGTTGCCGTAATTAATGGACAGCCCCATTTACAGCTCAGTGTTCATGTGCCAATTAGCACTCAGATTCATAAAAATCACCCTTTTGTGAAGTCTTTTTTTTTTAAGTCCTTAAACGTTTCAAATTTTCAATAAATGTAAAAAAAAAAAATTCTTAAATGATAATGAACTATTTGGTAGCTGTAGATATCTAAAAAAAAAAAAATTCAAGGGACATAAACCAAAAACTGTTTCATTACTAAGATCAAATGTGTTTTTGAAAGTGTGGCAATATTTTTTTTATTATTAACTCGAAACCCTGATTTGAGAACCTACTAAATAAATATTTCCATCTGAAATACCGCGCCGAATACCACCAGAGCCGTAGCTAGCTATTGTGGCGCCCTGTGCGAGTTACATTTTTTTTTGTTGGTGCCCTCCTCCTAATTAGAAAAGTGCGAAAACCTTTCACGGCGATCTTTTGGGCTCCTCTAAACTCCAGTTCGGCCCCCCTCCGGCCGCCAGCCCCGTAGCGTGAACATTCTACAGCAGGGGGCCAGGCATTATACAGCAAAGGGGGGCCAGACAAAACGCAGGAAGGGCCCCCCCCGCACGCTACGGGCCTGGAGGCCGCACAACCCGCAGTACCCATCATACGCTATTGGGCCCCGCCATCGTTTTTTACTTTCAAACCTAATTTGACACAAAATTCAGTTTACAAGTTAGCTTCTAATTTAATGTAATTCGTCACCTCTGAAAAATGAGTCTTTATAAGTACAAACTAGACGGGTTTTATCTTGCCTAGGCTAGCCCTATAATTACTTCTAAGTTCAATTTATTTGTATCTAAAGGAATCGAAACAAGAGAGGTTTCTAGTTCCTGTTCTTAAAGAATAGTCGTGGTGCCCAGTTTCACATTCTGGCAGGCCCTGCCATAGTGAAGGGCAATGTTAGCACCAGTTGAGGCCCTGGATTCAAATGACAGATGATGGGTCCCTTGAAGTCTACACACTTTTTAGCCGAGCCAGCGGAATTATTGATATAACAATGTACTTTTTTTTACCTACAAGTATGGCTTTCATAGAGTTCCCCTCTCCCCCAACGTTAGAATGGCTCTCATTGAACAAGATGATATGAGCCTGTATGAAATCCACAATGCAATGCTCACCCCTCAAATATTGAAATGCTTGGATACAGCCTATTGTAAATTAATTACAGCTACATTAGGAAAAAACACAGAAGGGGAAAAAATGACAAAACAAAGTTCTGGTTAGTATTAGAAATATTTAATGTATCAGCGCATGTGTAAAGCATGGCGGCATTATGTTTGACATGTCTTTCAGCAGACTTCATTTCTTCAAAAGATAAACACTACATCGGCAAACATTTACACTATGAACAACATTACACCAATTTCATTTTAAACAAATATCAAACATTTTACATAATAGCCGGTAATGTGTTTAAGACAGCTCATGTAACATACTTAGACTACTGCATATAGAGCTCTTGACACTGAGACTTGGGATAGTCAGGGGATTCAAATCAATGCCCTTAATGTCCAGATCTTTTTGTAACATGTTGCCAGAAAATGTTATTTAAAAGATAATACGACAGTACATTCCTCAAAGCTCAAGTCGTATTTTTATTATTGAAGACACCAGTGTTATTCTTGTGCACAGTAAAGGGGAGAGGAACATCCGGCTCCCGGGCCGCATCTAAGGGAAGGGCGGCAGTTATTATAGTTGTTGCACTATTACAAGGGCGGCAGTTTTTTTTTTTTTGCAGTTTTGCTGTACAATTGCTAGCTTATAATGTACCGGTATTTATCACAGTAGAAGTGAATTTGTTTTTATTGTTATCTTTCAAACAAAATATGTTTTATCAATAAGCATAATATTGCACCGAGATATGGTCATTTCATAGTTTCGTTTAACAAAATAGATTGTTTGCTTCTGATCCAAACATTAGCAACCATAATATTCAATACAATCAATTGAAAGACAAGCTACTACTGTAGAGAATAAAAGCTACATAATAAAAATCCAAATCAGAATAATTAATAGTTACAATAAGTGTCTGAAAACATTTTTTACCCACTGACACTTTGATGGATAGAAAATTTCTCTCGTCTAATAAACACATGTATATTTAAATAATATATAAGACATCCTATATTTATAGATTCAGGGAAGAGGCGTGAGTGTTACCGGTCTAACTCTTAGAGAAAAATTTATTGATGTTTTCATAGCTATATACAAAGCACAAAAGAACAAAGATCTATATATTTGTATAAAGTATTGGAATAACAACAAATACAATTTATATAAATAAATTTTATATACAGTGGATTCCGCTTAATTGGGACACCGCTTAATTGGGACAGCCGCTTATTTGGGACAGCCGCTTATTTGGGACAAATCTCTAAGAAACCAAACCAAGAAGCAAATAGTAAATTTGTATGATTTATTGGGACAGCCGCTTAATTGGGACAAAAAGCCTCTGTCCCGATGTGTCCCAATTAAACGGAATCGACTGTATATATTTTAACTTGTAATCATTTTATTATGAATAATTATGCTAACTGTATTCAATACACACAGGACCATTATATAGCTATAAAAAGGTCTTGTGTGTATTGAATATAGTTAGCATAATGATTCATAATAAAATGACTACAAGTTTAAATATATATAACATCAGTTATATACAAATGTTATATGTTATTAGTCCAATATTTTATACAAATATATAGATCTTTGTTCGTTTGTGCTTTGTATATAGCTATGAAAACATCAAAACATTTTTCTCTAAGAGTTAGACCGGTAACACTCACGCCTCGTCCCTGTATAGATTGTACTGTTAACTATCAAATAAAATCAGAAATACACAAATTCAAGAAACATACAAAAAAGGTACATAAACAAAAATAAATATTTGCTCAGTTGGGCATTTAAAATGATCAACATGTACCATCTCATAAAAAAGCCGTTATTAATATTGATGACAATGTATATTGTTAACAAAAAGAGGGCAAAATGCAATTTTAAAAAAGACCAATAACTCGAAATATTACTTTCCACAAAGTGTAACATAAGTCGTACATATCTGGCTGCATAAATCATTAAAAACATATATATATATTTTGAAAACAACTGATAAGCAATATAACACACAATGAGGAATACTTCATGAAACATGTTTGGCTTAATTTATGTCACGTCATCTATCTCCGGTGAGGACCAACAGGAGTCACGTTTAAGTTCCAGCTATATCTCCTGTGGTGTCTCCATTGACATTGCGCAATCAGCCTCAGTGGGGATGAAAGAATAGCGCCATAAAAACCGTTCCATTAGAGGTTCATATGATTTAAGAAATTTTATCTCATCCCTACAGGGACATCAACACATCAGTTAAGAACAGTTTAGAAAAGAAGCTACAAGATTAGAAGTAAGTGATGTTAGTATAGCATAAGGAAAAAAAAATAAAAAAGGAAATCTTCAAATAATATTTTGTTATTATATTTAATACTGACTCTTTGCCTGTACCAGCCAACAATGTTAGGTAACCTAAGATCTACCGGATTATTCTACTACTTGTCCTAGCTTGCAAAACCTTTGCATAAAGACTTATAAATTAATTAACGAATTTAAGCACTATTTAATTTACAAAATAAATCAATAGCTGAGAGCTTTATATAGAAATTCAGCAGAATTTCTTTTTTTATATTATTTTGACATTTTAAAAGAATGTTATCGACAAAATTTTTTACAATGAGCGCAGTATTCTAATTATCTGATAATTTTTTTTATTACTACCACTGTTTTCATTCAAAACATTTAAAATGTTATGTTTTTTAAAAAAAAAATTTTGTTGCTTCCTAACTACTAAATAAGATTCTTATTAGTTATTTGTTGGAAAATGCAAACCATTAAGTAAACCATTGACTTTCTAGCAAGCAACAATATTCTACAAAAAGAGCTTTTAACTAAAGTTCAACTTTTTAGTTTTACCTGTTTTATTAGGACAGTAAGTAGGTTGGCAAAAAAATATGTAAAAAAAAGTACACACACCAGTGAAACATTGATTTAAAAAAGGTATCTATGCACAAGTTTAGCTAACCTAATAGCAAGATACCTACCTATAAATGGGAGTTATTCTGAGTCAAAGTTCATTTGATTAAAAAATGTTTATAGACTGGCGCTTGAACTTTATTTCTTAAACTTTTTTTTTTTTCTACTAAATGTTAAGGTTTGTTATAATTATCTCCAAACACATTTTGTAAATTGAACTTTTACTTCCAATACTAAGTAACATCAAAATGAGCTGGAATCTCAAGTATTTTAGAAAAGTGAAGGATTATTTTTATGAAAGACAAATGGAAGAAGATACCAACATTTGTTTTTTTAAGATTATAATTATGTTAGGTCAAGGTCTGGGATAAATTAAAAAAGATCATATGATTTACCTGAGATTATCATGTTTCATTTTCTAGTATCAACACAATGTTCTCATTTAAAAATGTCATCAGCCTTATTTTGAGAACCTTATATCAGTCTCTACAAACAATTTTGTACTTACATGTATAAAATTACAATACAAATGTGAAAAAAATAAATATTCTAATTATGAGCTTAATACAAAATGTATCCAAAATTTAAACTAAGCCGAGTAAAAAGAATTAAGAAAAATGTCATTAAATAAAAGCTAAGTTATAATTATGCCATACATATTACAATAAATATGGAAAATAACAAATAAAAATTGTTGATAGTGTATAAAGAATTCCAATAATCTTGATCCACTTACTGGTGTAAGATACAAAAAATCTTGGCCTTACAATAAATTTACAATAAAGTGAACAAGTATTTTAAAAAGTACTTCTTTTTTTAGCTGTCACACTCCATCCCTCTTTCACAAGTTACAAGCATACCCTTCAAAATAAAAAAAAAGCACACTACTGCTAATTTAGTATTTTTTTTTACTCACCCGCTAACTTTAAAAAATATTTCCACTATCTGCTACAAAAAATTAATCATGTATTCCAACGAATATATAAAAAAAAGAAATACCACACTGACTATTTCTTTTTTTAGTGTTAAAAAAACATTTTAGTTTTAGTGGCCAAATCTGTTACAGCTTAAAAAAATTTATAAAGATGGCTTTATTATTTCAAATTGTCTGTTGATTAAAACTTATGAAATGTCTTATAAATAGTAACTAAAAATGTGAAAGATAGATGGCCCATGAAAGACAGACAAGATGAATTATATGGCCCTTAATTTAAAAAATTAAACCATTAATACCGGCTACACTGGGTAACAATTATCTCAAGAAAAAAAAATACTTTTTAATAAAAAATCACACAACATATATTCTTTAGACTGCCGAATTCTATTGCATAATTTTCATCACGAAGACAAAGTTGAACATCATCTCGTCCAAAACCCTTAGCAGAACCATTATGTACGACTTCTTTTGGATTTAAACAAATAGGGCCTCTTATAAAAGACAAGTCTTTCAGAAGTCTCCTTTTAGCTTTTGTGTCACTGTACTGTTTTCTACAAAGCCGAACAATTTCTTCCCATTGATCTTTGTCTGCGCAAACATCAAGGCCATTATGTTTGTGTGCATCTAACAAGTCCTTGGTGACTTTAAAGACAACAACAGCATGATGTTCTCCTCTAGCTGTTCTAGACCAATTCTGTGCATTTTCAAACTTTTCAGACAGGTAAAAACCATCACCACTGGAGAAATCTTGACCAGGCTTACCCTTCTGTAAGATTATACCTGATGTAAGAATTGATATTGCACTTGCATGTGTTGTGCCATGATAAAATAACATAGTATCATTATCTTTCTCTGATGTTTCCTTTAAAAAATTATCCACCAAGCTTGAAGAAGCTTTATCCATTTTCTCAATGTTGATCATGTTAATCTTGAATGAAGCAGAGTCGTCCCCATCTGGCTCTTCACGTTCATCCGTAGGAATACTTTCTTGAAACCAAGCATTGGTTACATTCAATGAACATGGGTATCTTGGGGCATCCTGAAGTAAAGGATGATAGAGGAAAGCATGTTCCAAATATCTCTCTGCCCAATATGATGGAAACTGTAAATCTATCATGTGGTTTGGAATATTGTTTGCGATAACTGCAGCACGTTCTTTGGTAAATCCTAAACTGATCAAACTTTTACATAGCCCAGAAAAATCTTTATTATTATTATTATTGCATTCAAGGTTCTGCTCTTTATACTGCATATTTTTTAATAAATAATAAAGATCATGTTGGTGCATTCTTTTATCAGGTTCCAAGTCTTCCAACATATCACTCAATTCACTATTTAATCCCAGCAGTGCACACAAAATATTGTCATCAGATGTCACAAAATCCTTATCAAATTCAGAAAACAGGGCATGAAGCTCCTTCACTTTTAGACGACTCTTGATGCTGCAAACCTTTTCTTTCTGCTCTTTTAACTGTTCCAAGGATGGAAGTTCCAGTCCGGTAGGTTGTAAACCTACAGACTTAACCGAGTAATACTCCATAATCTTGTCAACAACAGCAGAAAACTCTTCAACGCCTATTTTTAGCTCCTTTAGTTTGGTTAATTTTCTGGGTAAGTCAACAGTCTGTGAAAAAAAAATAATAATAATCACATCAATTTTCAAGTTAGGCTTAAAAAAAATCTATCAGCTGAATTGTCTTTTTATAAAATCAAATTAAAAAAACCCAACTGCAGATTGAGTACTGTTGAGCTATTAATTGATAATAACAGAAAATTTCCTTACAACGACATTTCACTGTATAATTAAATTATACCATTATTTGACAATTATTTTTTTATAAATGCCTGATTACTATGTATAAAGAAGAGTAAATCAGGAAGGAGTTACACCCCTTGTTTAAAAGTGCTGTTTACATACATGATATTACTTTTATTATATTAAGTGTCTCTTAAACTTTAAAAATCTTTTATAAAGCTACATACATCTCTACATCATGAAAAAAGTAAAATTCCCTTAACCATAAAGGGCCATATGGGCAGATGTAGTGTAAAGTTCGTCTATTTCTGTAACCTCAGCATAAGAAGGGATTGTGAGGTTAGCATAAGCCCAGCTGCCGTTACTTCCCCAACTTAAGTCTGGTATCCATTTAAACCTGGGTGTACTTGTGGGACTTTAACCACCTTTCACTAGGACCTGGAAAGATTCTCTTGGTTCTCACCAAGGATCAAACCCAGGACTCTCAGGTCAACAGTCGATCTTCTACACCGCTCGGCCACCAGCCCCATTACATATATATTTTATGTTCACATGCAGGTTAAGAGCTGTGGCAACATTTTTTCTTGGCTGTGGTGGGATAAACTAGTACATGGTTAGATGAAATGCCCTCAAATTCAGTATTTTAAACCCTAAAAGCATGTTTATGAAATAGTATGAATGATGCTTTTCTGAATGGAAACAAGCTAATTCATTATAGTTTACATTATATAAATGTATGTGATGTACTGCCGCAAAACATTATATGTCTATCAGAACTCTCAGGTGAAAAGAGAACCGCAGAAGTGTTTAGTAATTTTACTGAAATTCTCAGAATCTGATATTCAACGACGAATGGACAATCAATGACAATCCTGGAACTGCAGGACAGTGATATATAAACAGTCACATAAACTGAGAATCTGGTCACCTGATGTTAGGGCATGTGTGAGGATTATGTTTTTCTGTCATTGATTAAATTCATTATAGAATAATATCATTAATTAAAGAAGTTGAAATATTTGCAAATAGGTATTTTTTTTTATATTGTAAACATGATACATTTGAAAAAAAGATATGCAACACAATTTTAAAAAAATGTTATACTGAAATTAAAACAATGTGTAATACCGGCATTTGAAACCGATATTTCACTGTTTACTATAAATTAACATACAATGGTTGAAAACAACATATTTCTTTTAGTTTCTGTCAATGCACAGAAATAAAGCATTACCAACCTTCAAATCCCTCTCTGTGGTTATACATTTCATCAAAACACTTTTTAACTTTTCATTGTAGACAGACACAAGCTCCAACAAGGAAAGTGCTTCTCTGATGGTTGTTTGACTATTGTTGCCTGATGGATTACGTCTTCTGGTAGGAGTAACGGCTGGTGCTGGCATAGGCAATACCGACATTGGGACACTATACTGAATGACAATATGAACTATTCTAACCACCACCTCAGCTTGTGGTTTGAGAATTACCAACTTCTTGTTAGTAATTTCATGGACAGTATTCCAGTATGTCTGCAGCAGAGGTGTGAGCTGCTTCAGATAAGAATCCATGCCAGAATGCAGCTTGACAGACATCTGGACACTTCAACGTTCAAAGTAATGCACCTGAAAAAAATTTTTAAAAATCTTTAAAATATAACCATATCAATATCTTGGAATACTGCTAATAACAGCTAGTAAGCTTCTCCACAACATCAAAGATTAAATTATAATTTTAAAAAAATGGGGTTCATAATGTCCATTTAACTGCATGCCAAGAATGCCCCTTCAACTGATCCTCAAGAACCATTATCTTAATGATGATAATAGACAAATGAAAAAACATTTTGGGCCTAAAGCCACTTTGAGATGGGTGTGGTGAGCATAGGGCTGCACCACAACCAAATCATATTTATTGGTTAACATTACACTTAATTTGTGTATAAATTGCATTTGAATAGAACAAAAACTACAGTAATGTTTTTTTAAATACAGTAACGCAGGGGTGAGCAAACTTTTCCTATGAAGGGTCACATTGAAAGCTTGATTGTTATCAGTGGGTCGCATATATATTTAGTCTACTTCAATTACAATTTACACGTATGAAAATATAAATTAAATATAATAACCATGTATTTGTCATTTTATTTCACATTCACTCTCTATTGCACATGCACAAATGCACAATACGTTTTAAAATACAAACTAAATCAGTAGCAAATTTGGTAATAAGACTTTACTATTCAAAATTATTTCAACAAACGTTTATTGTTACCTGTCATAATAATTTTAAAGACGAAGGAACTTAATTTACATACAACCTTACTACAGAGTGCAAGTATAATTAATGAGAAATATGTAATTGTTCACAATTTTGGAGAATGTTATTGAACTGTGGAACCAGTTTACTGGTTGTGATTCACATGACTGCAATTAAATTGCAGTCAGTCAACATCTATCTGTTCTTAGACATGTTGATTTTCATAAAGAAAACGCTTGCTCGCAAATGTCTGTGGACTCAAATAGTGACAAAAGCGTGGCAGCAAAGTTTTTTTAGGTGTGGAAATACAGCTGCTGGCAAATGTCCTGAAAACGCCAACAAAAGAACTGACTTCTTATTCAGTACATAATCTGCTTGTAGGTCAAGCAGCTCTAACTAATATTCTGGAGCCATAAAACTGATATCTTGTGTGGAGAGGCCGAACTCCCATCGGGCGCCTCCCCAGGTGGCGGATAGGGGAAAGCTTGCCAGATATGGTGAGTGCCGATGAAATACAATTCTCGGGGCGGACCAAAGCAGGCAACTACTGCCTTGTAGTTAGTGGAGGGATCCACAAAGGCTAAGGGACCTAACCTTAAACAAAGGCAGCTACCCACAAGGCTGTGAAGGGCAACACCCTAGTGGTTGTGCACAGGGCTAACTACCCAGTCATGTAAAAAAAACACTAGTTACGAAAGCCAATCAACAATTCAAAAACCGGACTGATTCAAATGGAAACCGACCTTCGCATGATCACGGACATGATTACTGGCTAGCGACTTGGAACGTGTTAAGCCTATACAGAGCAGGAGCCCTAACCCGCCTCACTGAACAGCTTAGAAAATACAAAATAAAAATAGCAGCACTCCAAGAAATCAGATGGAAAAATTCAGACATACTAAAAACAACAGAGTATACCATCTTTTATAGTGGAAACACCACAAATACATTAGGAACAGGTTTTGCCGTCAGGAAAAACATCCTCAATCAAATAATTGGCTTTAAACCAACCAATGAAAGATTGTGCAGCCTCAGGATTCGTGGCAAAATGTTCAATATGACCCTAATATGTGCCTGATGCCCTAGAAAGGTTATATGAAGAAGCACTTAGACATGATATCAAATTAGTGTTAGGAGACTTCAACGCTAAGATTGGCAAAGAAACAGTATACAGACCGACAATGGAAGCTACAGTCTACATGAAGAAAGCAACGATAATGGAACGCGTCTGATTGATTTTGCATCTGGCAAAGGCATGACCATTAGTAGCACTAAGTTTCCACACAAAAGAATACACAAAGAAACATGGAGGTCACCAGATGGGGTGACAAGAAATCAAATAGATCATGTGCTAATAGACAGGCGACATGGTTCAGATATTCAAGATGTCAGAAGCTTCAGAGGAGCAGATGCCGACACAGACCACATGTTAGTCAAAATAAAGTATAGACAAAAAATAAGTATCTTTCACAACACAAAAGCAAAGATAACAAACCAATTTGACTGTGAAAAACTAATAAAAGAGCCACAAACAAAAGAAAAATATGCACAAGAAATTAAAAGCAAACTAGAAACACTAGATATAGATAATACTGAAAATCTAAATAGCCACTGGGAAAAGATTAAACAAACCATAAAAAGCACAGCAGAAAGTGTCATAGGGTACAAGCAAAAGAAGAAAAGAGCTGAATGGTATGACGATGAATGCAAAAAAGAAGTGGAAGAACGAAACAAATTGAGGATGATAATGCTACAAAAAGCAACCAGGAAGTCAACTCACGCATACACTGAGGCTAGAAGGAAGGCCACTAAAATATGCAGAAAGAAAAAACGTGAATGGGAAAAGGGAAAACTAGTAAAACTAGAGGAATACTCAAAAGAAAAAGAAACAAGAAAAATGTACATGGCCATCAAAGAGGAAAGTAACGGCTTCCAAGCAAGATCTCACATGTGTCTTAACAAATCAGGCGACATGCTTATAGAAAATGAAATGGTTCTAGAAAGGTGGGCGGAATATTTTGAAGAAATGCTGAACATTAAAACTGACAGCGAAAATGATGTACCAAACATTGCAGAGGACAATGGGGCAGAAATAGAAGAACCAACCATAGAAGAAATAAATAATATTATTAAAAAGACCAAAAACAATAAAGCACCAGGAGAAGATAACATAAATGCTGAGTTACTCAAATATGGCGGACGCACACTACACTTAGAAATACACAGGATGGTCAATAAAATATGGAAAGAAGAGATAATGCCAACAGAATGGGTAACAGCCTTAATAGTTCCACTACACAAGAAAGGTTCGAAACTTAACTGCAACAACTACAGAGGAATCTCACTTCTCAACACTGTTTATAAAATACTAACGAAAATAATAGCCTGCAGAATAGGGAATTTCAGTGAAACAGTATTAGGTGACTATCAATGTGGTTTCAGGCCTAGCAAAGCAACCACAGACCACATCTTTTCCCTTCGAAACACTCTAGAAAAATGTTATGAGCATAATATAAACCTACATCAGCTGTACATAGATTTCAAGATGGCATATGACAGCATCAATAGAAATTATCTTTACAAAACATTGCAGGAGTTGTGTATCCCCAACAAGCTCATTAGACTGGTACGTATGACATTAAACAACTCAAGAAGCAAAGTGAAAAGCCAAGGGGAAAGCTCAAGAGAATTTAAAGTAAACCAAGGACCTAGACAAGGAGACTCCCTTTCGTGCATACTTTTCAACTTAACCCTAGAAAAAGTCATAAGAAACGTACAGTTGGATAAGCGAGGAACTATAACACACTACCTCAGAAGTGAAAAAACACAAAGTCTATGAAAACAGGAACAATATTTACAGAACCCATCCAATACCTTGCATATGCGGATGACATAACATTGATAGGAAAGCAAAGCAAGGATATAGCAAAAGCATACATAGAATTAGAAACAGCAGCTCAGAAAGCTGCAGGTTTAACAGTAAACGAAACAAAGACTCAATATATGCTGTTACAAAGAAATGAAAAAGAAGGAAGAGAAAAATTTTTCAAAATCAGTGATAGAGCATTTGAAAGAGTAGAAAACTTTAAATACCTGGGATCAACCATAAGTGAGAAAAACGATATAATGATAGAGATAAAAAACAGAATAGAAGTAGGGAACAGAATATATTATACACTGCATAAAATACTGAAAAACAGACAGATCTCCAGAAAAATTAAAAAAACCATATACAAGACAATGGTCCGGCCAGCAGTAACATATGGTAGCGAAACATGGACCATTAGCAAACAAGCAGAAAATATGCTAAACACTTGGGAAAGGAAAATATTTAGGAAAATATATGGGCCAGTAAAGGACAATAACGAGTGGAGAAGTAGAACCAATTCAGAGCTGTACGAACTGTACGAAGAACCAAATATAACAGCTGAAATTAAAATGAATAGATTAAGGTGGGTAAGGCACATAGAAAGAATGGAAAACAACAGAGGTCCAAATACGATTTATAAGACAACACCCAATGAGAAAAGGCCTAAAGGCAGGCCAAGAAGCAGATGGTTGGAGGAAGTGGAGAAAGACCTTAAAGCCATAGGAGTGAGAGAGTGGAGGAAGAAGACCTTGGATCGGGAAAAGTGGAGAAGTGTAGTATGGCAGGCCAGGGCCCTAAATGGGCTGTAGAGCCAAAGGAAGAAGAAGAAGATAAAACTGATATAATATCATTAGATTCGAATCAAATAGTCTGAATAAAATTTCAAAAAAATTGCAAAACTCTAAACAAAGAAAATTAACATCGACATAGGACTGCAACATGTACTTGCACACGGGCAGCATAATCTCGGGCCGCCGTTTGCCCACCACTGCATTAACACTTACTACAGGATCAAAAGCATGATTGCAGGACACAATGCAATTAAAAAAACATTCCTTTCAGGTTGTTTTTAACTTGTTTTTGACCTAATTAATATTACACACATTTTCCAGATAATGCTCTGGCCCTATCCCTTTGAAATGCTTGCCATTTTACGCCATGCTAAGCAGGCTTGCGGAGCCGGAGCAGAGGAGCCGCTACTTTTTGCTGGAGCCGGAGCCGAAAAAATCTGGCGGCTCCACGGCTCCCAAATGTTTTTTTTTACAGCAGAATTTTTTTTTTCTTTAAAATTCCAAATTTGTTTGATTGTTTGCCTCCTACAATTTGAAAAGTTGTTATTTTTACGAACGCCACAACAGTAACAGCGTTAAAATGATAGCGTGTACACACATCACCACAAGAAATCTTTAACGGGGAATCGTTTTGTGTTCGTTTTAAATCTTGTTTACCCTCCAAAATTTTTTTTAATGGCATGTTATTTTGTTATATATAAAGTTAAAACAGTTTTATTTCATAGAATAATTGTATCAATCATTTAAAATAAATTTTTACTAAGACGACAAATAGAACGCATCATTTCGTATTATTATTTGACCGCGAAACAGGCCCGTAGCATGTGTGGGGACCAGGGGGGCTTAGCCCCCCCTTGCGTTTTCTCTGGCCCCCCTCTGCTTATTTGCTTTACTTTGTAAAATGTATTACCTGCCCCCCCTTCCCCCCAGCTATTGCTTGGCCCCTGTTGTAGAATGCCTGGCCCCTGCTGTAGAATTTTCACGCTACGGGGCTGCCGCAAATTTGTAATAGACTAAAAACAAAATGGTCGCTTTCTGTATTTCACAATTTTATTATAAACAGAATATCTGAAATAGAGTAGATAAATTTATAAGGGTGCGGCTATAAGGACCCGGGTCCCAATAAAATCCGATTGTTATTTGGACCCGTGGTAAATATGCACTAAGCTTAGCTATATTTAAACTTTATTAGACGGAACCCGAAAAAATAATAATACAGAGTACGCATAGTGGAACCCTAGACACAGAGTAACGATTAAATCATACAATTCAAACAATTATAAAAAAAAAACAATAATAAAGTTTATGTATAGCTAAGCTAAATCAGACTTTATTGGGACGGGGTCTGAATAAAAATCGGAGTTTATTGGTACCTGGGTCCGAATAGTCATTTCGAATTTATAAATAATAAATATAAATACTGAAGTCTTTTAAAAAATTTTCAATAATGTATCATTTTACTATTTGCTAATTTGATCATTGAAATAACTTTTTATTACTTATGAAAATGGCGACTAGTGAAACCTCGGTCGAAAATAATGATATGATTCTGGATGCACTGAAATGGTTTGTTTTTAGTAAAACCGACATGCGTATATTTTTCAAGTTCCTGACTATGGGGCAGCCCGTAGCGTGAAAATTATACAGCAGGGGCCAGGCATTCTACAGCAGGGGCCAGGCAATAGCAGGGGGCAGGTAATACATTTTACTAAGTAGAACAAATAAGCAGAGGGGGCCAGACAAAACGCAGGGGGGCCGCTGCCCCCCCCACTGCGGGTCTGCTATGGGGGTGATTGCGACGAAATTTGCATAACTTTTTATCAGCGGCATGTTTGCGTTACGAAATTTAAAAAATTAATAGGGAGCTGGAGCCGTCAAATTTTTGGGAGCCGGAGCCGAAAAAAATTTGGCGGCTCCACAAGCCTGATGCTAAGTATGGACAAGTCACTTTTACCACATAATCCCCAACTCAACTAAGTCAACCAGTGGGGGTTATTTTTCTATTCCGAACCAAGAATTTCATCTGTAATGACTAATGACAATATGTTTATCTTTTCCATTGACAAATATAAGTTAGGTAATTGAGTTGTGTCTTGGACTTGGTAATGTGCATCCAGTGACAAAGTATACAAGCAAAATTGCTGCTCTAAGAATATTTTAGTTCTGTTCACAAGACTAATGAGAATAGTCTTTGAAATATCTCTTTAAATGTACAGCAACTATAGCAAACCTATCTTCCAAGTGCTATGATGGTGTTCCTTTATCCTTTCACTAACTATTGTGTTTTTATAAAGCTCAATCTGCAAGCTCATATAAAATGAGTCTGACTATGCTTGTTCTAGATACAAATATTGATTTATTTAGATCATTATAATATTTATTATGTGCATCATCAAGGTTAAATATTCAATATTGCAGCGTTCTTTCACCCCTTATTATAATCATAATGGAAGAAAAAAAAAAGGGGGGGGGGTGTAATTATCACATTTGGTTAACTGTTAGGTGCGTTTTATTCTCAAATTATTTTTAAAAACCACCATTAAAATAAAGCTAGTAACTATTTATTAACATTTTTTTTAAAGTAAGATAGATGCAATATGGGCACGTTGATTTTTTTTCCCTGTATAGCTAGATGGCGGATCGGATAAGTTCTTACGATGGCGTTTGAAATCAACTAAATGAATTAATTCGGTTAATTCGTCGGCGTATTATATTACTAAAACTAAGTTTAACTTTTACTGTTACTTTATTTAAAATATGACCATAACAACAGTAGGTAATTACTTACAAAAGGTTAATCAGATTTAAATTTAGTCTATTCAATGCTAAAAAATATGTCTGCGAAACCAAATGGCCGATGGATACTTACTGATAAAAATACTGATTGTTTAAAGTTGTAGTGCGCATGCGTCAGATGTAACCACGGCTTCTAAACTGGCGGCCATGCTGTAAACAACTAAATTTAATATAGTACCTTCAAAGACATAATTATATTTAGTATGTCTATGAGTAGCCTAATGTTGAGGCAGGGAACTATAAGTAAATGTTATATAGTGCCCTCCACTGGGACAGTTGCCTCTAAAGATCTATCGCTGATTTATCTTACAGTCAGATAATAGTATAGGGCAGTATAGGGGCGTCCATAAAGTACGTCACGCTATTTTCGACCATTTTTGACCCCCCCCCCCTTGTCACAAATCTCAGGAGTCAGGACCCCCTCCCCCTAAAGTACGTCACACTTTCAAAATTTTTTTAATTAACAACTAATTAAAATTTAATCGAAAACTTAAAACGCACTTCACTATTAAGCTGCCTTAAAATATAAATATTAAAAGAACTATCAGATTATTATATGACTTTACTAGTAGAATAACTAAATGTCAACATTTGTCACAGTTATTCTTTGAAACAGTAGCTCAATCAATTGAATTGGAAAAAAAATTGCAAAAATTAGACTTGACAATTATATAATAAACATCATTTATCTGCCACCTTTTCATTTACAATGAGTGAGATAAAATTTAAGATAATCTTCCGATTATGCAATCTATTGACACAGACAGGGCCGCTTTATCCACTAGGCACAGTAGGCAATGTGCCTAGGACCTTCAGACTTTTATTAAATTTTATTGGCATTCTGAACCTGTTTTCACTTTATGTTCTGGCTTTCGTAAGCCCTTGAAAAGTCCGTAGGCCCTATAGACAGTGCCTAGTGTACCTAGTGGATAAAGAGATCCTGCATCGGTTGATTGCGATTGGAGGAGGAAAGAATCTCGAAGGTAAAACGTTGAAATATGAACTCCTAACTACTACTTAAACTACCATGAGGAAATGTGAACAACACATTGAAAAGATATGCATTTCATGCTATTTTGACATAAAACTAATTTAAGCGTTTCAGAAAATTTTTGAAAATTATTTTTAAAACTATTAAGTTTTACTAAAAAAAAATTTATATTAGAAATAAAATTAAAAAAATAATAAAAAATGTGACGTCACACTTGGCCTGACCCCCCCCTCCCCCCGTCACATACTGTCACACTTTCTTATACCCCCCCCCTTATGGAGCGTGACGTACTTTATGGACGGCCCCAGTACTACAGTCTACAGTGTACTGTAATATTTATTATCTAGTCCCACAAAAAACTTATAACCATCTTTTTCATCAACAGATATGTCATTATGAGCATGTGTGTGAGAGAGGGAAGGCCCAAGAATAGCTGATAGCAGTTTTGTTGCCCGATCATTGTTGGCATCAATCGATGTACTGTGGGATAATGAACCACAAACATTAAGTTAACTGTAGTAAAACACTGTTCCAAAGTATCTTCTTTTAAGATCATTTAAATTTCATAAGCATATATCAACTATTTTGAATAACGAAAATTCTTCTTTGACCTAATATCAATCGAAAAATCTAGTCTAATCCACTATTTTTATATTTGTTTTCAACAAACAATAAGATGGCGGCAACGGATGAGGAAGTGTTGGCACCGGGCGATATCGAAATAATTAAATGGAAAGTTAAAAAAGGTTTTATGGTTTTTAAAGGTTCTGTTCTCGCACTTTATGTAGATGCAGGGACAGAAAATAAAAGTCAGACAAAGAAATTGAAAGCTAATCACTCTGGAATAGTCTCGAAAATTTTAGCTGTAGAGGGTACTGTTGTCCAAAAGAAGTAAGTGTCAGCGAATTTTTTCTCCATACCCTCAAAATTCATTTTAAATTAGTGTCGTTGTCAATTTATATTGATGATTTATTTGATGACAATGATCCTAATTTCTATCTCAAAAAAAAAGGCTTGCTTTTTGTTCAATTTTTTTAATTGTTTAGCACAATCCTAGTCTAAAATACGAAATGATCTAACTTTATTCTGGAGTTACTTTTCCTTTGTTTTGTTTTTGAGGCTATTTTCTAATTTGTCATAAACCCATCAACTCAGATTTTTGCTAATTTTACAAATACATTCATATTTAATTATAGGCTTTAATTGAATTAAATTACTCTATGTACCAGTCTTATTTAAATTAAACTTAAAAAAAAAAAAATTATTGTTAGGTACTTTGATAAAAAATTCAAAATTGTTATATCAAACTAAAACCAGTATAGATGGATAGATCTTGTTGAGCACATTCCAACAACACCTCATTTGTGATTATATCTTAATTAGAAGCAAAGTTATGATTTTTTTAGTGACTTTTTTTTTTTACTATAGGCTATATAAGAAAACTTGTGACCGAAATTTTCAAAATTTTACTTTAAATTATCATAACTTAAAGGCTTTTCATTATATTAAGTTAAAAATTTCACCTTAGCTTCATTAACAAATGTAGATGTTAATGGTAGGGACAGAGAATAAATAAACTTTGACATGTTGACATAAAAAGAATTCGTTGCAACATGTCGTAATACATTAAAATTTGAAGTTGACAGATGACATATTTTATAACTTAAAAACTATTAAAGCTAGAAGCACTAACTTTTGTAATATTATAGTTTGATACATGTACTTCATTTTAAATACAAAAAGTTAATTATAGTAGGCATATTTTTCAAGTAAAAAATTTTGAATGCAATATATTTTACACAAAATTCTAACTTTGAAAGACGTCAAATGTCATAACTTGAAAACTATCCAAGTTAGAAGCACCATATTTTGTAATAACACAGTATGATACATATACTTAATTTTGGATGCAACAAAATAATTTTAGTAGGCATGTTTTACAAATTAAAAAAAATGTAATTAAATATATTGGGCGAAAAATTTCTAGATGCCAAATGTAAAATGTAATAACTTGAAAACTATCCAAACTAGAAGCACCATCTTTTGTAATAATACAATTTGATACATATACTTAATTTTGGATGCAACAAAATAATTTTAGTAGGCATGTTTTACAAATTAAAATTTTTTTAATTAAATAAATTATTGGAAAAATCTCCAGTTGGCAGATGTAAAATGTAATAACTTGAAAACTATCCAAACTAGAAGCACCCTCTTTTGTAATAATACAGTTTGATACAGATACTTAATTTTGGATGCAACAAAATAATTTTAGTAGGCATGTTTTACAAGTTAAAAATTTTTTATTAAATAAATTATGCGAAAAATCTCCAGTTGGCAGATATGAAATGTTATAACTTGAAAACTATCCAAGTTAGAAGCACCAAGTATAACTTATTTGAAAGCATATATGATGCTTTCTAATAGGCACTTGATAAAATAAACTACTCAAAGGTAAGACCTGTGTTAATTGACAAAAACAAATTTTGTATTCTGTTTTTTCATTGGAAAAAATCAGGTGTGGCTAAAAGGCCTTAATCACAGAAGCTTGTTTCACCGAGGATAATGTCAGCAATCATAGCGAAAAATGACAAACATGTTTCATCTTCCTCTCCTATATAATGTATCCAAATAGTGTCATTTTGAATTTTAGTGATTGTGCCAATGAACACCTCATCTGGACAGTTCTGTTGTATTTTGACTATCACATGATAGAGACATGTCTGAGGAAAACAAGCCATATAATGTTAAAGTATAGCATGTAAAATATTTATTCCAGTTATGCTTTAATTAACCTCTACACTAATAGACACAATTTCTCACCACCCCCATCCCTAACCCTGTGACATAAAGCTGACACTGTACACTTCGGTACTACCCCCCCACACACACACACACACAACTCACACACAATAGTAGTTCTTACACTACACTATGTCTTGTCAGATTATGCTTTTTTTTTCTCTAAGCTATGCTTTGTTAATCACGCGGGAATTGAATGAAAATCACACATGTTTCCTGACCTAAAACTAGTGAAAGTCGGCGTAAAATAGCACCTTCCCATGCATGCTTTATGGTGCGATTGTAGAGTAAGGTTACACAAATTTGTGGACTGTGTGAAAGTCTCTTATCAAAGAAGACAGACAGCAGAACACATGCCCTTTCTCGAAATTACCCTATTACATAATATCACACGAGCAGAGACTGGCTCGGTGAATCTAGTATCGCGCCTGTCATAAAAATCGTCCCTAGTAACATCTCTAATTTTTTTTTAAGTTAGCTGTATCACCAACAGTAAAAAGAAAAAAAAAACACATGTCAAAATGGTTACTTTTGATGTACACTTTTAGTAAGGTTACATATTTGTGGTGTGTGTGAATCTCTGCTTTCAAGGGAAAAAAAGAAACTCGAACACGTGTGTTAAGAATGTCTTTGTTTCAATTGGTCCGGCCATAAAATCATTACTTTACATCAGGACAGATTTTTTTGTAGCGAGTACTGACTACACTATTCTTTGATTTTAGAGAATGTGGCGAAAATCACACGTTTTTCCCAACCGAAGCGGTAACTTTTGATGCACCGAGGTACATTGTTCTATGGTAGTGTAATCGGTAAATGCAATTAACCTATTATGTTATCAGAATCAGCGTGTCATGAATTTCTTTGTATCTGTCATGTCATAAAAATTGATAGTCAAGAAGATTAACATGCTTGTACAGTCCTACAAGAAGCCCCATAGCGTGAAAATTCAAAGTACGACCGGTCGTATCCGTAGCCACTGCGTAAATTAAAAGTCTTCAACACAAAAGGTGATCCATATTATAATATAAATGCCTAAAATAGTAAAATATGATTTTTGTAAGCTTTATTGACCATTAATTTATCCATGCAAACCGTACCAAAAAAGGGAAACAAAGGCATATTATATATAAAATGTGTCATGATTGGTTTTTTTTGTGAGCTTTTTTAAACACATTTTTAGAATCCAAAATGCGAAAACAAATCAACATATCATATGATAGAAAATGTGTGTAAATAATATGAAAAATTGTGTCAGTGTCAAGCAGCAATTTTGTAAACTCCAGTAGTATCAAAGTACGACTGCAATCAGCCAATCACATTACAAAGGATACTCTTTGGGATTAGGTTACCTCTTGTTACCACCTGTGTCACATTTTAGTTAAGTGTTAAAATAACAAGTCATCATGAAAAGACGGTCAGGAGGAAATAACTTAAAACAGGTTGTTTCGTTGAATCACAAGTTGAAAAATGTAAACTTCCGCGTACCACTACCACTTTACAAATGTGTTTCAATTTGAAAAATCTAATTCTATCTTCATCAAACTATTTTTGAGGTATTTTCTTAATATAATTTTGAAAATTCATTAATTTTTTGTTTACATTTTACACCTTCTGTTTTTCTTTATACTTCAAATATTAATGCTTTTGGAAGATGTCTTTCATATTTTAATTATTTTTTGATTTGAAAAAGTAAAAAGAAAAATGAATTAACTATCCAATAGTAAAGTATTTAATTAATTGGTTAATGCAAAGTTTAATATAACAAAAAATTTCACATACTTTCTTAAGTGCTTTTAAGAAAAACGTATCACCTACATATCATTCAGTGATTGAAATAAGTAACCTCCCTTGTCTACCAATGCAAAAACATACAAAAAATGTATCATTTATATCATACCTTCTATAATATATACACTGTTTGACTCATTATGAATAATGTCTTGTATTTGTAAAGTTAAAAAAAAATAAATAATAAATCATTAATATCATAAATTAAAAAAAAAATTTCTAAAGAATTGACATTACGATACTAATGTTTCTGCATTTATTTTTGTACCAGTAGTACTGACATCGATATGTATTTTATAATTTGGTCTAACTCGTCTAAAATCAATTATTTGTTTTCCTTTTTTACTTGCAGAGTAACAAACTTATAATTTCATAACACCAAGAGAGATAGTTATGATATGCAATTATCTATTCTCGATTAAACAATTTTTTTTCCCAACCCTCCCAAAATTTTCCATAACCCCTCAGTGGTCGGGACATGCTCTTTGTGGACATTGCTCTATAAATTATTGTTTTTACCACAGAACTATGTAAGTTAAAGAAGGATGGGTTGCAGAGTGGTGTAAAGCACTTAACTGTCTGACCTGATAGTCCTGAATTCGATCTTCAGTGAGAACAAAGGGAATTTTTCCAAGTCTTGGTTAAAGTTGCATTCAATGTCCCTTTAGTTGGGGAAGTAAAGGTGGCTGGGCTGTGTGCTAACCACACAATCACATTTCAACAAAAACAGATAAATTCTACACTCTGATGGTCCTTTAAGGCAAAGGGATCTTTTTTTTTAAATTGAGTGAGCATCAATAGCAACCAAATATTTCACCAGTGGCTGGCTTTGGGGGAGAGGGTGTAATTAAGGCAGCCAAATCAAGCCCTGTGCCTTGTGGGGAGGGGCACAATAAGAATATTTTAATACTTTATATATCCTTCGCTGATGGCCTAATGCATGTCATGATATATGACACTCAAGCAAGGCCTGGCATAATTTAAGATGGTCTGTCATTTCACTGATATATTAAAATAAGATACACCTATTTTACAATAAAAAGGAATATGTTTTACTTGTACAGTTCAAATTTCTGTGTTTCATTAAATAACTATCAACATTTCTTTAAAAAAAAATTATGTAGTGATGTTCTCCTTGTCATACAACCCCAGACAGAGAGTGCTTGCACCCACCCAACTATCATGAAAGACATGTGTGCTGACTGTGGAGCAGATCTAAGAAGGTATGTTGCACAATTATAGTCAGTGGGCACCTAGGTTCACAAACTGAATCCATTCCAATTACTGTGTTTCCTCATGTATAAGCAACCCCTTTTTTCCAAAATTTTCAAGCCCAAAAAGTGTGTGGGGGGGGGGAAGAGTGTATGAGTGATTCTTATGAATCTTGAATTTTATTTCTTTGTAAATTTTATTTCTTTATAACTTGTTTCTCTAATGAAATATTTTTCTCAAAAATTCACAGTCCAAAATGGGGGGGGGGGGGTGCTTATACATGGGGAAATATGGTATTCATTTTATGAAATGAAGAATTGTATTTAGTCTACAAGTATTTTGGTCAGCATGCATTATTTTGACTTAGGTTGCTTAACTCTTTAATTACACACTGACAATTTTAATGTTATTTAAGAGTGCCAGTTTACCAACCAGGGGATCGCTAGCAGCAAAGATATAATTAGACTATTAAAGAAGTAATACAGCAGCTAAGTGTCATGATTGTACTTTACTACAAGCTAGATACTAGCCACAGTAATCTTGATTTTTACAGAATAACACAGTCTTTAGCTAAAGACTTAGCATAAGAAGACTCTACCACCATTTCATTACTGACCCAATCTAATCCTTTAGTTGTGCTGGAAACAAATTTTTAGTCTGAAGAAACGTAATTATACTTGTAATTAATCACACCCTGGCTAAACACTGTATTTAATGATAGTAAAACAACAAATATCACTGATATAAAATATCTATCCCTTTGGAAAACAAGCTCTAAGTTGCTGCAGTTTTTTATTAATCAATAATAAATTGATTTATTATTTTTTATACTGTTATTTCAACTCAACAAGAAAAAAATATAGTTTTTATTTAATTTAAAAAAAAAAGTGAAAATGGTTCGGCCGGAGACAGAAAAGAATCAGTGTCTGCTTCCGTTGCGATGGTTCACAGTATTCCTGAGCTGATAGTCAGTCAAGAGGTAGGTACATACATAAAATGCTGTTTTTTTTTTAAAGAACACTTTCATGCGCTTGTTTGTAGTATCTTTGATCAGAGCCATTCTTAGGTTTTGACCAATGAGATTTGAAAAGAATTTTTACTGGAAATGGGCATTCACCTGGTAAAATGAAATCTCTGCTAGGATACTCTAAGAGAATTGTTTGCATACCATTATGCCTCGAAGTTTTTGTTTAATATTACAAATATTTTGTACCAGTACCTATTTTTAGCTGGGGGTTTTTTCATTACTGTACAGCAAGTACAATGTACCAGTATAACCGACAGCTATATAAATTTTAAAATCTTTGAGAAACGCATGTCTATCTACGGCTTATATATAAGGCTCAAAACCAAAGTGCCTCTTAATCTTTTTTCATGTATCCCTTTGTTAATGAGATTTATTTTATGACAAGCATTAGCCATCTCTGCATTTAAAAAAAATTTATCAGTTTATTAGGACATTTCATTTTTTTTTTTAGTTTTTACTGAGATCTTAAAAATGGTTTCAAAAAACCTCGAAAGGACCCTTCAATAAATTTCAGGCCTTTTATTTTTTCCTTTCAATATGTTTTGTTGTCTCTACATCATCAAAAAAAATTGTAACGTAACAGCCATGCAAATATCTCATCTAATAATAAACAAAACTTGATATAATTTGCAGCAAGCCCTGGAGATTGGCAAAGAAGATGAAAACAGGCTCCTGCGTCAAAGAAAGCTTGTCCTGCTGGTGGATCTGGACCAGACGTTAATACACACTACCAATGACAACATTCCTCCCAATTTAAAGGTAGTCTTACTGATCAGCTGAAAAGAATCTTTAGCTGAAAAATAACAGAAAAAATATGTTATTGAAATGTGGAAAAATCTGTGGCATATAATTCTAATAATTTACCAGTAAACACTAGAATTAAAACTAAAAGCCATAAAACTTTGATCAAATGTACATTTTTTTTTTTCTAGGGAAAATTCATCAGTCTTAAAATGAAATTTTTTTACCATAATATTTTTGATGTACAAATTATATTACAGATGTGTGTATTTAATCTCCTCCACTTCCCAAGATTTCTTGATAGCATATGAAGCTTAAAACCTCCATAAGGCACAGCTTTAGTCAAGAACAATTTTTTATACATAACAATTCCTCTGAGGCACTTTCTAAATGCGAATAGAAAGTGTTTCTCTCTTGAGACGCAACTCCCATGCCAGTTATATTTATAAATATATAAATATATATACATGTATAAATCCAAGGGACTGGTGGGTTTACTTTTATAGTTTACTAGCTGTACCCTGCAAAACCTTTGCATAGTTACATCCCCTTAGGCTTGATTGTTAGGCTATGTTATTTTTTGGTTTCGGGGAGATCCGATATTTTTTCATTATTGTATTTTAAACTGGCATATTGTTGTATTAATTTTTTACTTTCGATTTAACACAGAGCCCAAATTACTTTTATATATATTATTATTGTGTAAAGTTTTTTTCTTTGCATGTGGGAAACTTGTTAGATTTTTTTATGGCATTATGGCAATCAAAGTTTCCTAATATTTCCCAGTTTATTTGTTTTATAGACATAAATCATTAGTAACTACTTGCTAGTATCAGACATTCTTTACTGATTGTTTGAATTATATGCTATTAATGTTTGTTCCTTTTTATCTTGAATTTTAGGGCGTGAAGCACTTCCAGCTCTTCCATGGTAAGGATTACATGTGGTATCACACCCGTTTTCGCCCCTTCACCCAGCAGTTCCTGGAATCTGTTTCTAAGATGTACGAGCTACATATCTGCACATTTGGTGTCAGGATGTACGCCCACACCATCGCTCGGCTGTTGGACCCTGAGGAGAAGTATTTCTCCCATCGCATACTCTCCAGAGACGAATGCTTTGACGCCCTTTCCAAAACTGCCAATTTGAAGTACTGCCCCCTTTTCGACTTTCTTTATATTGTTTGTTAATGGTCCTTTGTTAACTCTTTCCATGACGTGAGCCACATGAATGTTTTGTGGTCTTATTATTATTTCTGGGCCATGAAACACAATTTATTTTTTAAGATATAGGGACTGGTTGTTTTTTTCCCCTCTCCTTATCAGGGCCCAAATCTGTACAAAAGAAATCAGTATTCTTATGAAAACTTTCCCCATTTTCACATTTTGAATGTTTAAAAAACATTGACATTGCACATGACGTTATTCTGTGAGAACTAGCTGTTCTGTGCCAAACCTTAACACTGTTGTTGCTGATTCATAGTTCAACATTTAAAAAAAAAAAATATTTACTCCTGAATTTTTAATTTGAATCTCACTATCACAGTCTATCAATAAATACATTATTTAATCTTTCATGTCCCTTAATCAGTTTTCTAATATTTTTAAAATATTTTATAAATTTATAGAGTAACCTTTCTTGTATATTGTATTGGTATTTTATTAAGAATCGTTAGTATTACTTGTCTTCCATTAATTTTTTTTTTTGCTGACCTAATTCTATTTATTATTTGCGCATAAGTAATAAGTCATTACGTTTAGGACCAATGTTTAAATATAGGCAACTGGCTCATTATGGAAAGAGTTAATTCCATTTTCATTATTAACAATTTTATAACTTCGTTTAATCATATAACTTAACAAATGGTTTCCACAAAGTACTTAATGCATATACAGTGAAATGTCGTTACATAAGATCTGTTAAAAAGCATTGGTATAACAGTTGAGCATCTTCTTGTAACAGGTCTTACTTTAAGTATTGTGAAAAAAATATTTTTGCAGATATTTGATTTTCCCCCTTATAAAAAAAATGGAATTTGGGCAAATTTTTGTATCTCAAGTCATCAACTTGAGCTCAACAACTTTCACATCCACTAGATAATGGGAGGGGGAAGGAGTTAGATATTTAACCTCTACTGATTAGGACAGATCACTGGAGGCAGGTTCTGAACTGGAGACCAGAGCTTTCTTGGCATTGGGGGGGGGGACATATGACACTACTGTGCAACAACGAACGAGGAGGGAATGAGAGGAGGAGAGCTTTAGCAAGGTGGGAAAAGGGAGGAAGAAGAGAGAGCTAAGGCCGATTGTGGGGTGCGGGATTTTATAAAATCAATAAACCAGTGCTATATTGGTGTTGAGGGAGGATAGCTAATGAACTAGAAGAAAGACACTAAAAAGGATAACATGAGAAAGACATCATGGATCGATTTGGTGTGTGTGTGGTGGTTATATGCAAGTATAATTATAATTAAAGGTAGCATTTCCCAACTAGCCAAGCATTGTTCTTTCGAACTTACTTAAACAGTACGGAGATGCAGTTGACCAGCGATTTCAAAAGTAACTTGATAGTTGTAATAAAAAGCAATCTTGTATTGTTTCTGGGCTTGCTTGATGCTGTGGGTCACATTTTGTAAATATTGTAATTAACAAAATTGTTTGGAAAACAGTAACCTTATAGTTTGGGGTAAGGACTTGATGCACTGAAGGCTGCATTCTGCCAGAATGTTAATCATCTACCTATACCGGTATTTAATTAGTAAGGGTACTGCTGGGTTTGTGCGGCATCACAGTGAGTCAAACATGAAAGGGGCGCAGAAATAAATATTTAATAAATTTGCACTTTTTATATTGGTTGGGGGGGGTGCCAAAAAATGTAAATATCACAGGGCCCCACAATAGCTATTTATGGCTCTGTGGTTCAAGTTTTGAAACCAAATATTTTTTTTATTTATTACATTATTGAATGAATGAGACAATATGACTATGAGAGCCATTTTAGGTACCAGGGTATATTTCTTATAAATTAAGGGAAGTAAGTCATGTGGAATATCAAACGAAAAAAAAACAATGAGTTACGGCCCTTAGTTCAATGGACCACTATCGATAAGCAACGAAAGCCAAAAGCTGAATGAGCAAGAAATAGCCGGTGAGAAAATATAACAGGTTGAGCAAAATATCTTTGAATAGTAAAATGACATGATATCTTTGCATCGATACGTAAATGAAACATATCCCCCATGCTAAGTTAGAACAGAAAATTACTGTAATGCAAGTTGTCGTTGTTAAACCCACACCCCCTCGGGCCATTTCAGTGTAACAAAATTTCAGTATTGCTAACAAATTCCTAGTTCCTGTTAATTTCGCTATAGCGATATTTCACTGTATTAATATTCTTTTTCTATCTGCTAAAAGACTTGTCTATTATATTTGCAGGCATTCTCAAATCACTTTTGTAAAATCATCTTTAAAAAAAAAACATGTTTCAGTAGATATTAAAATTAAGCTGAATAAAAAAAATGATTAACACAACTTCATAAGTTATAGGTATAAAAATTGCTTTTGTCAGGAGATTATAATTTGTTAAGTAAGATGTGTAGAAAACAAGTGTGGAGATGTTGAAGTTCCTTTTAATTTTATTTCATTGAGAGACCCCCTCAGCATGTGGTCACTAGTGAAGCAACCTTCTGCAGTTCAGATAAATGGAATTTTCCTGGTATCTTATCAATCAATGATGTTTACTAAACCTTTCAAAATTACACCTAGTGCGCACACAACAACAGGCACTGTAGTGCTTCCCGTTTCCCCACTTTCGGACATTTTTTATTTCTAGGTCTTTATACATAGACAACTTTTCTATTTGTTTTTTTAATAGTCTAATGTTTATTCAAAAGTAGAGAGATACATTCCACAAGGTCTTATGTTTTTTTTTTATAATATACAGGTATAAATTTTTCTTATATAACAATAGTGCGTCATTATTCTTGAATTGCTAGTATTTTTACCAATATTGACTCTCATTAAAAAAATTTTTTTTTTTTTTTTTCAAAGTTAAATGTGTTTTTGGAATATTTAGAAATGATAACAGTGTTCGTTGATTAGAGAGCGTGTATTATGGAATAAAAATAATAATGCAAGTTTTTTGTGATATTGAACTGAAATCTTTTTTTTTTGTCATCCAGAGCTCTCTTTCCTTGTGGTGATAAGATGGTCAGCATCATAGATGACAGGGAAGATGTCTGGAACTTTGCTCCGAATCTCATCCACGTCAAGCCGTACAGATTTTTTCAAGGAACGGCTGACATCAACGCTCCCCCTGGCCTGAGTAAGTCTGAGCACGACAGCGAGCCCATCGTGCATAAAGTTGTTGAACACCCCCCAGAGAACGGAAAGTCTGCCACAGGAACACTATCCGTCAGGGATGTGTCAAAAAATGGAGGTGATCAGGTCTCCCCGACCTCCGAAACTTCAGTTGATAAGGAGTGTTGCGACACAACTTCACAATCAAATGATGACAAAGACATTGATGTGCAAATGAGTGATGATGAAATTCACTTGGCAACAAAAACTCAGGACAGCTCGAATGAGAGCCCAGTTGGTGAGCACGTTTCCTCAACAAATGGAAGCAGTGAATCTAGTCAGTCAAACGGCCACCTGAACACATCAGAATCTGCAAAACCAAGTTGTGTTGAAAAAATGGATGTTGTGGGTCAAGAGCCCGAAGAGATTAAAGGCAAATCAAATGAAGATGTGACCAAGGCTAGTGCTCAGAATGAAAAGGTGGACAGTACAGGTGATAAATGCAGCATTCAGGAGGAGAAATATGACAAGGATAAGCTTGGCAAATCAGCTGAACTTTCAAGCTCAATGCAGGAAGAAGAGATTGAGTGGGATGACGATGATGACTATCTTCTTTATCTAGAAGAGATCCTGACCAGAATCCACAAGGCCTATTATGACATGTATGAGCAGTCTCGGTCTCAAGAAGAGGCAGAGCTGCCCGATTTAAAAAACATTATCCCGTACGTCAGGAAAAAGGTCCTGAAAGGTGCCAACATCGTCTTCAGTGGTATGTTCCCTCTCAACATGCCGGCTGAGCAAAGCAGGGCATACATCATAGCCAAGGCTCTTGGTGCGAATGTTCAAAATGAGATTGTGCCAAAGAAAGTCAACAATGGTTCAAATGGGGAGGCTACAACTCATTTAGTGGCAGCCAAGCCAGGCACAGGGAAACATAAACTTGCACTGAAGACTAAAGGTATTCACATAGTTGGTAGTGATTGGCTGTGGACTTGCAATGAACGTTGGATTTGGGTAGACGAGAGGTTGTTTCCTTTACCGGTGAAGGATGTAAATAATGCGCCTAGTCAGCAGGAGGACAGTGTTGGCTTAAAAAAAAACGCCAAGAAGCGGAAAAACTTGGCCGAAGGGGAAGGGTTGGACTTAGACACAGTAAAAAGTGATACTGCTGGAACTGAAAGTTTGAATGGAGGGAGCAGCAAGAAACAGAAAATGGATGACACAGAGCAGCAACTAGAAATCAGCATGGAGCCCAGCACGTCTTCCACTGAAAAGGAGCCAGCATCTTTGTTTGCTATTTACAACCCTCTGTATTCCCTCTCTGAGGAAGACATTGAGTTGATAGACAAGGAAGTGAATGAAATCCTAAATGAGGATGACGACGACAGCTCGGAAGAGGACAGTGAAAGAGAGGCTCGACTGAGGAAAGAAGTGCTCGGTCAAGTGAAAGAGTCTGATGATTCAGACTCTGACAGTCTATCAGGTGACCTCCCGCGAGGCTGGAAGTTGCACCGCAAGTCTTGCTCTCCCAAGAAAGATGAAGATCTTGAGGGAGAGAGTCAGAAAACATCTGATGCTGAAGACGATGAGGAGACAGAAAACGAACTAGAACGTTATCAGAAGAATATTGAAGCTTTCGTCAGCGAGGAAAGCTCTTCTGACACTAGTGAAAGTGAGCCTTCTATTGGTTCAGTGGATGATGAAATAGCAGAAGCTGTGGAAAAAGAATTTTTGGGGACTTGAAGTATTTGAGCTTTTTAATTACATGTATTATGTTTTTTTAATTCTTAGACCAAACACTTGTAAAAAGAAATGTTGAATGAAAATGTTACTGTTGGTTTTTTATATGTTATTTTGTGAAAGACTTCTTTTGTTCCAGTTCTTTTTCTTAGTTTTTTTTTTTATTTAAAAGCTTTTAATTACTTCACTTTCTGTGGACATGAATTTTGTCTTCACATTTCATAACTCAATTTAAGACCTGCTGTAATTTGGTGAAAAGGCACATGTAGATTCCACATGACATTACAATATTTCAATAATTTTGAGTTCATATACTAGCATCTATTAGAATTATTTAGCAATTGTTATAACAGGAATAAACACCCTTGAGATTATGTCAAAATAATTACGGCAGTACAAGTACAGCACCAGGTCATTAATGTGCTTATAGAGGAGTCATATAGACTGGCCAAATATGGAGTGTAACAAACAATAGAAAGTTGAACCCTTTCAAAATTAACAAGCATGAAGTTAAATAATTTAAAAACCCTTTTTTTTTCCCTAAAAAAATAATTGTGTTTCATTATGCTCTGAAAAGTAAACTAAATAATTCATTATATCATACAAATATTTACATAAATTATCATTGCTGAATATATTAGCATGGGTGCCCATCTAGTTTTATGTATTTGATTTCTCTTAATATACAAATGTAAAGACAATTAGTCCAGAATACTGTAAACATCCACGCTTTCAATTTTAATGATGATAATTCATTTAAATATTTGTATGATATAATCAATTATTGTTTTTACTTTTTATAGCATTTAATAAAAAAAAAACTTGATTTTAATTAAACAGGGAGACAACCCATTCTGATAAAATCAGTAATGACATCGTGCTTGTTTCCCTTAGTATATGTCATTTATTTATTTTTTATACTAGCAAACTGTGGGAGCGCCCACAACTTCATGGATTGGAATCTTCCCGCTAATTGTGCGAGGCAATAAAATCGGTCTTCAAAAGTGAAAAAAAAAAATATGTTTATCACCGGTCGGGTAAAACGGAAAATGATGTGTGGTTCGCTCTCTGACCATTACTGTTAAGACCAACGTCAGCATTACGGTGTCCCCGAGTTAACCACTGTGTGGGGAGGAGGGCATTCAACAACCACCCAGATGAAATGTACGGTAGATGACTAGCAACGTGGCGCGAGTGTTTTAGTCTCCCATCCCCCACCCCCTTTTTTCCCCCCTTTCCGTGTCTGTACTTTGCATCAGTGCTCAATTTAAGAAAAAACCGCTGCCGGGGTGGGAAAATAATTCTGCAGAGCCGGGGATAAATGTCTATGGTTTCATCCCCGGCAGGGATATATTAGCTAAAGCAGGGCCGGGGACATACTCGGCGGTGAATCGGGCCCTGCTTTGTATCCAGATAATACGATAAGCTTATTATAAGGAAATTAACTTCAACCATTCGGCTCATTTCTATTTCATGTCAAATGTCTGAAATTTATCGTAACCAACAAACATCTTATCAAAACCGTTAAATAGTAAACCTTTTTTTTTTATTATTATTATTTTTGCATCAATTCACATCATCTTTTCATTCACACAATGATTTTTTTTTCCAGGAAAGAAAAATTTCATAGAACCTGACACGACTTGAATGTTGTTGTTTTCACTCTCCCGTCACTAATTGTTTGTTTTTTTAACTATAGCTAAAAATGAAGACATTGCAATCAATGTCATGAGTCAGACTGATAAAACATTCATATGACCTATGCATATTAACCCCTATCATTGCGCAGCCAATAGCCTTTCACGTTATGACGTTATCCTTTATTTTTAGATCATGTCAACACTCCATCCATCCGCTCTTGAGACGCCCCCCCACCCCCAACGTCAAATTCACGAGCGCAATGTGGCCCGCCATTAAGCCAATTATTCGCAAGATTAATCATTCACTTAATTCAAATTGCCTCAAAATCTGTTTTCTTATTCCAGTGGTGAATTAATTTCATCTTCTAAAAAAAAAAAACGAATGATTCATGCAATGATAAGTTTATTTACTTGTCAAATCATATTACTTCCTTCTTTCGAAAAATTTGGGAACAAATAATTGTTATCATGGTGACAGAAATGTCAAAAGTCGATAAGGAAACTTTAAAAAAAAAAACTTCCTCAAATGAATAAGTTTATACATTTTGTATTGTTACAGGGTTTTTTTTTTTGTTTCCTTACAATAAATACAATTTTAGTTCAGTCTATGACATATACAGGCCCGTAGCCAGGGGGGGGGGCTGAGCCCCCCCGTGCAGGACCTGAGCCCCCCCGTGCATGATTTGAGTTTTTTGACAAAATTTTAATAATAACGACTATAAAACATCAATCATTTTGTTTAATAAATCAATAAAAATAAAAACTAAAAAGTTTATATTTTGGCAATTATTCAGGCTATTTATATATACTTACATATAGCTTATCTAATTTTTGGGCATAAAAGATTGAATCTTATTGAAGTTCACTTCTGGGTATTTTGGGCAGCATTGGCATTTGGTGCTTCAACAGCCGTGTGTGAGAGCAGTTTCTCAACCCTCACACGAATGCTCACCCCATATCGCAGATCAATGTTACAAAAGCGTCTAAGCAATCTTTTCCTGCTTGCATTTGAAAAAGATTTAACAGACAATCTGAATGCTGAGGCATTTTTAGGTAAATTCAGTGCTAAACCCAGGCCCGTAGCCAGGACAAAGTAAGCAGGGAGGCACCAATGCCCAGCAAGGGGGCACCTTTACTTTTTCTTTATTTTTTCCTCTTTTTTAAGTGGGGGGGGCACGGCCCCCCAGTGCCCCCCTTGGCTACGGGGCTGGCTAAACCACGAAGTTTGCAAATTTGAAACGTATAATAATATAAGTTCTCAACAAGTGCCGACGAGTGGGGGGGCAATGCCCAGGGGCCCGGCGTGTTTTAGGGACCCGGACTGAGCTGGTCAATCAACTTTTAAAAATATTAATATCAGCCCAGGGGCCCGAAATTTCTGTCGATGGGCCTGTTCGCAATCTTGTAATAGTTTTATATATTGATATCTTCTGAGGACAACTAGCAATTTAAATAAGTTAATATAAAATAACATTGGCTTTTGACTTCATTTTTATACATATGTATAATAAAATAATACAGTACAAACTCCGTGATTTCTGAGTGATGTTATTTAATTTGCAAATTTACTTTGAATAATTGCGTCTGTTGTTGTTGATGATAGATCTGTTCTTTGTTTTCTGAATATTTTATAAGAAATATCACACAAATAGCTAAGCTATATTAGAGCATCTTTGTCGTTCTTCCTGGGTTGTACGTTAAACAAACAGTATAATAATATAAATCAGGTATCTATTATGTAACAATTGTGTAGCAGAACAAATGGTCAATATATTTATAACAGGAATCAGAAATTGCTCAGCCTCAATAAATTTTTATCATTAAAACTCTTTACTATTTAAATTATTTTTTAACAAAACTGCAACATGCCATGCATTATTGAAACGTAGTTAAAATTTTATATTTCTAATTAATAGCTAAACAATCGGTACTAAAATGCAACATTCCAGATATGGAACTGCAAAAAATTTCTTGGGGAGGGGACTCACTGAGATCCCTTCCCCAAACCCCTCCTCTCCGTTCGCAAGCTTTCGGCGCTTCGCGCCTACATTTTCGCCCCCCGAACATTTCTTTTACCCCACCAGGGGTGGATCTAGGGGGAGGGGCCGGGGGGCCCATGCCCCCCTCCCGTTATCGCAAGTTTAGGTAATACATCATTAAATTATCGAAATATTGTTTGTTCTAAGACAAATTTTCAACAATGAAAACAGTTTTGCCCCCCCCCGGGGGTCAATGTTTTGCCCCCCCCCCCGTCAAAGTTGTCTAGATCCGACCCGATCATTTCTTCGGCACCCCCCCCCCCCCCGAAAAAATTTCTTCGCCCCCCCACTCCCCCCGAAAATGTCTTCGGCCCCCCCCCCCAATCCAATATTCCTGGCTACGGGCCTGGACATATAGACTTTAATTTCAGTTTTCAAACCTTTTCTATTAATTACGATATTGCGAGAGGCATTTTCTTTAACTTTGTTTTTTTATAATCGATCCAGTCAGATGCAGATAGAACACCTTACAGTTGATTGGGAACATTGCAATGTGTGATATTTAATTTGCCCCCATATCTGGCTTTGCACATGCGGAGTGTTGGGTGAGGACACTTTTTTTGAACCGCTGGATACAATGGATTCTGAAGTTTGAACAGAAGGGCCAGGCTAAGGGCAGTTGGGTGGAGTGATTTAATGACTATATTAACTCTCTCACTGAAGTGTAAACGTCAATGGCCATTTTGGCGTGAACCAATTGAGGGTGGCAAAGCACGGGCCGGATTCAGCCACTGCAGCTGCCCATTTTTTGTTGTTGTTGTTGTTTTTTGGCAATAATATATGAATTTTTTTTTTGTTTAGACTGTTTGGAATTTTTTGTATTGGCTGAACATCTACGTATTCAGCCAATGCCCTTGTTGACTTAAATTTGATCCAACTGCATTATTTGGCTCTGGTTAGTTTTACCGAAAACAACTCTCAAACATGTTCTTTAAAGAAGAAAGTAAATATTTTGCGTATATTTAAACAAAAATGTTTATTACATGCATAAAAAAAGATTATGTCCAAATAAACAATAGCTTAAAACCAATCAGTTTGTATCACAGTTTTATATAGAATTATCATGTTTTACAAAAGTGTTATGTTAACAATAAAATAATATGATAAAAATACTCTCGTGTGTTATAATACTACAGTATTCAGTGCCAATTAACATTAAATAATGTGACAAAATACTACGGCCTAATATGCACAGTTACATAATTAAACAGTGCCGGCTTGGATACATTGTTGGCATCCCAAACAAGTTTTGCTTCAGCTTAGTAATGCTATATTAATCTACAATTCACATAGTAAGCATACTTATAATAGGCTTGTACATAACATTGTCTTATAAAACAAGGAGGGGAGGGAATACATGGAAAAAAAAGTACAAGTTTAAGTAAATGACTAGGCAACCACCTTAAGCCGTCTTGACAGCGTTGAGGGCCCCCATGACAAATGCCAAGCGGGGCCCATCCGTGAAGACCAGAGGTGGATAAACTTTCTTAACCCGCGGGTCACAACGGGCTCTTAAATTGTAAATAAGGGTTGCACTGAGGGCAGATATATGGAGAATTAATATTAACTAATATTGAAAATGTACATGAAATAGTAGACATGGACCGATAAAAAAGAAACTAAACAAGTATTTCGTAACCCACGGACCATAGTTTGCCAACCTCTAGTGTATACGGTACCGAGGTAATTAATGTTGTACATCAGAGAAAGCCGAGAATTGTTGGCGCTAATTTGTGCAAGTGTGTGGAATAACAAAACATAAAATATTGACTAGACAGATAAGTAAAAACGGCCTCCTTCTGAATTCTACATTAACCTCGTGGTTAATTGGCCAAAAGTCAAAAAGTTTCAATTAAACGCAAAGAAATCAAAAGATCATCCATTTCTTCAATTACGTTAATAATGTTTTAAAGTTTTATGTTGTTGTCTGAACTTGAATCTACACAATTCTTCCTGCGGCTCTCTCAAATAATTCTTCCATAGGAACAAAGTTACGACATAACGAGTTACACTTGTGATTCTCAATCACTAGGGAAATCCCCTTCTCTCCCCTGTCGCGTTCGCCAAAGCTCTCGCTTAAACTATGGAACACCGGTGTGGTCAAGTTGTATCTAAACTTCCTATCCACCTCTCCTTTGAGATTGCTGATGACGCACTGCCCGTTGGTGTGGCAGTAGAAGTAGTGGACGAAGGCTTCGAGGGCGTGGCCTTCAACTGGATTATTCAGATCTTCTTGGGATGACCCAGCGCTAAAGGATGTCGATCGCTGCAGCTCCATAGCAGGAGTGCCCATCTCAGGAGCAGACTCCCAAAGTCTCACTTGTGGGTCACATCTAGTATGGGAAATTTCCGGATACGAAATTAAATCGGAAATTTCATGGAATTTATCTCTCAATTTGAACTCCTGCTCCGCTTGACTTTGTTCGTAGCTGGGAGGGTGGGCGCTGATATACGGAGGGGGCTCCACACACCTTTGTCTCGATGGGATAACGTTTTTCTCTGCACGGCCAACGGATGAGGTAGACGACAACGAACCTGACCTGCAACTCTCAGAAGAGGACCTTCTTCGACAATTTCTCACCTTTGAGCGCTTCATCGGTACTCCGTTCGCGGTAATGAAATGCTTAAACACTTTAAACTTGGGTTCGCAGGTGTAAAATTCGCCTTCTTGTCTCTTATTACTAAATATTGCAACCTCGTCGATTTTAGGCAATAGGACTTCGACGAAAGAAATTTCCCCTATCTTGCGGCCACTTCTTTCCTCCGCATCTTTCAGGACCCCGTTGAACTTCTCTGCAATCTCGGACGCCTTTTGAGACATTTTCACTTGGGTCTTGGACCATTTCTCGCTGGATGTCGTGGGCTGTTTTTGAAACTTGGCAATCACCCGCTCTTCTCGGAATTTCATGAAGAACGTCATTCCCTCGTATGTGGTCACGTGATTGTGATCTTGACTCGAAAAGGAGTCCAATGAAATTCTGTAAGTGCATCCTTTACTAGCAGATTTAACTTGGTACGTCTCGATCGATAATTTGTTGCCCATTTTTTTTTTGAGCTGGTAACTCTCCGTCTCTCAAGGAGGGAAAACTTTCCAGGAAAATAAAGATCTGGTTCCGGTCTTTTTCTTTCGCAGAATTCTCTGAGATGGATGAAGCAAGTGGACCATATAAATGGTCGCTCTGACCTAGAGAGAAGAGAATAAAAAAAATAATGTTTATCGTCTTTTGTCATGGCGAAGGTGGGGCGGTTTAAAGTATCACTTACACCCACTTCTGAAACCACAGAAACGATGCTAATAAACAGAGGCGTACCAAGGGTGGTGGAAAGGAGGGGGTCCAAATTCGAAAGTCCCCCTGGGCCACAGCTTGAGATGGGGCCCCGAAAAAATTATTTACATTAAATATTAAGTACATTATCTCATGTCATGTGTTGAATGTAAAATGCAGGGCCCCAAATAGGCCAAGCCCCCCCCCCGGTCCCCAAATCCTTTACTCGGCACTGCTTATAAAATACCACGACGAGCAATTCTTAGAAGTGTTAAGGCGTGGTTGCAACAATGCAGTTCGAATCAGCAGCACGGAACTTCAACGCATTTCATAACTTTTTTTTTTAATTGGAAATTAAATTTTATTTGTTGAATGAACTTCATTTATTATTAATAAATAGGCCTATATATTTTTCCAACCCTAAAGGTCCATGAAGAATGCTCTTCGCGTGGTCCTAGGCCAGCAAGTTATAGGCTAAGCCCCCACCACGTGATATGACTATGTCGTCAATAGTAGTTATTGAATTAATAGTGCTTAAAGTTATTGAACATGGCGAAAACTGTCGAAAACAATAACAAAAACTTTTATTAATTAAAAAAAAACATAATGAAAATAAGAGTCCCTAAATATTACTCACTTTCTGTTCAGTAATATTATCCAACAAGATACAATGAATATTTGTTTTGCAGAATTCTCCCTGTTTATATAGTATTGCTTAATGAGCTGCAGGGTTATGTTCCACGGTGGGAATATCCTGTCGGACAAAAATAGATCTTATTCATGTTTTTTATATTTCGGAAAAATCCGTTATTTTCACTGACTCGGGAATAAGTCAGGGCTAAAAAAAGAAATACATCATAAGACAACGAGTTGGGAGTGTGTGTTCGTGTGTGTGTGTGTGTATTGTTATAAGTACTTAAACAAAATAATGTATGGAAAACGATCTGCTACACCTAATTGTAAATTTAACACGTATATGCAATTTTCCCACACGTTTAGAAAGGCTTAGGCCTACTGCAAGGGCATATAATGTGGGCAGTAGGTCATGCCGTATATCACTTAAGCCGGATATTCCGATGTTCTTAAAAATTATTAATAAAAACAATTGTTGTATTTATTTCAGAATGCTAAATTTTATTACAGCTAATGATAACTACATCCGAATTTAAATCGCTTTTGTGAAAGTCTTTTAGAGTTTAGACATAAATGATGTAAAATGAATGAATCCGTTATTAGATCCCACTCGATCGCGCGCTTCTAATAAACATAATTTTTCACTTTATTTGTTTGTAGTAGCAGTAATCACTCTTGAGTTTAAAGAAAATGAAGAATATTTTAATTACCAACTTCATTAATACAATTTTATTTGGAAAAAAAAATAAGAAGAAAGCCACCAAAGAGTCGCTTAAAGACTGAACAAATAAAGAAGAAAGCCACTAATTGTCGCTTAAAGATTAAACAAATGACACTAGATGTTTACTGTACAGTTTCACACAAAGAGAAGTTGTACAAGTAAAAGGGAGGGGCAACTTGTACACTTGTCATGTGCCTGGGGACCTGTCACTTTTAGGAATGCATTTTTTTATTTATTCATTTTCTATAATGAAGCCATGTTTGGGATGGAAGGGGGTGGGGGCTCAACAGATTATTTTCCTCACTTGGCATGACTCGGACTAAAAATAAGACAGCATTCATATATTAATATTGATCATATCATTCAACTACTATTATAAAAGGAACAGGACATTTCCTTTTCTCAGCACCCGAATTTCTTTGAAAAGTTTCTTGGTATTTTATAGACGCTGGTATAAATATATGTACAGGACTGCTCAATCGATAAGTAGTGGTAGTGCAGTCAAGCGATAAACTTTTACTAAATTGTTTTTAAAGGAAAAACTGTAATGTGTTGCATTATACCCGTATTTCAACCTACTTTTATTAATCAATCTATCTGTTTATCATTTATCTACCTACCTATTTACTTACATACCTACCTGTCCGTATATCTATCTATCTATCTATCTATCTATCTATCTATCTATCTATCTATCTATCTATCTATCTATCTATCTGTCTGCCTGCCTGTCTGTCTGTTTGTCTGTCTATTTATTATTAAATTAAAGAAAAAATAAAACGTAGCTACTCCTAATGTAAGATACATGTCTACATACTAAAGCGTTTTTATATTATTGAATGTCATCCAGTTATTACGATGTTAGCTAGATGTCATCTAGTCATAAAAATGAAAGCTAGGCAGGCCAGTTGACTATAGTGTCGTATTGTGGATATACAAAACCATACATAGATTAAAAAGTTAACACATTCACTATAATTAACCCAGATGTCAGCTACTTGTCGCTAACTAGATGACATCTACTTAAAAAAAAACTTAGTTGCAAGCTACAAGGCGGCCACTTAAAATGTAATGGAAGCTAAATGACATTTACTTATTACTTGATGCTAACTTTATCAGTAGAAACCAGTCAATTAAAATTTGATGAAACTAGAAGACAGGCTTCACGCAAGCTATATGACCACACGATGCAAGGCATCCATTAATGGACTAGCTAGTTCATGACTAGCTGTGAACTAGACTGGGCTAATTTATGCCAATTCTAAAGATGTGAGCTAGATGCCAACTAATAGAGGGAACAGAATATCAATGGTGTGTTATGCATACATCATCTGTATTACTATAAAACAATTACAACCATTGTAATCGAGCAAACCGCGACCTTCGGTTTAAGTGTTGACACTGTACACTCATCACATGTTTGGAAAATTCACACAAAAAGTTGACGAAATCTGACATAGTCTTCACTCGTATATCCGGCTGGCCTGTGTCAGTCACTTTCCACAATGACCTTGTTTATGGGGAATTACCGTTTTTTTTTAATATATTTAACCGTTCTTGTTGCCCTCCCCCCGAGGCTCCATCTACGCAGAAATGCGTATTGAATCTTGTCAGTTCTAATAAAGTTTTTTCCGATTAACTCTCTCACTCTCCCCTCCCCCTTCCCAAGGACTTTAGAAGTTTGTTTCACATGATCATTTTGAGACTAAGGCTTGGGGGGGGGGAGGGGGGGAGGTTGGGGAGGGGCAAAATAACCTAATTGGAAAGTAAAAAAACAACAACTGTTTTCGTGTCATTTATATGATAAACATTAAAATGGTGTACTTGTGTATCATTGTATATGATAAACATTAAAATGTTTGTACTTGTGTATGATAAACATTAAAATGGTGTACTTGTATATGATAAACATTAAAATGGTGTACTTGCATACATGACACGTTTCATTAGCACTGAGAATGTACAAAAGGTAAAAAAAAAGGTATGTCCCGGGGGGGGGGGAAGACGCTTTTTTTTTTCTAACCACGGGCCACATGTGATTCTAAAAATTTGACAGGAGGGTCGGACTGACGGAGTGTTAATGTGACCTACTTTAAATAAATGTTAACGTCATTGATGTGAACCAGCGGATGGGAGTGGAGTGCTGGCGGATCAAGAAGACAAACGGGCCGTAGTTGTCCCGCGGGCTGTAATTTGCACATGTCCTGGTATAAACAAAATCTCAACCTTTTTTTTCATCGTTTTTTATTTGTTTGTTTCCTGTGATACTGTGATATCATTTTTAAAGTTGCAATATGTAGCTGCAGCGTATCAATTGATTACTTGTAGATGATGTATGGACGACTGGACGTATCAAACTTAACTCCCACATGGGCACGAATACATTCATTCATAATGTAGTGGGGGCGTAAGGACGGGAGCGCCGGGTTTGATGGGCCCACAGAGCCATACCTTTTAATGCCGTAATATGTTTCTCTTTCTCTGGGTGGGGGCCCAATATTTTCTTCTGCTACTGGGGCCTCAACTGTCACAGGTTCGCGCCTTTTCTTTTATTATATAGTCTGCATATTAAAATTACATATACTTTTGAATGACTACATAACCATTTGTTAATTTGCTTTTATATATAAACATATAATTATGTTCATGTATAGACATTTAGGTATAGAAGTATAGACATTTAGGTATAGAAGTATAGACATTTAGGTATAGAAGTATAGACATATAGGTATAGAAGTATAGACATTTAGGTATAGAAGTATAGACATTTAGGTATAGAAGTATAGACATTTAGGTATAGAAGTATAGACACATAGGTATAGAAGTATTGACATATAGGTATAGAAGTATAGACATTTAGTTATAAAAGTATAGACATTTAGGTATAGAAGTATAGACATATAGGTATAGAAGTATAGACATATATTAATTAAATGTGACACTATAACGCTCTTAGCTGCTGGAGTTTATACTTGTTGCTTTTCATTTACCATCCACGTTCAAGTGAATTTAGTTCTATAAATAGGCCGAGTACCTATGTCATTTGTCATACTGATGACAGGAAATGTCAAACGCTACACAATTCTTTAAACCTCCGTTTAAAAATAAATAAATAAATAATTCATATTTTATTATACTCCCGGGTTAAAAGTTCAACAAATACATGAAAGTCGCATAGATAATTCACTAGCCGGGTGATATTGTTGTGTTATGCTAGATACAGCATGAAAATAATACGCTGACCAGAAGTCCATTGTCTATCCAATTGTTGTTGCTGTTTTTTTTTTCATCCACCCACCCAGCTCCCCGAGAGATCAAGGAATGCCACGGCCTGTGGTCATCTCTTTAAATGATGTTTAACTAAATAATAAACGAATGAATTCGTTATTTCCTCCTCAATTATACAATTTATGCCTTTTTCAGTCAATTTTCATGATTTTTTTTATAAACTTTGGAAAGTGTAGGGATGGTTTCCTATGTTGTTCCTATCTGTCCACTCCCATAAACCCTCATGTGTCACTAACTGTCCACTCCCAAAATCCCTCATGTGTCACTAACTGTCCACTCCCATAAACCATCATGTGTCACTAACTGTCCACTCCCATAAACCCTCATGTGTCACTAACTGTCCACTCCCATAAACCCTCATGTGTCACTAACTGTCCACTCCCATAAGCCCTCATGTGTCACTAACTGTCCACTCCCATAAACCCTCATGTGTCACTAACTGTCCACTCCCATAAACCCTCGTGTGTCACTAACTGTCCACTCCTATAAACCATCATGTGTCACTAACTGTCCACTCCCATAAACCCTCATGTGTTACTAACTGTCCACTCCCATAAACCCTCATGTGTCACTAACTGTCCACTCCCATAAACCCTCGTGTGTCACTAACTGTCCACTCCCATAAGCCCTCATGTGTCACTAACTGTCCACTCCCATAAACCCTCGTGTGTCACTAACTGTCCACTCCTATAAACCATCATGTGTCACTAACTGTCCACTCCCATAAACCCTCATGTGTCACTAACTGTCCACTCCCATAAACCCTCATGTGTCACTAACTGTCCACTCCCATAAACCCTCGTGTGTCACTAACTGTCCACTCCCATAAGCCCTCATGTGTCACTAACGGTCCACTCCCATAAACCCTCACGTGTCACTAACTGTCCACTCCTATAAACCATCATGTGTCACTAACTGTCCACTCCCATAAACCCTCATGTGTCACTAACTGTCCACTCCCATAAACCCTCATGTGTCACTAACGGTCCACTCCCATAAACCCTCATGTGTCACTAACTGTCCACTCCCAAAATCCCTCATGTGTCACTAACGGTCCACTCCCATAAACCCTCATGTGTCACTAACGGTCCACTCCCAAAATCCCTCATGTGTCACTAACTGTCCACTCCCATAAACCCTCATGTGTCACTAACTGTCCACTCCCATAAACCATCATGTGTCACTAACTGTCCACTGCCATAAACCCTCATGTGTCACTAACTGTCCACTGCCATAAACCCTCATGTGTCACTAACTGTCCACTGCCATAAACCCTCATGTGTCACTAACTGTCCACTGCCATAAAGCCTCTCGTGTCCATGGCTGTTCTCAATCACTGACCCTCATTATATCACAGGCTAACCCCAGAAAAAATCTTGTAATCTTAATACACAAAAATAACTTTTTTGAAGTGTTGTGTGTGTGTGTATGTATGTGTGTTTGCTTGTGTGAGTGTTTGTGTGTGTGTTTGCTTGTGTGAGTGTGTGTTTAACCTAAGCGAGTAACCCGTTTGTGTAACATTCCATTGTGAACTTTAATATGGATATGGGCTACCAACAACAGATCTCCAGAGTCCACTGTCAGGGTATGGGACCACCAACAACAGATCTCTAGAGTCCACTGTCAGGGTATGGGACCACCAACAACAGATCTCCAGAGTCTACTGTTCTTTGTCATCTTCTCCAGTTGATTCCAGGTGTGTCCCATATTTATGGTATCAGCTTCAAGCTATCCAAAGCCACTGGCGTGACACCATCAGCAATGTCAACTTTTTTGGGAAGGACCCTACCAAATCTCGTTTGAAAAAATAAATCAACGATGGGGCTGGAAAGGACACAACCTACGCAAACCAGCAACCAGCGTCACAAGTCAGGCACTGAGGTGGATTCCCAAAGGTAAAGGGAAAATAAATAATTGAACTAAAATATCTTGAACAAAAATATCAAACAAAAGAATTGTTTTGTTCAAGTCACCAATAGATTTGAAACATTATCATAAGACATGATATGTATATGCGATAAGGTTTCAGAAGGAATGAATTCACAAGAAGTAAAAATCTCATTTCTAATCGTGACAGATACAGACTCATAAAAATTCCATCAGATCTAATATTAAACATGGCTTTAACGGGAAAGTGGTAGAAAAAACAATAAGCCATTTTAACCAATAAAACCAAAGCTGGCAGAAACAAAATATTGTGTTCATCTTACTATAAACTTGTTTAACTTTGAAATTTTAATAAATACTATTTTTTCTTTTTAGAGCATTTTCGAAAAAAAAAATGCTCTATTGTCCCCGTTTTGTCTGTCTGTCTGTCTGTCTGTCTGTCATCACCCTAGATCTCAACAACCATAAGTCCTAGACCCATGATGTATATATCATTTTGTAGGTCTTGGCCTGCCAAGAAATGACTTTTTTCCATTTCGCGATCTGACCTCTCAGGGCCGTAAAAGGGGCCTTATAAAGTACCGTTTTTTACTATATAAGCTATATTAATAATGGAATGCCCTATATCTCAGCAACCATAAGTCCTAGACCCATGATGTATATATCATTTTGTAGGTCTTGGCCTGCCATATGTACATCAAAAGTTCATTTTGCTATAGGACCTCTCAGGGCCGGGCTTCAGCGCTCCTAAGGGGCTTATATATTATATATAGATTATAAGCTAAACAAAGGGGCGAAAACATTATTTATTTTTGTAACAATTATTCAACATGACTTACTTCCCTTACTTTTTATAAAACACATAATCAATGACAACTTTGCAGCACAGCTCAATCAACCAAAAGTCATCATTTGTTGGGACTTCAATCAAGATTTCAAAGAGCCCGGGGCAGAAAATGCGCTAACACGTCCTGTGTCCAGTATGGAACAGGCTTAAATTGCTTGTTTTTTAATACATTGAAATATAAATGTGTAGGAAAAAGAGAAACAGATCGCGATATACTTTTAAATTGAACAAACTGTGCTTTTGAACAATTTATTATGATTGTTAAAATATATGCGGGTTTTGATAAACAAATGCTCCACAAAGTTCGTATATCATATTGAAGGCTTTTTAAAAAAAAATCCTCTACCAACGATTAAAAAAAATGTCGCCAGTTGTGTTATTTTCCTTTTTAATAGTAAAGCACATAAATATCGATACACAATAAAAATATATGTAATACACAAATATAGGGGCTTTCGGGGGGAAAAAATCTAGTTGAATAGACGATCCACATTCTGCATACTTTATATTCTGTGATGCTCCAAAATTTATTTGAAATTCTTCATTAAATATAAATGATTTAAAATATTAATAATATAATCAATATATATTGATATTTATTGTGCTATAAATTGAGGTCCTAATGGAAACATTCTAATAAAATAATAGCGATTTGGGTTCTGTGTTAATTCGAAAGTAAAGAATTAATGCAACAGTATTCCAGCTTAAAATACAATCATGAAAAAAAATCGGATCTGCCCGAAACCAAAAAATAACCTAGCCTACCGATCAAGCCTAAGGGGATATAACTCTATGCAAAGGTTTTGCAGGGTACAGCTAGTATTTAATTAATGTTCGTGGGTATAGTAATTTTGCTAGCTAACTCGCTTGTCTTGCAGTCTAACCGTAGCAATGTGAAGTTGTGGCCTTTGAGGGTGGAGTCCGCCCTTAACCCCACGTCAAAAAGGGCCCCAACAGGTTCTATGTCACGCAGTCAGGTAAAGGCTGCCTTTGCGATGGACTGAAACGAGGTCTTTAATTGCACATCTTTCACTGAATGTATTGGATAGGCGAGTAACAGTTGGAGCTAAGGTTTGGCGAAAGATAAAGCTGGAGCGAGAAGGTTATTACCTTTGTTTTTTCTAACAATGCGTCACAAGTGAGTGATACATTTTGTTATATAACAATGCGTCACAATGAGTGAAACATTTTGTTATATAACAATGTATCTTTTGATTATTACATTTCTTTTCGTAGCAAAGATAATTGTATTTAGTCTTATCTGTAGAAGAGATAAAACGATGCAGTTATTTGTTATACTCTAAAAAATCATAAACTAAAATAATGATCATTAAAAAAAGAAATAAAGAAAATAATAAGACGGATTAATGAGAATTACAAGTTCAAACTAGGTCAACAAGTTCAAACTAGGTCAACAAGTTCAAACTAGGTCGAATTCTAAGAAAGTTACGGTCCACTGAGATCTATTTTGAATTCTGACGTGATCGATTGGATATTTTTTTTTATTTCTCCGAAACAAAACGCTTTGTTGACAAAGATAGATAAAAGTTTCTCTAGGACTGAAAAAAAAGGGGAAATAAATTCTGACATAAGCTCTATGCCACCTGATCAACCGAATGAAATCTTGGTGCTTGCTATTTACTCAGTTATTTAAGACGTTAAAATTGATCTTACCTTACCGCGTTCAGTCATTCTCTATTCTGTCAGTAG